>PTEX01000040.1:4128027-4222998 GCA_003342815.1 Eudromia elegans
GGCAGCGGCCGCCCCGCCGCACCGCGCCGCTCGGGCGCCCCCTCGCCGCGGCTCGACCCCCCCGGGCCGGGCTTGCGGGGGGCGGGAAGGGGCGTCGGGAGCCCCGTGAGGCCCCGCCGGCCTCGGCCTTGCCCCACCGCAGCTCCCCTCCGTGGGGCGAAGGCTCTCCGTGCGGCAGAGCACGCTTGTTCCCCCTTGGCATCCGTCGTCCACCTCGCTTAGAGTTACTCTGCCAGGGCAAAGGCTTCTTCAGACCGCTTAAACTGGCGTTCAGGGCAACCCTGGGTGTCCAAATGGAGCCACATGGGCTGGTCATCAACCTCGCGGGAAAGGAGCCCCAGGGAGGCTGTTTTCCATCAGCCAGCATCTCCCCGGGCAGAGGGAAGGGCTGCTGCGCTTCCCCCAACAGCGCTGCCCTGCCCTAGCCCCACGATGACGTTGCCCACTAGGGACGGCCGCGTGGCCAGGGCCCCCGGAGGGCACCGTGCCTTCGCGCGGAGCCTGGCTCCATGGCTGCCGGGGAGCTCCGCTCCAGTGCGAGTGCGCCGAGTAACGGGCCTCGGCAGCGCGGCCTCCATTAAAGACTACCTGAGAATACCTACAGTGCATGTGTCTACAGGTAAATACAGACCGTGGGAAAGTAGTCCGTACAGACAGTTAAATCTGTCTGATCAGCCAACCAATGCACACCAGAACTTAGAACTTTTCCTATTCCCTTTTGTCATCTCTTCTGGAAAAAAGAAAAGTTCTGTCTTACTTTTGCTGGTGGCTTCCAGAAGTGGTAAGTCTTGTACAGGGTTTAAGCAGAGCCGTTTCTAATCTTGGCGAGTATCGTGTTCAGCGTACTTGTTCACAGGCACTCTGGTGGCCAAGGTGGTTGGAGCAACTTCAGAGGCAACAGCCCAAACCTCCTAGACAGGCCCAGTAAAGACCCTCAGCTGAAGTTTAAATAGAGCCATGTGAATTAATACTCCATCAACACAGAAGAAACATCATTAAAAGTAAAGAAAAGAGGGCAATACACTGCTTTAAGATCCTTAAGATGGTGTCATCATGGGTGCCAGGGCTCCTGAAAAAAAAAATGCTATGGTTTTCTTTATACTATGAGAAGTGGGGTTGGTACAGAAGAAATTTTAAGCTCTACCAGCACAGAAAGTGGCTGATTTGAGTGGTCAAGCATGCAAGAAATACCTTCCTGTTTGCAAGCTCCTTCAAGTCAGTAATGAGATGAAGTGTCTGCTGGATGAGTCTGTGCACAGGTGGAAGTGAGCTAATCTCACCTGGAGTCACAGGCAGGTCAGAGGGAAAGGCTAAAGGCCCTCGTGAACGCCCGCGAGCTTGAAGCACTGATGCTTCAGCTGTTAATGATTTACAAAATTACTTCTTCTGGACAGAAGCATTAAGCATCAGGGATGATTAAATGCAGTGTTCCCATTCCAAACATCAGTCTTCCTTGTTGCCCACTTCCAAGAGAGTAGGATCAGATGACTCCATTAAAAAAAAAAGAGAGAGAAAAGTATTTTTTTCACTATTTTTAAAATGTAAATATTTTGCTGTATTTTCCATTACGAGCGAATGCTAGCTCTTCTGCATTAAAAATGTAAGGTTTAATTTCTGTCTAAAGATTGAGTATTTGGAGCAATCTTCTTACAGATATTAGCCACGACTCTGATTTTCATATGCAAGATGCCGTGCGAGCTATGTAGGAGGAGAAGGGGGCTGTAGGCAGTTATAGTAGTGTTCATGTTACCTGAATGGCTTTGAGCAATAAGCTGCGGTCATTCAAACCTGACCTCTGCCCATGTGGCATCAGTTTGAATCTTGTGAGGAGGGAATACAGACGTATATAACAAAGGGGTGTATTTTTATTGTGAAAAACAAACAGAAAACTACACTGGACAATTTAGAAGGTGTTTAGACTGCATTCAAAATAGTAAGTTTGCTATGATGTTAAGAGTTAAAAGGATGGGGACAGGCATGAGGATGAAACAAAGTTGAAGGGCTCTGAAAGGAACAGAGATGCAAAAGCACATAGCAAAAAACAAGCTGATTTGAGGTCTGATAGCTGGTGGAGACCTCAGATGCAGTGACCTTGGCCACATCTGGTAAACTTTAGGATCCTGAGGAAGGATCTGAAGAGAGGAAGAGAAACAGTAGAAGTAAATTTCAGGAGAACAGAGCTAAGTTGGGTTAGGAAATCGATACATGGGATCCTGTGGGAGGCTGCCCTCCATTGCAAAGGAGTACAGAAGAGGTGGTTCCTTTACAAGGGCAGCTTCTCTACACACAAGAATAATTCATCTCCAGCAGTAAGAAAATGGGCATGCATAGCAGGAGGCCAGTTTGGCTGATGGGGAACCTCTGACCAACCTAACCAAAAAACAAGAAGTGTATGGAAGATGGCAAATGGGATGAACTACATTGAAGGAACATAGAAGCACCACAGCCACACATGGAAATGGGAAGGCAAGCTTGGCTACTTTGGAAACTCACTGTGGAATAAGGTTTATTTTGATGGGAAAAGAGATGGCTAAGGAGTACCTGATTGTTTCAGCTATGTTGTGGAAGTGCATTGAAAAGTCAGAACTGGATTCTTCTTAGAGGTACCTAGTTAAAAAATAGGTAGCAGTGGTCATGAGTTGCAACAAAGCAATTTCCAACTGAATATATGGGGGAAAACATCAAACGAGAGAACACAGACACAGAGAGATTGTGCAGCCTCAGGTATGTTAGGTACTTAAAACTCCATCAGACAGAAAGGCCCATCTCTAACTTTGCATTAGCCCTGCTTTGAGCAGGAGGGCTTAAGTGACCCCCAGATGGTCCTTCCAACCCAGAATATTCTATGATTCTTTGAGGCAAATTAAAAAAGGATCCTCAAAAAACCTGAAGAGATTGAGGTGGAGAGGAATGAGAAAGTCTTTAGAACAGACACTTAGGAGAAAAAAAGAGAAGATAATAGTTTTACATTACAAAGAAACGGAAGAGGAAGAAAGGAGAAACAACTGAAAACATCATTCCAGTGAGGTTTTTTGGGGGAGGTTTTGGGTTTTTTTTTTTTCCCAAGGCTAGCATGCTTACAAGTTGTAAACTGGTAATGTTCCAACAACTAACACAGTGGAGCTGTGCTTGTTTACACCTTCATGTTCTCCACAGAATCATAGAATCGTTAAGGTTGGAAGGGACCTCTAGAGATTGTGCAATCCAAACCCCCTGCCTCAGCAGGGACCCCTGGAGCACGGGGCACAGGGTGGCATCCAGGCGGGCTTGGAAGATCTCCGGAGAAGGAGACTGCACAGCCTCTGTGGGCAGCCTGTTCCAGGGCTCTGTCACTCTCACTCTGTTAAGATTTTTGTTCCCTAAGTTCCATGGTGACATGTATTATGGCATTACTGAATCTGCATTGACTTTTAAAGCTTTCTTTGGATGAGTTGCCTCTAGAATGCTTCCTACATTATTGAAATAAATCCATCTATTTTCACTCTTTATTATTTTCACTTATCTGAATAGATAAGTGAACATGTTTGGAATGAAGTGTGTTGTGCCAAATATTTTTCAAGTGAATGAAATACAAGGGTATTCTGTGACCACTGAAACACTTGCTTTCCTTAGGGTTTTAGCTAGATCTGCATGGACAAACTGAATTGCAGTTATGTCATGATTTTTCAAATATTTGCGATGTCTACTTAACATTGTGCAGTAGATAATATTTTTTTTATTATCTCCAGCACAATCGACCACAGATTAAATCATTTAACTAGACTTTGCCTCTCCATCTGACTTAAATCAGTCTCTTGTAAGTGGTTTTGACTGAAAAGCACAAAGTTGTTTAGCAGTATAAAAATCTAAATTTAACAGTGTAAAAGGCTGTTGTTTAGAAGGACAAAGATAATGGGTAAGTAAGTGCAATTGTACAATACTGGTGGACAAATTCCGTTTGGAAACGGATATTATATGAAGTGACTATTTTGCTTCTCTCAACATTTTGGCTTTTTTTTTTTATCTTGCGGAATACAACTTCAGTCAGTCATCCTGTCTCCTTATTTATTGCTCTTGCCAGAATACTAACCTATTGCACAGATCCGCTCAGCCTGTAGTCACTTCCCATCTTTGACTGAATGCTTATTTTGGGAAGCTCCAGGGGTTTATTTATACAGTGGAGGGTTATATACTGTGGAGCTCTCGCCCCCTGGCACGAGGTGGGGACTGGCTTGAGCCCACATTGATGGAGGCTGGTGTCTTGGGCTGCAGGCTGCTCTTGTCCCACTGCCCTTTCCATCCATTTCCTGGCCTTTTCTATCTGCATCAGGCCATGCCCCAACGTGCCATGGGTCCTGCTGGTCCCCCCAGTCCTGAAACTGGGGCCATTGCGGGGACTGTTGGCTTCAGTGCTGTGACTGAGGCCCATGGTTTCACTCATCTGAGGTGGCCTTTCAGCAGAGCCTTTGGGCACACTCCAAACTACCTAAAGTGCCATTCAGGTGCCATTCACCTCCTCCACCCTGCTATGTTCCCCTCTGTCCTACCCCACGCCATTCTGCACGAGACCGGCTTCTCTGCCAGTGGGCTGTCCAGCTTCCAACTTGGCAGATCCAGACCCTGTGGAAAGGAGCGTGCACGGGAATCTAGTTGTGAGATCCAGTGGTACAAGAAGAGAGCATGTGTTTGTAAAGAAATGTAAATTTTATTACCACCTACAGGGGACTGGATAACCTCAAAGACCAAATAAAGGACATTTTGACTAAAATGACCTGATTGACCAGGTATCACATAGCAAAATGCCTTGGATTGCATTATCCTAGGGTCTTCCCTAGCCGTGGGGACACAGAGTCAAGGTGTGCAGGCCATGGAGTAGTGTGTGGAGGTGGGTGAAGGTGCAAGGACAACAGGGATGCTGCCAGAGGCATTCTCAGGTGAGCTGGGGAGCCCTGATATGGTCTCACGCACACTGGCAGTGTGGAGCTTCCAGCTAGACTCGGCCTCATTTATCACCACCCTCAGAGCTCTGCCATCCAGCCAGTTCTCAATCCACCTCACCATCCAACCATCCAGTCCACTGGACTCTTCTGTAGCTTTCCTATGAAGATATGATGGGAGACTATGTCAAAAGCCTTGCTGAAATCAAGGTAGACAACATCCACATCTATCCATCCAACATCCAGCCAGCCAGTGGATGGGTGAAATCAGAACCTGCTACTCTTAGGTTTGTTGAGATCCTTCATTACCGTCGTTACAGCAACAGTAATCTCTCAATCTACAGCAATTTGAGAAAACAAACACTAATTCAATGGAAAGAATGTTATTTGCAAGTGATTAAATGTATCCCAAGCAGTCATAGCTGCAAAATGAAGAATCTCTCATACAATTGATTTAAATCATCTTTTCCTGTACTGTGAGTACAAACGCCGTTCTGATACCACCACAAGTCCTCTGAGGAAGGCAAGCCAAGCAGCGTGTGCCGGTTACAGGGTAGTACACCCGGCGTTACGCAATCGCCGTGCGAGCGAGAGGGCTGAGTTTCACAGGACCCAAGCTGGCAGGCTGCCACGTTCTGCCTTGGTGACCCTGCAGGAGCGTTCACGGGTGTGAACTTCACCCCTGTCGTGAGTTCCATCGTCCCCCTGCACCTGTTGTACCAGCCAGGGCAAACAGCAGCTTTCAAGAGGGTGGAGGTGTAGGGCACCACAAACTCTTAGAGAGGAGCGCACATGAAAAATAAACTCTCTAAATTGAGATTCATGAGTGAATGCATACAAACAAATACAAAAAATAAGAGTCACTGTATGGTGGATTCTATGCACTTTTTCTGCCAAAAAGCAAAGTATTGTTTTTTTGTTTTTTCAAGTCACAAGCTCCCTGCAGCTGTTGCTTTGGCTGTACAGAAAGTATTCCTCATGGTAATAAGCCATTGGGCCCAATTCATCTCCTGTATCATCCCTGTTAGTTATGCCAGGCATAATTTGGCTCACACAACACCCTCTTAGCTACCCACCCTTTTCGGAGTCTTGCCCTGGGCAGTGCCCTGGAATTACTCCACGAGAGAATTCAGTTTTAGTACTGTAAGACACAAACATCAGTCATAAAATGTGAGCATCAAATGGTTTATAGCAAGTGAAACGACTCCTAATGGGGTTAACTTAAATCGAGGGTTACCCAGCGGTATCCTATGCCCTAGGATAGCCTATCCTATCGCTAGAAAAGCCAGCTTTAGTGAAAATTGAAGTCCTGAAATGCAGAAATCCAAATTAAAGTACAAGTGAGCTGCACAAATAGTATGACCCAGAGACAAGTGAGCTGCATTCACTGTGCTAGGTGTGGCTGTACTGAGTGCTGCAAAGATTAGTTAGATCACATTATTAGAGCTGTGACAGCAACATGAGACATCCTCAGTTGCATTTCAGAGGATGCATGAACTCTCCCTGCACTATTTTCACTGTTGTGTGAGATTATATTTCATATTATACTCAGGCAGAAACATCCAAAGTTATAAGCTCTGTGATATATTGCTAGGCAAAATATTAACGTAGTTTTTATAGCTCTGAGTATTCCTATATTGCTGGAGACAAGGGGAGAGTGAAGTTGTGTGCAGCACTGAGAGACAACCCCTGGAGAGAGTGTGGGCCTCGTGTCTTGCGAGAAGCTTCTAGGAAAGAGTTGCCAGTTCTCTGGCAGCTGTCACTGCGTCACTCAGCACGGTGGAACACACCATCTTCGCTCAGATCCTTTCAGACACAGGGATTTTTAACCTTTCTCTGTGCGCTATTTTCTCCCATTCAGAGACTTGCAGGAAAATGTTGAACTGACTACTAAGACAAAGATGAATGAAGTCTTTCATGGCAAAGCAATAAAAAAAATGTAAAGAATTACATTTGTTGTACAAGGCTTATACAAAATCAAAACTCAAGTTATGAGTAGACGAGCCTTGCTTTTTTTGTTGTTTGCATGTTTGCTTCATTGCATTTTCTTTGAAAAATCATATACTATTTTCATACCATTTTGGCTGCAGTTTATGTTATTCTAAGTGGTTTATCAAAATTAATTCATTTCACTTATGACTTCAGTCTCTCTTGGACTCTCTTATTCTGTAAGACTTGGAAATTATGTATTTCTGTCTTTACTAGCTCTGAAAGATTATCTTCTGATACCCAGCTTGTTGAGTATCAGAAGATACCCACTCTTTATGCACAAAGTAGTGATGCCCTAATTAGATTACGCAAATCTTCAAGACAATTACAATGAAAATTATTTTGACAAATAAAGTCAAATTCACCAGATGATTTTGGCTGAAATCAGTATCGGATTCATAAAAGTAATGCAGGAGGAAAGCTTTTACCCCAGCCAACATTTGTAGAAAACATTCAGAGGAAAAAAAATTAATTCTCATTTCTTCCAAAAAATATTTGGCCTTATGTTTCCATTAAAAACTTTGTTAGGGTAATCTGGGGATGGTAGTAACTCATTTTCTTGCTGATATCCCACTTCATATAACATATTTTCCATCTACCTAGTGGAAAATCTGCTACAGTATAGCAGCTGGATCAGCTTTCTGCTGGATGGTTTCATATCCCTTTCAGAGAGCAACAGAAAGTAAACTCACGACTGTTGCATCCTTGCAGGAGTCTCAGCTTGAGGTTACTGGGTAGAAGAGCTTCTTTCCTTACGGCTAGTGTCTTTTCCTCTGCCTTTCTCTATCTTCCTTGAAGAGGAAGCTTTTTGAGTTTTGCCTTTTATATTTTTTGGTCAACAGTGTCAGGGAAAAAGTCATCTTGGTTAGATCTGAATCAAAGAGTTAAAAATCAGTTTGGTTCAGTCATTGAACAAAAAAGAAATAACTTCACATAGCCTCAAGCAAGATCTGAAAAGTTTGCCTGCAGTATTTATTTTCAAGGTAAGGCAGCTAAACAGATTGGTAACCAAGTTTGATAAAGGTGTAAGTTGTGGGAGTTTGGTAAAAAGCACAAGAATCCTTGCCTCAGTTACTCAAAAGATGAATTATTCAGAGCTTGTGACATTTTCCTGAGATGCCATAGACCCACTGGGTAGTAGATACAGTAGTAGTTATAAAGCACCTTTAGGAAATGAGAGGTACCAAACTGAAACACCAGTTTTCTGATTAACAGCCGTGTTCAGCGAGAGCGTTCATACTTGCTGTAACCTAGGACACAATGTTAATGTTACTGGGAAAATCCATACACCCATAACTGATGGTCCTAAGTCTCCCTGCCAAATAAAAGCTCCTGTGCTGTGAAGTGTATAAAGCTAAGATACGATGCAAACTGATCATTTGATTTAGCACAGGGGATTATGAAATGGACAATATTTGGGTCAGTGCTAAACTACTTTGAATTTGAGCAGTAAATCTAGAACAAACTTGCTTTCTCTCTTTGTCTCACTAGGGCTAGTTGCCTTTTATTCTTTACATCTCCATTTCTAAAACCACAAATATATTAAGCTTCTGTATTCAACAATTCATTTGTTACAGATGAATGAGAAGGCCTATGCAATTCCACTGTAATTTAGCATTACTCTCCCACACATGCATGATAAGCTCTTTCATTACCATTTTAGAAAATAATGAGCATTTTCATTCTGTGCACAATAAAATTAGAAGAGCATTCCTTGCCATAGGTTTGAGGAGCTACAGAAATAAAACTATTAAGCTGCACTTTTGCTAAAGAAAAATGACTATGTAGTTGGCCAACTTTTGCTTAACTTTAAATGTTTTCTAAAACTTGTTAGCTTCTCTTGAAACTTTGTAGAAGGTTAGTTAGTCCAAAAGCTTGTCCTAGTGCTTCTGTCAAATCACAGAAAATGTTTCATTAATGTGCATATATACGTAGGAGCACATTCAGTATTTTTTATAGAATAAAATACACATTTTCCACTTCCCACTTATGCTAATAGAGAAGGTTTTTTAAATATTATTAAAGTTTTCTTAAAGGTGGCCTCAGAGTCATACACACAAACAGGTCCCTGAGTAATAAATACTGCCACTCGCAGCCTTATAGGGTGTCCCGAAAGGGGCTTCAGTAGCAGGCAGTCCTTTCTTGGGCATGTTCACTTAAGTCATAGGCGCACTTCCTTCTGAAAGCAGCGAGGGAGCTGGAAACCGGCCTTGCTGTAAGCCAGGCCACGCCAAGGCAGGGCTCATCCGCACAGGTTATAGATGGTCTTGTTATGTTCACATTCCCGGGAAATTATTTGTGGAAAAAAAGAGAGATGTTACTAGAATTTCAAGCTGGTTGCTTATTTCTATTTCTGGAATACATGGATGGTCTATCTTCTAACCTATGTACAGTAAGACATATATTATTACAGAGATCATGCTAGGTCATGGTTTGGCATCTTGCAGCAAATTAAACAAGACAGGTGCAAAGTGAGTAAAAAAGTAAAAGATCTAAAGCAAAGCCAGGATTTGATTTAGTAGGGAATTAAAATAAGGAAGGTAAAATCTTTAAAATCTTGGTCATTAGATTGTGATTTTTTAAAATTTGTAATTGCAGCATTTTCATCTAGCTAAAAGCAGGAGAGTGTTCCTAGGGAAACTTCTGCTTTAAAATACAGGTGACAGAAACAGTTACAATCTTGTCATTCATATATAAAATGTGAGCTGAACTCTGGCTATGTGCTGCAGAGCAGGTGGCAAAAGGAAATAGTGCCTTATCTGATACAATGATCCCAAGCTAACAGATGGTGGCATCACTCAAGCTTTTTGTAAAAGCTAAATCAGCTTCATCAGAAGGATTAAAAATAAATAGAAACACCAATCCCATCTAACATGTGTTTAGGTGATTTATTTCACAGATATTCCAACTGCCATGTTCTTACCTTTTTTTTTTTTGTTTAGTAGGCAATCTATAACTTGCTTGGGTTAGAGGCACACTTGTAAAATCTCAGTTGCCCCACAACTGTTCTTGCGTTTTGCTTAGTGGATTTGACTTGTCTGTGCACTGTCTGCCTGCAAACTGGCTGCCCCCAGGGCTCTTTCTGTAAGCACTGCTGTCCATGACAATAACAAGCAAGTATTGCTTTAAAGCATGCAATCATATTTCCTAGATGAAATAATGGTAAGTGCCTTTTTATTTCCCCTTCACAATATTTGCATTTGTACAGTTTATGATTTTATGATTATTTTCCCCCTCTTTATTGAGGTGCATTTGCTGAAACACGTTCAGTTCGTATTCTTACAGAAAAACAGAAGTAGGAAATAGAGCAGAGAAAAACTGTAAGAATTAATTATTCATAACATATTCTCCAAGAAAAATTACCTTCTCAAAGAGAAAGTTCTTTTAAACTGCTGTTAAATGTTTTTGCTACAAGATGTACTCTTTTTAAGCAAATATACACACATGTTTTTCTCATAGCTGACTCTTCAGGTCATACACTACTGCTTAGATCGTTTTATTTTGATATAATGTGGCTGTTAAACACAGTTATTCTGATTCTGAAACATTTTGCACCCGTCTTGCTCAAAAGCATTCTAAGAATTGCATTCTCTAATTGCTGAAAGATGTTTTCTGAGAATACATGGAAACTTCTACTACAGATCTCCGCAGTGTGACACACACACAGCTTGCATTCGTGAATGCCCTAACAATATGCTCTTGTGTGCACTCAGTAATGCGTTATATAATACTTTGGGCATAGTAAAAGGCCCACTCAGGAATATGGCAAGCACATTATGCATCTGAAATTAGAAACTAACCCATGCTGCTTACATAATACTACTATTATTGCTGTATCTTGTTTCTCTTTGGAAAATAATTATCTGCTTCCACATTTAGACAATGCACAGGACCAAACTTTCCTGTGAATCACACCATACATGCCTGTTAAATTCAGCCAGCTTCGTCTGATATCAGTTGCTTGAAATTTACAGACAGACATGTGATACCTTGTGTTATTAAATACAATTATCTATAACTTTCCTGCAGTTTCTTAAAAATGATAACTATTAGCAGCAAGGGCTAACTGTGGCAGACTCTTCAACAGTCAGACCTGAGTTACTTTTTTGAAATAAGAGATAAAATAACTGGAACTTGATCTCTATAACCAAAGGAAGAAAGCCTACAGGCAATAGATGCGTTCCTTCCTTGACACACTAAATCTGAATATTTTAGAAAGAACTCTTATGGTCCAGTAATTCAACAGTAAGAATTGCTCTTCCCACAGAGAAGACAGTGATATCACCATAGGGCTGTGGTTCATGTTGCTTCAGCTTCACTCAGCTCCCTCTAGTTTTCCATTTTCTGCTACAAAATTTTCTGTTTTCTGAAAATATTTCTGCCTGTACATATGGAAGTTAGATTCACTACAGATGATATTTCCATTTTTTAACACTGAGATGTTTTTATATTCATGCAATGGATCAAAATATAAAGTGTAAACCAAAACTACTGTGGAAAACTTACATTAGGCTTCTTTTTTAATCTGTAGTGTCTGCTAGGCAGTACTATTGTGTAAAATGGTTCTTTATGAATCTTAGCTTTTATGCTTGTCTCATAAGTCAAAGTCATGAAAGACGGGGGCAGCAGATGCAGAAAACTTCGTATTGAAGTGAAGCAGAGGGGTTCTAAAGTTAAAGGGTCAGTCAATAAAGCCCTGCTACGGGCAGTGCTGGAAAGCACAAGTATACTAGCTGTCATATACCCCGGCAGGGCTCTTGCCCGTGAAGAGGCTGGCAGGAGAGGAGGGGAAGGTACCCTGCTCTGCGAGGTTACCCAGGGACCTGGCAGAACGCCTTGCAGGAGGTGTGAGGACATCAGGCGCTCGGGGAAAGGAGGCAGAGAGTCACTGCTCATTCACGTCGGGGACGGGAGGGCCAGAGTCCAAGCAAGGCCATAGGATACTTTCCCTGCCCTTATTAAAAAGCAGGGCAGGCTAAATACAGCAAACGTGTCTTCCCAATTTGTCAAATACCTAAAGTGAAGGAACTTCCTTTTTTCTGGATTTTCTTTTATTTGCTGTTGGCAGATATTCAGAAAGGACATCATCTAGTGATGAAAATGCTTGTGCAATGTGAAGGAGCTATGGCTATATACACAAACAAATGCTCAAAAGTATTTTTGCCATGGAGAACTCCTGTTTGTATTTTGAAACTCCCTGTGCTTAGAGACCAGCATTGAGGAGTGACTTGCGACCATTTGTGCTGGACACAGCTGATTCCGTGTCGCACAGGCATGCCAGACCCCCTGCTCTCCTCTCGTATATTATATATCTTGTCCCCCTGGAGACCTACCCAGACACTCATGCTGGGCAACCCATAGACTGGTGTCACCAGGAGAGCAGCCAGTGGAACAAATATGGTAGGGCATGTATCTGTCCATGGATAGCAAGCCAGTAGAGCCATTAAGCTTCAGGATCCAACTGGTAATAAGAATGGCTGTGGATTTAAAGCCACAGCCAAAGGAGCAGGACACGTTGTTGGACCAAGTCTGCTTTAGATAGTGCATAAGGGTCATGGCTCAAGGATGGTTAAGGAACACACCTTGCATTTCCCTCAGTCACTCTCTGTAGGACACATACAGCACCGACAACAGATTATTTTCAGGACCTTGTAGCAGAAATATCAACTAGATGATCTTCACATGCCGTGGAAAATTATGAGATATTTTCCTACATTACCAGTACTTTTGTTAAATTGTAAATATTTAATCACTAAAGACAATGAAATCACAGAAAATAGAAATGCAAGCAAGTCATTATTTGTGAATGTTGACATTACACACCTGATTTATTAATACCTGCTTTTGTCTAGTCTTTCTTAGTACGAGGAGCGATATTATCTTGATTGCTATAGCTCTGCTAGTGGCTTGGCTGTGTCATCACCTGTGCCAATGGGCACAATATTCTTAATAGCAAAGATTAAGCATTTTAAATCCAAAATTCCTTCTGAAAGGGAGTATTTTTGATGCCTTTAGTGCATGCTGGATCAGTGAAGAACGCGTATTTGGGAAGACAGGTCTACACAATTATATGCTTTATTTTTTCTTAATCTATAGTATCATTGAACTATCAGCTTCATGACTGATCGCTGGGGACCCAAAAGGCCTAGATTTGCTAAAGTGAATGAGAGAATTGGTTTAAGAATTCCCAAAAACTTCTTCCATTCACTCTGAGCTCAGTTTGACAAAGCATGTCCTCAGAGATGCTCCACACAATCTCAGCAGGATTTGGGGATGCAGCATTTTTAAATGAGAGCTATAGCACCTTGCAATATCAGTTCAAAGTATCAACATCTGCAGTGATGTTTATAAATGTCAAAGCTATATAACAGTTTGACACACTTCTCAAATTTAATTAAACAATTTTGAATAGAGAGTGAGATGTCACTATGCTGATTTGTTAAAATTGCAGACAGATATTGCACAGGGCTTGTAAAAACCTGTGCCTGTGAATAAACTAAAAGCTTTTAAGATCACAGAGGACTTTTTGATGTTAAAAATTAACTGTGATTACACACACGATGCCTGTCATGTCTTTTACACTTCTGTAATAGAGAACGTTGGCAAGGAGAAATAAAGTGTCCTGAAGAAGTATCAGAACATAACTTAACACTGCTTAAAACATACCTCCAACGCTGCTAATAGAAATGCCAACAAGAATTTTATAATTAAAGCGCATCTCTTCTTTAAAGAGAACTATTTGTGGTTATTATGATTGACACTGAAGAGCTTTGTAATATGCAGAATTACTTGCTGCACTATTCAAGAGACAAAAAGATACTGTCTGTTTTTAATTACAATGAGCAAGTATGCTAAGACTTCACCTTTCCTATGAAATCTGATAGAGCTAAAATGTTCTAAGATAGGTGCACAACAGAACTGGTTGACAGGTGTCTTGTTTGTTTGTTGGCTTATTTTTAAATTCAACCTAATATTTAGTTAGTGGAATGTGCTATATTTCAGTGAATTTTATTTATTTTCTTGATTCCTCGGGGATGAAATCAAAGCCATTTCAAAGCTTCTCCTCACAGGAAGCAAAATAGAATCCTGCTGCCTGAAAGATGGAAAAGCAAGAGAAATGTCCTTGGAGACACAAAAGTCCTTGGAGATGTAAAAGGAAAAGAGAAGAAGAAAGCAGAATTTCAATGGAGAGCCAGCGCCAGAGCTCCAGGGAGCCTCCCTGGTGGAGGACGGGGATTCACACTGACATTAGGAGACTGCTCTTTGCCCCTTGGTAGTGACTGTCTCCTCTGCTCCAGCGCCTCTTCTCAGTGCCTCAGGGCAAAATGTGAACAGGGACATTTTTGTCACCCAGGGCAATGGGCCTTAGGTAGCTTCATCTTTGTGTTGAGTTGAACCTGCACGAGGTCCGAGCTGGATGCTGAAGGTTGTGAGATGCTGCAAACACTCTGCTGTCGAGTCTGAAAGTCCTTGAAGTCCTGCGTTGGTGCCCACAACATTGCAGGCAGGACGAGCTATGAAACCTGTAACGTTTATCTTATAAACTGCAATATACTTATAATACTAATGATAGCACCTAATTAAAATGAGGGAATATCCTCATTTATGTCTATCTAAATTATTTCCAGTGCTGCTTCTGAAAGCAATAAGCCCCAACTTCACTAGAGAGGGAAGGCAGAAGATCCTTCACCCTTCTCCACGTTGCTCTGGCTGGAGTGCAGAGCGCTCCTGAGCTATCCAAAGCAATGGGGGCTGCGAGGGGTCTCAGTTGTCTCTCTCAGAAGGTAGATATATTCCTGAGCTAACTAGACTATTATGTGCTAGGAGAAATACAGAAATACATAACAGGATACAGATGAAATGACCTAAAACCCAGTTTAATATTTTTATTTTAATAATTTAATATTTTTGTAAATTTTATTGTAATAATTCCTTCACTTCTTAATGCTTTCCCTTGCAGCATTAAGCATGATTGCTCATGTCACTGATATTGTGTATCACTTCTACTATTATCCCCTTCATCTCCTTCACGTTCACATTACATGGGTTTCTCCTTCATTCCATCAAGATATCAGAAGAGTTGGTGTTATTAAAAGAAGAGTCATTAAAGAAAAGCTTTCCTACACTGTAGCCTCTCTCTAAGGTATCTTACATTTAATTTGATGAATAGTCTTTATGCAATTCGATCAGCACTCAGAACTGTGGGGGGATGAAGTAGTTTCCTTGTGGATGGAACTACAGGGACTTTAGCGACTGAAACGTGCAAGCTCCCGCTGAGCACTGGATTGTGAGAGGTTTATAATCTACAAACACCTGGGAGAATGCGACATCCATTCCACACATATCCAACATCCATAGCACATATACCCTGCCTCTGCTCCAAGAAAGTGTCTTTTAGATAGGTGGCAGTTTTCACCAAGGAAAAACTGATTTTCTATAACCTAATTATCCAAAAGGGCTACATTGTCTTATCTATTTATTTTTAATATAATCAGCCCTAAGTCTGATTAGGAAACTTGCTACTAACAGGTGCTACAGAGAAAAAAAGACTGCAAAGAAAGAAGGAAAGATAGGCACGCTGTGGATGTTGGTATCAAAACACCTAACTCTCTGCACCAGTTTCTTAAACATGTGCTAGCTGGTTCTTTCCCCCTTGCTGAAAGAGGAAAGAAGAATATTTTTTTTCAGCTCAGACTCTAGCTGGATAAACTGGAATAATTGTGTTTATATAAATGATGGAAAAAAATGTATCAACTGTGTTGTGTCCGTGAGATACAGATATAGCCTAGATAGTTAGGAGCTGTGCACACAGAGAGTGTCATCTGCATCTGTAGACAATAGTTTGTGGAAATAAGACTCTCTGGCCCAGCCAAGCTACTCTGGAGAAAAGAAGAGGGGCTGGGAGCCAAAATAATTATAAGCTCCTTTTTCAGCTCCACATTGCTGAGGCTGAGCAGGGGAACACTCGGTCCCTGATTTAACTTAGAACAAGTTCAGAACTGCCATGAATGAGGTAAAATTGTCACTGCCTGAAAAAACATCGTTCGAAGATGCCAAATCACAGCCCTGCTCTATCCATGTTTCCTTTCCACTTCCAGAGAGTGGGAGCAAAAGCAATGCCATGCCAAAGAGCTACATCCATAGACCCAAACATACCCCTAAGAAAAACTAAGGGAACAGCACCCTATGAACAGGGTGGTGTAAAGAAGCCACAGCACAACAATTCAGAGCTACTCATTCTGCAGGTTGGTGTCCAGTGTTTACAAGTACATCTTATTTATACCTTGTGAGTGTAACTGTTACTTACATTTTTAATATATGTTCCCTTAGGAGGTGCCAGTGTTTTTTTCATTACCTTAACGTGCATGTGTTTCATTATTGTATTTTCCATCCCCTTAGATAAGGAGAAATTACTTCCCCTCTATCAGGTAGATAATGAATTTGGAGCCTAAACTATTTTTAACAAAGCAGCAGTTCATGATGGGGGTTACTGCACATGCATATTAGAAGCCAAGTGCTGAAAACTCCTGGACAATTTCTCTAACAGCTGAAGGAAATCTTTTTGAATAATATCCTGATAACAGCTGAATGGCTTTCCTTCAACTTCTGGGTTAAAGCAGATATGTGAGCTTGTGGTCCAAGATAATCAGGAAAAGTCACTGCAAACAAAGACATATATATAAAAAAAATCCTATCTAAACCGTAACCATAGCATCCCCTGAAACAGGAAATAAATTACAACAATAGCAATACTTTGTATTTATAAGCAGCTTCCATCCAGACATTTAAAATGCTTTAATGAATTATTAATCATCGCAATCTTTCTGATGAAGAGTAGTTGTTATCTTTATTTCAGAGATCAGAACACTGTAACACATCATGATTTAAATACTACCTAACTTCACTCAAGAAATCTGTATCACAGCCATGAAACATGCCCTGTTACAAGGATTTCATATTTTAAACTCTCCTACTAAAGTCTTCCTTCTTAAATGCAATGTGTTTCTGCATTTGATCTTTGTCCAGACCTTCAAATTTAATTCAAAGTCTCAGCTTGAAATCTTATCCTTCATATACTTTATGACCCATGACGAAACTCTCTTACAGTTGGAGATTGCATCCGAATGTCAGAGGAATAAACCTTTCCCACAAATGACTTTAAGTAAATCATCGACACCTTGTTATTCTATCACTTACTGTAGTGTGTATGGGTCTCGGAAAGGGTGTTAAAGGGAAGAGTGAGTTAAGTATGTGGCTTTACATTCTGTAGAGCGATGTGTTAGTTTGTACTTCCAGTCTGAGAGACCTCTTTTACACTCCACTCCGAATGCACTAAGGGTTATGTGGGGCATGCACTATGACGAAGAATGTGTCTCAGCAAGACCCAAAATATTGATTTTAATGGTTATAATTCTACCAGCATGACAATATGAAGTTAGTTGTTTTCCCTTCCCATCCAAGCATAAAAAAAAATAAGCAAGATGTGAAGTGTTTCTGTGGTAGGCTGAAAATATTGAAATCTAAGCTAGTTGTCATGCTTGCTAAGTACAAGGAGGATCATAGTGTTTTGCTATTTTGTTTTTTGGATATTAATACACTTCTGTTTGTCTAAGAATAGACAGATTTGGCCTAAGCGTTCTTGAGTTATCAGATACTGAGATGCTGTATTTTATTCAGTAACTTTTAGAACAAATCTGAGTTTCCAGTTTTCAAAGGTTTACATGGTAAAGGTGTCTGAACGCAGTGATCTGAGTAATTGCCTCCACAAAGAAAGGGGAAACTTTAAGAGCCCCTGAAATGCTAAGGACTAGAACAAGACACTTAAAGCATATGCAGAATAGACAAACAGGTCAACCTTGGGTAGGACTTTTGTTGCTTTAGCACAGCAGTGACAAAAAGAAACCAGCCCTTATAACCATGAACTTTCATGTCCCACTCTTCCTGCACCGTTCTTTTAAATCGTTGACTAGAAGGCAGTGGAGGGCTTTCCTCTTTCCCCTTCCTATAGTGAGGCATCAATTAAAAGACATCTCTCTCCCCACACTGTGGCAGCAGAAGAGTAAAGGGAACTGCCAAAGCATTGTGCTGAATGCTGAGTTAATGATCCCACTCCAGCAGCACTTTAAAACACATCCCTCTTGTCCTGCCAAGGTTTACAGCAGGAAACAGTAACAAGAAGCCATACAGAAAGTCAAGTAACTGTCTGCTGACGTGTGTGATTCACTTCACGGCGTTATATTCGGGCACTGTACAAACCAGCAAGGCTTAAAGTGGCACCTCTTGGTAGTCCAACAAACATAATATATCACCTTTGGTGCAAATGGTGGCTCTGAAATTTGTCTCAGAAGCTGCTACTGAGAGATTTGTACATCGTCAAGTAAATGGAGAAAAAAATCCTAAATTTCTTCTGTGTGTTGTCATTGACAGCTAGTGAACAAATCTTCAGAAGGGACAACAAAGAACGTGCTCATTTTATTCCATTTAGAAAAAAGGAAAGATGGTTTTATATATAAATACCAGAATCAAAATACGAGTATTTAATCCCACCATATCTCAGACTGAAGGACTTCACATTTATTGATGGATATGGCAAGCTCCAAGACAATTTTAATAGTGCCACATCCTTCAGAGGAAAAGTCACTGTGTGAGAAAGCCACATCCGAAGAAGGTGGGGTCAGGATCCATGGGACTTCCATACAAAGAAACCGAAAAGTAACATCTGAGAATTAAATAGGAGTAGAAATGGGGTTGTAAAAATGAATTTAAACAATTTTATTATTTATCCCACTGCACCTGTAATTTCCTTCAAAAATGGAAGTGCTCAAAAAGCTGATAGACATTAAAAATGAAGGGTAATCTGACAATAACTCTAAGCAGTACGCAGGTCTAGTTACAGATACTTTGCATGCCAAATGCAGGCTTTCCCTTAGCTGTGCTCTCTGTGTGAATACAGCCCTCTGGGAGCACGTTATGAACTGTTATGGACAGAGAGGGCTCCAGCGCTGACACTGGGTGGGATTCCAGCCTGCCCTTGGGGCCAGTGCCCTGCCCAGCCGCGAGGACGGCTGTGCCGCCGGAGCCTCACTCAGCGGCAGACACTCACCCTCGGCCATTCAGGATCAGAGGTTGTTTGCACAGCATAAAAATATAAAACACCCATGTGCTGCAGCAGTCTTGTCAAGCAGGTGTTGTGCTGACCTGAAGGGAGCCCCAGGAGGGGCCACCGTGAGGGTCCCTCTTGGCACTGTGTCCTGGGACACCCTGGACACATCCATCCGCAGCCTCACTCACAGCCCTGTGATGTCCGGGGGTCTCCTTCGTTGTGCTGGTAACATCCAGCATTCACTGACCTTCCTCCTGCCCTCCAAGCGCGAGGAAGGGGAAAGCCTGACATCCGGCAACAGAAAGAAAACAGCAAAGTGATTCCAATATGCTCGTAAGCACCAAAAAGCCCCTTGTCCGCCTGGTCCATGGCTCTTTTTATCACCCCTTGTGTGATGGAACCAAGGGCTTACTGTGCACCCTGCTACTTTGAATGAAATTTTTCTACAAGGACATAAAGCTTTATTGTTACGTACAGCAAATATAACGATGGGCCTACAGAAGAGCAAAGTGTAATGCTGCGTGCCCTTCTGGCTGGCAGTTGTTGGCAATGCAAAACTATTTGCAATCTTTTCCACAGCTGCAAAGTAGCCTTTGTGCATTCATTTCTCCAGGGTGCAATAATACTCAAAATGCGGAATTCGTTTCTGATTTTATTTAAAATTATCTTTTGGGCAGATAGTTTCAGTGTTGAAATGGCAGTCATTTACCTAAAAAATGGTGTGTAGCAGCAATATGCACCTTTTGAGGGGCAAATTATCAGGTCATTTCATTCTGTGTGTACCCTGCTTTATAAACCATACATGGTATCCAGATGATTTCAAATATCATTCAGTTATTTGGCCACAACCTGCAGAACTGCACACAAGCCAGGAAAGTTATGACTTACTGAGAAATATAATGAGGTCACAAATGTTTTTGGAAGCCTGGAGTGCTGCAGTTCGGGGCAGGGATAGGCACTGCCTTTCTGCTATTGCAGAAGTGTAACATGGGGAAATTCAAAGTGTCTGACGTAGTGGACAGCACAATGGGGCATACAAATACCCCTGCGAGAAAGAATTCTCTAACATCAGTCTCTTTACTGCCATCCAGAGACAAAACAGAACCAATACGGATAATAATTTATTGAGAACATCACCCTCGAAACAGGAAAGGTTTGGAAAATAAAGTCAGCAAAGGACTTTCAAAAGATCACTAAAGCAAACAGAAATGATGTGTGTGTTCAGTTTGCAGAGTTTGCATTTTAAATATTAAAAGATTAAATTGGTAATAATAAGTTATGAGGTAAAATAAAAGATTCTGTGATGTTTCTGTACTACCAGCATGTATTTGGGATTTGTATTTGTCCACATGACTGAAGCAACAAAGGTACTAACAAAGTTACTTCAAACAAGTGCCAGGTGGAGCTTCAGGTCACGTTATTTGGATCATTTCATTTCCATGACGTCAAGTATTCTCGTCAATAATGCCTGCACACAACCCTATCAGACAATGTATGTTGTCCAGGGTCCCCTCCAAGAGCTGAGCTTGGGAAGAAAAGTGCTCGGAGCTGGATTTCTGCCAAAGCCAGAGAAGGTATTGCAAAGATCACAGTGCAAACTCGGAGCTGCCCCGGAACTCTACGGGAATATCTGTGCGTTTGCAAGAGGCAGCGTTAGCCCTGCCTCACGTATTCCCACATGTCAGCTGAACAGCAAGAACACTCTGCGAGCACATTCTTGGACCATGACAGATCTGTAAAGTTGATGTTATCAGCTCTGTCACATAAGTCATTAAAGCTGTCCTATTCTTCCTAAAGATGTCTGTGACTACTCTATAGCCATCTCCTACATTTCCAAGGGACGATTTAAATTGCTTAAGTTACATGAACACTTATATGCTTGGGGGATGATAGTCCGTGATTGTATCTCACTTTTAAATGTGTTCCTGTAAATCTTAATAGTCAGTTATAAATTAGTTTGCAAATGCATACAAAAAAGGTGTATGTACAGGGTATATATGAAGGATCCTGTTCTTCAAAGCTTGTGTTAACTTTAGCTAGTTGTAACAGAGAAAAAAATATTATGGACAAATTTAAAGTTCAGAATTTAATTCTTAATGTAATATTTTTAATTTGAATTAATTTTTAATTTTAACATGTAGCATTTTGCTTTATTTTCAACTCCTAATAGTAAAACTGGTTAGAGAAGAATATTTTTGGTTTACCTGTTTCCGTTTCTGATAGCCCTTCTAGCAGCAACTTATAGGTATAGGAAATGCATTCAGCTATAATAACGGTATGATGTAAACCTGTGAAAATAAAGAATCTAATATTAGAGAAAATCACTTCCAATACACACCTTTGAGCCTGAATAGTGATAGCAAACACTGCTAAACAAGGGTAATCTTTCTCATCTTATTACGACTGGACTTTGTTATAAGGAGAGAGGAGTTCAGGAACATTTTGTGTGGTTAACCTTTGTAATATCCAGCGCTCTGAAGTTAAATAAAACCTTTCGGGTTATCTGAAGACAGTTTTGATGCCTTAACTGCTATCTTTTCTTTTTTTTCCTGGGCTAATTAACCTCAGTTTGCTAAAATCCTCTGCGAGACATTGTAAAATATGGCTTGTTGTAGAGGTTGTGAAGTTTGTTCTTGACAAATGTGAAGTGACATTCTGCCAGTGTCTTTTGTAAGATCTTATAAAGGGGCTGGTTCACCTACCAGACAAAGAAAAACCCCACCAGGAAGCAATGAAAAAAACAATGCTCATCATAGAGAGTAGCAGGACTAAGTAAATGGTTCACACGTCTTGGGCGCATGAGATGAAAGGGAATTAATCTGAATTCATTTTACTTTTAATCACAGACAAGGAATGTTCCAGATCAAAGTGTGCCAGAATAATGGAGACTAAGTAAATGCAACTAGATCCAAAAACATCTGCCACGGGTTTGATGTCTAAAAATGGAAATCCTTTATATTAATATATTATTATATAACCACATGAGAACCGAAAGGCCTTGAAGTCTTATTTTGTTTTTGTGCGTTGTGGTTGAGAAAACTCAGCTAACATAACCCCCCACAGGAATCTAACACTCTGAGAGAAAGGGAATAAAACGCAAGGCTGTCTGAGTCACCCAACCCCACTCTCTTTGTGGAGCATCAGGCAGTATTTTAAAGCAGACTAACTGCAGAAGTGCTGGTGACCCGAATAAAACACAGCAGCAGCATAGGAAATGAGTTTGATGGGTGTAATCCAATTTTCAGTGGACAAGGGTGCACATCACAAGAAGCTCCTCTACAATTAGCACTAATTGGCAACTTTTTTTGGCAGCCTCTTTACAAAGGCCAAAAATTGAATGGACATGGAGATTAAACTGTCCTTTTGCTCCTAGAAGCTCTCCCTTTCACCAAAGGTTGGGGTTTATTGGGAGGGCAATGTAGAAAAAAACACAGGGCTTCTGGCTGTGTTGTACCTGTTGTGGGGATGAGCAAACGTCATTCTCCAGGGTTGCCAAGGCTGCAAGTAAATTAAATTACAGTAGAAGTGTGAATACACTTTTTTTAACACTTCAGCTAAAAATACTTTAATAATGGTAGCTGTTTGAAAGCATAATGAAACAGGGTGCAGAAAACCAAGCTTTCGAGAAATGAGCCATTATGTGCTTGGCATTCCTGATCGGGAGGCTGGTTTGCATGGAAGTTGGCGGTCT
This sequence comes from Eudromia elegans, assembly GCA_003342815.1. Classification (NCBI taxonomy): domain Eukaryota; kingdom Metazoa; phylum Chordata; class Aves; order Tinamiformes; family Tinamidae; genus Eudromia; species Eudromia elegans. Next base: position 4,150,727 of record PTEX01000040.1, read on the forward strand.
TTCCCTCTTTTTTATTCTCCTGGCATCACTCAGATTCATTGACACAATGTCTTTTTGCTAGAGAGTTTCATCTTTTTGAGCAGCCTAGGTGTTTAGAAAGACTGACACTCTTCAGGTTGTATTTAAGTCACTGAATTTCAAACCGAGCTCAATCACATAAGGGGAGCCGTGTTTCACAGAGCTTCACATGCTTTGCTACAGCTGTCCTTATTCTACTAGACCATTTCTGGAAATCGTCGGGTTTTGGAGCAGCTCCTGACTATGCTGTAGTTGGGATTTGGGTGAGGAAATGACCCTCACACCTGGGTAAATGAAATTAGGGTGCAACAGGGACTTTCATTCAATACGCTGTAATACAACATGCAAAGAAAATCAAGGCATTGAGCAAAGTCCTCTTTTATAGACTCACAGAACGCCTGAGGTTGGAAGGGATCTTATGGAGATCTTCTCTTCAAACCTCCTTGCTCCAGCAGGGTCAAATAGAGTATACCATAGGTTAAAAAATCCACCTAATTCTGGTCATTATTCCCTAGAAACTATCTTTCAGATTCCAAGTCCTCCCTGTGTTAAATATCTGCATTTTTAAAAGAAACATGTGCAACTCTGCTTCTGTTGACATCAGTTGCTGGTCTGCTAACATTATTTTGATTTATTCTAGAGTCTGGTTTCTGTGTATTGCTGACTTGTAGAAACTTGGCCTATTATCTTGGCCTAGTCTAGGAATAGTAACTTCTGCAAACAGAACTTAATACTTCCTGAGAGTTCATTTTCATGCAGATTTCTGAACTTCACCACTTTTATTTCTTTCAGTTTTGCAAGCTTAGCCTTTCATATGAAAGATTAAAATTCTCATCTATGGTCTGTAATCATTAAGTGGGAGCATTATATTCAGAGATGGCCCAAATGACTGTGTGTACTTCTCCTGCAGGAGCTTATTTTCTGCGGAAGGCACAGGATAGGTTAACCTAGAAGAGGATATTGTGTGAATTTCTGCTTCTTATTGTCAATAGTTAATGTTACTGTTGTGATTTTGTGGGGGCTGTGGAAGAACCAACCCATCTGGAAGGGATTTAAAAGAACGGGAAGTGGTGGCTTGGCAGGAGTGATCAGCTCAATGATCTGCTCAAACGGGAGGTATCTCCCCATCTGAGGTGTTCACTGTTTGCCATGGTTTGATATTCTCTTACATATTATAGAGCTTGAAATGCATTTAAGTGTCATCATAGGTTAAAATCACCAGCACAGCAAGATGGCAAGTGCTATTCATAGAGACACATTACAAAGGAATATTTTTTACCAATGTTTTAAGAGTTTGGTTATAAACCAAGCCTATGTGTAGGGTGGAATAACAGAGGGCTGCAACTTTAAAGTGAGCAGCTCTCATTGAACAGATCATAGATCTTTTGCATAAAGTAAGATGCAACAACATTTGATCTACCCTGACAAGACTTCCCTTTTAGCTTTTTACAGTCTCAGGTTTCTTCTAATTCTCTTTAAAGGATGAGTTATTTCAGCAACAAATAGACAAGAAAGTATTTTTATATATTTATCTGTTATTTTACCAATTTTCCAAATAAACGCAGAAAAGGGCTACAAAGTTACCTTCCATCAAATGGAAATCTGCATGCAAAGTAATAAAAAGTTTTCCATACTTCTCGCTATAGTGTGCTTTGAAAAGCTGATTGGATTCTGCTGATATTGCTCATGCTCGCTAGCGCAGTACTTCATGCATACTGCAGCTGATCAAAATCAGCGGGATTCAGTTCTTCACATAGTAGTGGACCACCCAATACAAAGAAGTGTATTATAAGATTTTTGATGCTATAGTTGTCTCATACTTCACAGGGAGAATGATAGTAGCAGACTGAAATAAAGCTTTGTTATTTTCAACATACCAGCAGCCTATGAGTGTTAAATTCCCCCTGAGTAGCCCTGCTGAAGTGAAATAAACTCAGAACTATTAGCTAAGAATAGCTTTGCAGATAAGGATGAGCGAAACAGTTCCCATGCTTTAAACACAAAGTAGACTCAAATACCAGTTTCTGAAAGAGCACATTTGTATTTTGTTTAAGTGAGTTATTTTATGTGCATATTGTTTCAATTTAACAGAAGTCATTAATTAAATTCTCCATTGTTCCATGGAGGAGTATTGTATATACTAGTACTCCAAGCAAGTTTAAAAGAAATATCTTAATGAACACAGCTTTGCTGGCTAGCAACATATGTTTCCAGACTTCTGGAGTTTCAGGTCATTCTTTTTGACAGTGTTTGCAGTGTATTTTTAGTGTCTTCTGACAGTAAATTTCTCCATTCATTATTAAGGATAGAAATGAGCTAGTATTTAGAAGAGATTATTTCCTTAAGCCAAAATGGGCTGTTTTATTAAATTGCTGGATCAGTTAAAAATGCAGAGGGAGGGGGGAATGGAGATCTCCTGTGTTTTTTCAGTCATTTATTTTATCTTCTATTCATATTAAGATGTACTCTGACCCCTGTGGCAGTAAATTAATTCTCGTTACACAGTGGTCCCTTAAGAGAAGCAGTGAAAATTCTGGCTCCACTAAGTCACCCGGAGGGGCTGCCCTTTTAGCGGGGCCGGGTTTGGACCTAAAACACCTACCGGTGCCCAGGTGATGTGGTGTTGTCAGAGGGGAGCTACACTGAGGGATGATGGGGCTTGGCACGTGCTGAGCTCTATCTGCCACTTGCTCACCACACTCCAGGAGTTGTCCCTCCTTGGAAGGTGATCGGGGCTGGATGCCTGGGCATGGTGAGACAGGGTTGAGGAGGTGAATGTGGAAATATCACAAAACAAACCCACCAATTCCTGCATCGCTCTGTGCCTGGCAGTGCCTAAGAGAAAAGCAGGCAAACCTGAAACGATCCCTCTTCTCACTCCTCTTCTCCAAAAGCCAAAGGCAAAAATGTGCTAATGATTTCAAAGGGACCAGCCTGTATTATAACAAAAAATGAAACGTAAGGATCCATACCAAAAATGTCACTCTGGAACAGACTTGGATCCTTCCAGTTCAGCGATTTGAGGGAGATGTGGTTTGGCTGGAAAGCTGCTGCTCCTCTTGGTCGCTTCAGGAGGGGATGCTCTGGGACCATCACGCTGCAGCAGGGCTGGCTGATATGGATCTCCCAGTCCTCCCTTCCCATCCTGAGGCTTAGCATCTTCCTTCTGGCTCTGACCTGCAAAATGCTGTGTCCACTCCTCCTTTCTCTCCTTCCTGTTGCCCCCAGCTGCAGTTTCTGTGTCCCGTGATATATTCCCAAACTGCCTCCCTCTAAGCACACAACACTCTAGAGGAAAGCTTTCTTTTGCAATCAGGTTCACAGATCCTTGCAGCCAATTAACTATTAATGTTCCTGTGAGCGGGAGACTAAAAAGCATTTGTCCCCTCACTGTGTTATTCAGGAGATAACCTTTCAAGAACAGCAGCAGGGTGAAATAGATACCCGAGTAAGCAGTGTCGCAATTACTGGGTGAGCACCCTGAGACTCTTTTGGTGGTCACTGCCAACAAAAACACAGCACTCGTTCAACATCTGTAGAGTTGCGAAGACATTGACTTTACAAAGAAATATAAACAGGGAATATTTCAAGTACTGAAACAACATATTCTTATATATCTACAATATAAACCTATATGCCCTAACAAATAGGGTAGTAACTGGGGAATTCATTATTTGTGTCTCTCATTAATGTTTAATTTACATTTCTGCATAAGCAAGCATATAGTTAACCATTCAAAGTAGCAATATTAAACAATAATAGAGTTCAAATAAATCAAGGAAATGATATACAGTGTACTCAACTTGGTTTTACTTCAGGGCCCCAAGCCACTCAGATAACTCCTACTCTTGTTAAATTCACGCAGGTTTTGCCCTCAGTATGTTTCACATTAGCCTCCAAGCAGAGCTGTGCTGACTTGCTCTGAAAGCAAAAGAGAGAGAACTAATTCACAGTGCAGTCACAGAGATGTCGTGCAATATAAACATAAGAATCTACTTTTTTTTTTTTGGCTGAGCTTCTCTAGAGTCAGACGGAAAGTTTTATCATTATACAAGAGAATTTCAGTTTCCGGAAATTGTTTAGGCTTATTCTTTATTCTGAGTTCTTTGAAGGGTTTCAATAGATGCTCAGATAGGCACTGCACATTGTCTATCATCTTTTAAAGTACACTTTGTGGAACAATCAATTGTATCGTTCTGTTGTCTTTTTCATATTTTTTACAATATGGTTATCTATGTACAAGACGAAAATTAATCAAGATAGTCATAAGGTTTTACCAATGTCTAACAACTACCTTTATACTTCTCCTAATAAGATTTTTCAATGTGAACAAAAACTTTACAAAGAGAAATTCTGTAAACTGGTTGAAAATTTTTACATTACAGACTTTGCATCAGTTCAGACATTTATTTACTGAAATCTCAGCAGGTAACTTTTATTACTACGAGCTCATAGAAAAACTTTTCTGTTGAGAGATAAGCCTGCCTCATCCCAATAGCAAATTTAAATATGGAAAAGAAACGATTTTATTGAAAGTCTGACAGCCACTGTATGACTGTTTTCCTAAAACTAACAATGTATTTTTCTCTCTTTATTATCAAGCCCTGAACTTCATACAATCCTGTCAAATGACTCCTCCTGTTCGGACACTTCATCACTTCCAAAGACAAAGCTGTTAATAGAGAGAAACCGCAGTGCAAAACATGGTTAAGAAGCAACTTCTGAGCAGCAAAGAATCAAGTAACAGTATCTGGGTCTTGCTGATTTAAAAAGAAATCTGATCTTGGCACTTTTCACTTTGTTCTTCTAACTTAGTCCTTTTTTCTTGTCATCTTGAAAGCTAAGGTTTTTCAATCTTCATTTATTTAATTTGGAAAATCATTGGTTTTATTTCTCTTTTTAAAATTGCTAATTTGAGTCTTGAAAGGTATCTGCAACGTATGCGGTGCACTATCATATCCATGGCTTCACTGACAGCTTTCACTTGCCAAGGGCCTCCAGCCTTTCTACCTTTCTGAGGACAAAATTAGCTGAGTTCAAACACTAACGTTAGAATTGCCACCGTGGCCGTGATACTCGAAACCTCTGCTGCCTTCCCCCTGGACAATGGGCAGCCAGTGGTGCAACTGGAGGGTTGTTTTTTTAGATCTTGTGTTTGCCAGATTCTGCCTTTGCAAACTCAGTGACCCGGAATTCCTTCTTCAGCTCCATCTAGCTTAATTCTTAAAAATGCAATCAAAATATTGTTATTTAGCTTTTATTTCCTAACACAAAACCAGTAGCCTTTGTGTTACTTGATGGACCAAACCTCCGTATTTTATACCATTATCCCATAGCTATTTGGATTTGATTGCCCCAAAATCCAGTATTTGCAATAACCTCTGGGTCCATTGTTCAGTATCTTCTTAAAACCACAACGCAAGACCTAATCCTGCAACTGGTGTGTGTAGAGAATAGTCCTGTTTACTGCAAGAACTTGGTGTTTTGCTTGGCCTGTTCACCTGATAAGCAGTGACCGGTTGTACAGACAAGACTCCTGCTTTAAAAACATTTTGGGCTGCCCGGTGTCTGCGAGGCAGGAAGAGCACGTCCATCAGTTGTCATAACACAGCCTGCTCTGGGGACCCGCAGCGTATGTATAGGCCAGGAATCACAAAGACCCAGCAGGACCAGGCTCTGAGGAACCTGCTCTAAAGCCCTGAGCTAGACACTGGTGTTGGCTATTATCAGGAATAAAATGCCTCCTCATCCCCACTTGCAGATGGATGGAAGGAGGCCGTAAACCCAGCTGCAGCACAGCAGGGCAGCGTGCTCCATTTCAACAGGCCTCTCTGGTACGTGGGGCAGCGTATCCCGGGTGGCCCTGGCAGCTTCTGCCAGCACGAGTGCTGAGGTTGCACTGGTGTCTCCCTTCATGGCAAAGAGCTCTTTCAGTCTACGGAGCCATACAGTGGTTTGAAGGGGTAGAAAAGAGAGCCTTGGGGTTTTAAGCTCTTTCTTACATGAAAGCAAGAGAAAAGTCAAAAATATGGTTGCTTTGGAAAAGTGCCTCCACATCTCCTTCAGAGCTTTATTAAGGTGTTCTTCAGGTCCAGTGCTCTGCGGGTGGTGTGCTGATGCTCCAAACCTCCTGTAAGTAGCAGTCGGCATGCTTTTCATCAGCTCGGAGGGTTACTTGGTCTCCACGTCAGCAGAGATCTCAGACCTGGGGGAGACAGGAAAAAAACCATGCTGGTTTAATAGTAATTACATCTTGCCAGAGAAGGAAGGCAAAGCTGGCTGTGAAGAGTCGTATCTAGAAGCTCCATGCTGATACCAGAGGAGACTCAGATAGAGTCCGCAGGATTCGCCGTTTGGGCTGGGGTCTCTTCCGCTGTGGAAATAGTTCTCCCAGGCCCAACTTTTTCACACACATCATCAGTCAGATTGTAATCCCCCCTCTGGTGCCCAGGCGCCTCATATTATAAACGGGGCATTTGGGACATACTTTGGTTTTGCCCTAGAGCCCCTTCCACCCTAAGGCATCTTCTAGCTCTCTCTTGCTGCTCATCTGAATGTAACTCTAATGTCTTAAAATTCCTCTGTTCCTGAAAGAAGACTCCCCTCCCCCCCCACCACCACTTTCTAATGTTTTCCTTTATTACATTTTCTTTATTTCCATTGTTTTCTGTGATATGGAAGGTTCCTCACTCTGAAGATTCTGAAGTGAAGGAATGTGATTTGTTGCTTATTTTTACAAAGAATCTAATCATCCTTATTTGCAGGGTCTAGACAACAGCCGATTTTCTGTTCCCTTACAATAATGGAGCCTGACGTATTCTGAATAAAACTTTCAGCAGTTACACTGCGGGTATTAAAGGCGTCTGGAGTTGGCCAACTATTGTAAGCCTCTACTAAACAAAATCTGCAGATCCACTTGAAATCCCAGTTCTGCTAAATGGCAGGAAAAAAGGCCTGCTGTGACTTCCTCTTTTTTTTCTTGCCTTTTTTTTTAAATTTTGCCTTGTTGTCCAACCAAGTTGTTCTGAGACGTAGTCTTCCAGCCTGTAGTGTGCTTTACAGCTCCAGCTGCAGTTTTGTGGCAGGGTTTCAGCAGTGCACGGGATAAAAAGAGCCCTCTGATTCAAGCATGTGGAAAGGAGGGAGACAATGTAAACCCACAGCATCTCCACTGCGCACCAAAGGGGGTTGCCACATGATAGCAGCAGCCTGCCAAATCCTCTGAACTTCTGGCATCTAATAATAAGGACGGTGCGATAAAAGAAAATCAAGGAAGGAAATTATTAGAGGGTTGGGAAAAGTGACTTATGTCACTTTTTGCAGGGCAAACTCTTTATCCTGCTTCATTAATGCAAAGATGATTAGACTGATAAGGCTTGGCCCCAAGGACATCTGTTGGACAAGAGCTGCTCTTTATTTATCTCTGGTCTGTGTATCAAAAAGTATAAAGAGACGTTCACACTCTTCCTACACTCCAACCTCTCACCCCAGTCCCAGAGCCTGGAATTTTCTTTCCCACTGTTTTGTTTCAATTAGAAAGGATATGCTCAAGTATGCTTTGTTTGAACTTCAGAGAGATGGGCTCTGGGACCTGCAGTCACCTCCAGCAAGAAAGACGAATTGAGCTTAGTAACCCTCAGGGCACTATTGATCCCCCCAAAAAACATGGGAAACGCAGACGTGAAAATATTTCTTAACAGTATTTTTAGAAAAGACGAAGGAAAAAGTAGTTTGAATCTTACAATAAGAATGTGGATGAATACATGGGTAAAAGTTGATTTATATAGATATACTTACTAAATATGCATTATTACACTGATTTGCTAAAAAGGTTAGTTTAAATTATCTGAGTTTGGATTATTTCTAGAAGTTGTTTTTCCTGAGTGGGCTCCAGGAAATATCCCTATTAGGATAATGAAAGTAACAACTCAAAGAAAGGCTTAAATACTTCCACTGAACAAACCTCATGTATTTATCAGACTAATCCCAAAAAAAACACAGCCAAGAAAATGATTACTGCTGGCACTGACTCAACCTACTTTGCTAAATTCTGCTCTCAGTTTACACGGCTACATATCCCAGGGATTCCAGGAGAGTCATCTGACTTCTGCCTTTTTTTAATCTGAAAACTGTTCCATGGAAAGCCAATGATGTCAACGGGATTAGTTCAAATTTATTTAAATGATGGCAGAGTGTATCATTATAAATAAAGGCTTTTGTCATATGGAAGGAAACTGTGATCTCCCCAGCTACCCCAGAACATGTGGCTTAATCGCCTTTATCCATTTGTATTTTTATTTCCCATGTCTTCCTTCTGAGAAGCCTTCTAGATACTCACATAGTATTTTTTAATTCCTGTTTTTCATTTACCTCATTCGCTTATTTAGCTTCATTTTTTTTTCCCCATGTAACTCTATTCTTGAACATTAGTCTTGGGTTTTTTGTTAGTTTGATTTTTCACATTCTCTTTCATCTAGTTCAATTTCTTGAATTTGGATTTTGGTGTTTCCATCTGGACCATTTTGGACCAGTAAAACCAAGTTCTACATTGGAATTAAACAGTGAGGATGAAGTTGAAGAATCAATAATTTCACTCTCTTCATGGTTTAGAAATACTTTGAGTTATAGTTATGCCAACTATTGTGGTTAGATGAGAGAAAACCAGATGGAATTACTTTATTTGATTTATTCATTTCTGAAAACCGATGAACTGCAGCGTTCTACTGCAGCACTTCTCTGGAAGGCAAAATGAACTATCCAGATAGCAAGAAGCACATGGCTAGGCAGTGTGAACTACTTACGGACTGCCAGGGAGAAAAGCAAATAACACCACTTTGACAAGAACTTCTGCAAAATCCGAGCCAACTGAATAAAGCTGCTACAAGCAGATTCAAATATCATCTTATGGCTTTACTTAAGCAAGACTTAGAAATGCAGAATAATTATCTGTGAATGTTCTGCTATAAACAAAGTGCTGCAACAGGAAGAGGTGATAGTTTTTAAATGGCTAGACAGAGATTGTGACAAGATGTAAGCTTATTGCAACCAGGTAAACCATTCCCACATTTTACCAATTGCATGGTGGAAACTGGGAACCTAACTGCAGCAATCACTCTCTGGCATAATACTGGTGTTAGGCCAAGGTTTTGGCCTCAGTAAGCCAAGTGGAATCAAGATTTTGGTGGTGAATTTCAAGATTTCCAAAGTCTCCAAATGGAAGGTTATTTTTAGATCCATTCCATAAATAGGCAGTGCCTTCGCTAGTACTTGAAATCTTTACCAGGACGCTTTAACAGTCCTGCAAATAACTTTGAGCTTCATCTTAATTCAGAATTATTTAAACCGACATTTGTGACTTCTGATTTTATTTGTATTTCTTGAAAAGGCCAACCTGAACCTGTGACACAGACCCACACATACCAACATACCATCCATGGCAGGCACCACAACATCTACTGGGTCAGCGGTCTGCAGGTGCCGTACTGATATTGATAAGCTCTTTTTTACGTAGCAATCTGCGCATTTCTTTCAAAATGATAAAACACTGATTTTTCCCCACAAACACCCTATTTAAGAGGCAAAAAAAGAATGGAAAGGAAATATTATCTTTTACATTTTACAAAGGGAAAACGGAGAGAGAGGCGTGTTTTAGGTAGGACTTTTTTCACCAGCAGGCTGGTTTTCAAATGTCTAGTGCTACACTTGATCACATCACCCTGACTCTTTCATGGCTAATGGAGACAAGCAGGCACCTCCGCAAGGCAGCTCATCTGATCTATATTAAATATCTGTGTTAAGAGGAAATTAATCTGTGTCTATAAAGAGAGCTTAGCTCAGATTAGCAGCCAGTGACTCACTCAGACTTGAAAGTCTCTCTTTCGGATGCTGGAGTTAGGGCTGATTATCCGTGTCCTCAGACACTTGACAAGGCTGTACGGCAAGTCTTTATCAGAGCCACAAACTGAAAACAGATTTCAGCTCTGTCAAACCAACGCCTCCGCTGCGACGGCCTCCTGCCTCCCAGCAAACACTGGTAGTGAAAATGCTGAGAACTCTGAACAGCAACTGACTGATAAAAAATGAATGGGTTCTCTGGGCTAGAGAAAGGAAAAAAGGAATAACTGAATAGGTAAGGATGACAAATAGCTTCTCATTTATACCTTTCCCTTTTAGAAACCTGTTTTCCTTTTGTCAGTTTGGCTTGTGCATTCTTCTTTTGTGCCGGACAAGAATTTTTAGAGAGTTCAGGACATAAGTGAAAGGTCTCCAAAGTGCAGTTTTCTGGCACAAAATCTTCAAAGCAAAGAGGCTGCTAATCACCAAGGATGAAGGCTAGCATAGCAGAAAAGCTTGAAATGGCTTCTTAAGGGGATGTTTTAACAATCAGGCCCCTTTATTAGATAAAGGATGCACACAATCGCATCCTTTATCTAATAATCACTACCAGGGGCTGCAATACCGCCTCTTCCTAGGATGAATGACACATCCAAAGGCCATATCAGAGGGAATAAGCATTAACATTAATTAAAACTGAGTCTGTGTTCTTTGATTTCAAAGTTTAGCGTTTGTTGAAATAACAATACATCGCTATACTTCTATACTTTTTTTTTCTCTTAAGACAATATCATTTTGGGTGTTTCTTGTTTTGTTTTGGTGACGCTTCATTGTATCTGGAATATTTGTGGGGAAAAAAACCACCACCAACAACAAAAGAGAATGAAGCATGGAAATAGTTCAAAAAGCTGTAAGGGCAGCCAACCTCCCCCTCCCCGTCCTTGCTAGGCAGCCTGCTCGAGATACATCAAAGCTTCCCTTCAATGAATATGGTAACTGTTACCCCATGCTCTACATGCTAAGAGAAAGCTAATTCCGAAAAGGAACTTGGGCACTGTAATATGTCAAAACATCTCTGTTTCTAAACTTTACCATGACTGGCTTCCAGCATCTGGTCCCCAGAGGGAAACCCAGAACTGCGAGTTGGGCACTTGGCCCTTCCTGCCTCAGCTCAGGGGACCCCAAAACAGCCAGCACGGCTCTCACCTCAGCCGGGCTGCACAGAGGTCCTCAGCCACTCTAGGGTGGCCACAGGAAACCCTGGAGTTTCTTGGGCATGTACTCCAAATCTTCCTAAAATAGCCAAGAAGATTTTGTCTTTAAAAAAATATAAATAACATAAAGACACGAGGATGGTGTTCATGGTCTTCTCTTATAGGCCATCTTAGTCTCTAAAATAATGAATGGCAGCCTTTCAAGATGGGTATTGCAAAATACATGAGGGATTTTGAACTGTTGAAAAAACACTTAAGAATTATTCTTAATTTATTATTGTTTTATGCTATTATTCTACTCTAAGGTATTACTGTAAAGCTAATGTCAAAAGGTAATTGCAATAAAGTAAAATGTATAACTTAAAACAATAAAAATAATTTATGATAGCTTGTTACAAGTAAAAGCTCACTTCCTCTGGAGTAGCTTGCTTAGAATTGGTTGTAAATATGAAATGGATTTTTTTTTTTGTATTGGTTAGAAAGCAACTAATTTTTTCTAACAGGAATGGTTGCTGAATGCCAATGGAAGGGGTAGGAAAAGGGAGTAGACCTCCCTTATATTTAGCTATTTATATACGCAGCAATTATTAACAGTTAATTCTCCTTGATGGAATTCAGAAATCAAAGATAATTAGCTCTGTTCTGTAGTAGAAATAGGAAAAGGTCAGAGAAAAGTAACAAGGATTTTCAAAGATGGTGAACGCTGTTCCTGTGGGAAACAACTAATCAGACAAAGATTTTCAAACCGGAATGGCCAGGGATTGATGTGGAAGCGGGCTGTAAACTCTTAAGCGGCGTGGGTAAGGTGAATAAGGGATTATTGTTTACTGCCTTTTCCACTAGAGCCTCAAATGAGGGAGAGAGGGTCCCGCAAGCAGGAAGGCCGTTCCTCACACTGCTTGTAGCCGAGCGGCGAGTCTCAGCCACACGAGATGTGCTCCCTGATCAGGACGCAGTCCTGCCCCCCACTCATTTTATGCACAAGAGAGGATCAGGTCAGGCAACCCCCCTTTTGTATATATTGTAAATAATGTAAGTAGTTATAAGGGAGGGCCATAGGAGCATATGGGGGAGCTGGCCACCTGACCTCCCGAGGACCCTGGTGAGGCGGGGGCTGAGCGCTCCTGGGCCTGACCAGCGTTGCTGGGCAGCCCAGGAGCCTCCGGCCAATGGCGGCCTCGGGATTTCCCGCCGCAGGGACCAGCCAATGGCAGGGTGAATCCTGGGGCCTCCAATCCTGGCCCGCCGGAGCATCACCCCACTCACCAGCACCAATCAGAGGTGTCAGGCTGGTTTCAGCACCACCAATCGGGAGGCTCAGGACAGCCCCTCAATAAAGTTGGAGTTTGTTCTGCAACCAACCCCCGCGTGTGAGTGTCTTTGTGCGTGTGTGGATTGGCCCCACGAGTGGTGTGTGAGTGATACAGGGGCTGGTTGGAGGGCGACTCCCCTGCTCTCACCCGCCTCAGATCAGCTCGGCGCCCGGACAGCACCGCCCCACCTCGATCCTCTCCAGCAGCTTGCCATCCCTTCGCCGGAGGGGGCCGGCTCGGCCTGGCCGGCAAGCAGCCACGGGGACAGACATCCGGCAACCGCCGCGGCACCTGGCAGGACAGCTCAAGGAGAAGTGGAGAAGTAAAAGACATCTCAAAGCACACAAACAAACCAAAACAAGAGCACCTTTGGCAAGAGACAGCTGCAGATTGTGAGAGTCCAGGAAAAGTTTCTGGGGATTTGTTTACTACATCTTGAGCTTGTTTTAAACTTACTTTGGCATCTGGCACTATTGAGGGTAAGCTATTGGGCTACATTAACATGTGGTCTGATTCGGCACAATTTTTATATTTTTATGGAGAAAAGCTTCAAATTCTGATAAGAGCAAACTCCAGGTTCCCTTCTCTCATCCTATGAACATCCTAGACGATGGCTATGGAATCAGAGTCACTTTTTCTGGTCAAAATGAATATTCAATGTCTTAAAAGACACTATACCTGCACGATTTGAAGAATTTAGGCAATATTATATATTCTGAAAACTACATACCTTCTCTCACACACCATGTTGAGGAAAGCAATTGTGTGCTGTTCAGAGTAGATAAAAAAACACTTTGTGGATGGAAAAAACTCTCCTTTCAGCAGTCTCAATCCATTGATTCAAGGATTCCAGAAGGACTTTAGAAATAAATTCTAACAGAATAGGGTTACAGTAAGAAAAAAGATATGGAAGAAGTTTAATTAACTTTCTGAAGTTTATGTCAGAGGAAATTCATACCAAGAAAGTGTTTTGGAGATGAGGAAAATGTTAGAAGTCTGAGATTGCATCAAGATTACAGACTTGAGAGCAAAATCAAGGCCTAGAGTAAGACTGATCATCTCTACTAGAGGTGAAGGACAAGCAGAAGTTTCTGACCCAATGAGAACACTACGCACATTCAACTAAGAAATTATGGCCTAGCCAAGCGGGATGCCGATTTATCCTTTAATTGCAAATTGTGCCTTGTCTAAATAATCTTCATCTGAATCAATACTTTTAAGTGAAAACAAACAATACCTTCCTTGCAAACACAGTAAAGGAATATGAAGTAGAATGAAAATAGTCAAGGTGGAGTTGCAGCGGTGGAGTCCATGAAGTGTCTGAGCTATTAAAGTCTTATAGACCCAACAGGTGAAATCATGAGGGTGGACTGAAACTCCCTTCAGCTCTTTCCAGGATTTGCAAGAATTTTCCTGCTTTCAGATTTAGAAATCCGTGTTCTCCACAGCTGCACTCAATACTTATCATTTCTGCCATCTGATAATTTTGTACTTTACTTCTCTGAGATTTCCAAGACTTTCTCTAAAGGAGACATTCTATAGTATATTCTGTTTCTGAGGAACTAGTTTAAAATGCACATCTTTCAGCAGTTTTTACTTCTTTTGCATGTATAATTAAATTCAAATTTCTTACAATAAATTTTTTCACCAAAATTAGTCAAGTTAGAAATATTTTTGCATGGCAGCTTACTTTCCACAAATATATTTTAGCACTGTTCTTGTCTGTTTGAAGTAGGTAGTTGTTTTATCTTGCAAACTTGGAATCACACTCCATAACCTCAATAACACTATATTATTCTTATATTCCTTTATCTTTTCAGCAATAACATCTTCTTCATATTCTCCTACATTTTTTTTTCCCAGCATTTCTTAGCTTCAATGTCTTGGGAAGGCACTGTGTTTGTTTTTTAATTAAATTTTTATTGTGTGTGTGAGTTTCACAAGCTTACATGCAAATACAACTTTTTAGAGATAGGGTTTAGAACTCAAAATAGATACGTTTTGGTGCCCTGATTCTCAAAGGGCTTTCTTCATGATATCTTCCTTTATGCATGCCTGGATTTCCTGTTGGTTTCTCCAACATATTGCCCTGATAATGGCTCCAGTGGGAGGAAACTTGGGCCAAAGGCTGACTTGAGTTAGGAGGCAAAACTCTGGAAGCTCACTACTTCACTTAAGAGTAATAATCCTACCAATAATGGGGCAGTAGTCTTGTTCCTATTATTACTATTGACATAAAAAAGGGCTTTTGCATGGCAGTAAAAATTTGTACTATTCCATCTCTATTATCTCATTTTACTTTTATATGGGAATACAATTTACTAGCCCTTAACCCACGCCTACTCCCTCCCTATAATAATGTGTTCACATCAAGTAAATGCCAAAGAAAACTGACTTCTAACATCTTTCTGACCAGAAGATGATTTATTTTTTATTCCTAAATTTACTTCCAAAGTTTTCTTTTACATTACTTTGTTCCTTTTTAATCTTCTCAGATGATAAAATTGTCCGTTCCCATCATTGCAGCTAACCAAGTAGACAAATCAGTGACTCGTTCTTGTCCTGATAGTTCCCATCCTCTTATTCTTTTTCCCACACTAACAATAATAAAATAATATGTTTAATTAAATAATCTCTGAGTGAAATGCATAAGCAATCTTTGGTGCAGGTGTCCTCTCTTCCAATGGAATCTCATCACGGAGCTAGAGAACTGTGCTCAATCCTACTTTATATATTACTACAATGTATCACAATTGCTTCATTTGCAGAGTGTCCCTACTTCAAAAAAAAAAAAAGAGACAGAGGATATATTGACCCTCAGCCTGTAATAGGAGATGGGAGATGGAGGTTTGAGTGCTCCCAAGCTGAGAAGAATAAATGTACCACATCATTTGGGTTTGTTTTCTGTGACTATATTTTTAAAGATGGATATAGCTGGTCTATGAGTTTAGAAAGAAGCCATGGAGACACTTGACAGCAGAAGCTATATGGATTACAAATCCCTGGAATTTTACAGCCCAAATGAATATCTATATATACCTATACCAAAGTACCAATGGACCCAGATGTTTGAAACACCTCTAACGTCTGCCCTTCTTGTGTGCTTAGACTCAGTAGGATTGAGGTGCTCATTTCTGCTCAGTCACTGCATACGGACTTGCTCAAGGAGCCCAGGTGTGCCTGCATGCAGGAGTATCTAATACTTGGTTTTACCAAAGTGATTCGTTAAGCAGCAGTCAACAAGTTAACAAGTCTGTTCCTCATCTTCTGGGACACATATATGCACATACATGATTTACAGAAACATCTGCTTTGGAAATAGGGATTTGCCTAGTTGATCACTATTTTCTTCTCCTTCAATGAGCTGCAGTGTTCTTTGGCAGACGTAACTACATACAAACTAGAGTGCTCACCAAAACAATAGCTAATTCTCATGCTGATATTTAATATTTTGTGCCTTTCATTTTTCTTTCTCTTGATGCATGACGGATATTTCCACTCAGCTTTCCTCTACAAAGTGAGCACCTTAGGCAAACCAGAGAGTCAAAAAGCTCTTTTTATTGCTAAACTAATTGGCTTTACACTGATCCTATATCTCACGCGGCCTTTTGTATGAAGAAAACAGATTTTCTATTATCTCTAAAATATGAGAAGGAAACTTAGGCACTAAAAGTCTAAATGTTGGGCTTCAAGAAGTATCTAGGAGAGCTGCCAAAGGACAAAGAAGTAATTCCTTGGAACCTGGACCTGCTAACCCACGCTCCAGAGCGTTCACTGCCGTTCATGCTTTCTGTTTCTCACAAGAGAAGAGGACAGAGTGTCAAAGCAGACCACATCAGGGCAACCTAATACTCTGCTGCAGGCTGTATTATCACCTGGCGTCAGCACTCCTGTGGTTCAGCCATTTGAAATGATTCCATTTTGGATATTTGGGAAAATCCTTCTAAATGAGAGGTGCTATAGCCCCCAGAAATAAGATACCAACACTATTGCTGATTTAATTGAAAATCATTGTGCTGTCAGTGTGCGCAGATCATTGTGCTGTCAGTGTGTAGAGTTACCTGGGTTATTACTTGGAGTTTTGGCCTTCCCTTTTCATTTGTATGAATATCTTTGATCTCAGTTAATACCTCTACTTGAAGATTTAGACAGCTGTAGTGTAAATACAAGGGGTGTCATTGTTTTCACAATGACAGGGGTTTCTTCACCTGCTATTTCATCTTATCTTATAATTCTATTAAATCAAGTGCTCTTATTTTCATGAATCAGCTTCTGCTTGACAAAGCAACAATTTGGATCAAAAGAGCAAGGACAGACTATTTTCACCTATAGAAAACCACATTTAACTCCAATTTCCTCTGTCAGTCACTTTCATTCAATTACCTCTTGTAATTAATCTGAACAGATAATGCAGGTGGCTACAAAATTAGTGACTAGTGGAAAAACACGGAAATTTCGGACTATTAGTTTGGATTTGTGCCTAAAATGGCAGCAGATGAAAGCCATCACAGTATGACTGCTTTTTTCTTTTCCTAAGACAATGATTATACACTTTCAGGCAAATTAAACTGTGAACTAAGGCTCATATGACAGTGTCAGTCTCATCACCTTTGGTTGGGAAATGTGATCCTTGTGCCAGTGTCAATGATAATTAGATCAGGTGCTCAGTCTACATCTGAATAACAGTTCGACCCTTGATGACATGTTCAATCAAAATAAATTATGGCATTGGGGCTACTGCTGAAAAGGGCTGCAATATTCAGGATGCATTTGTTAAACACATTGGTTGAAGAAAAGTGACCATCAAAGCCACTGTAAAACAATCCTATACTGGAAACTTCATCAGAAATGTTAAGGCTCTGTAGTCAAAGGCATAAAGCTGGAAAAAGCTAATATGCTCCTGTGACTATGCATTAGGAAATGACTTGAATATATCTCTTCACGCTGTGTTTCCACACAAGCAGTTATTCAAAATGGTCTTTGACACCCAT
Source organism: Eudromia elegans (assembly GCA_003342815.1). Classification (NCBI taxonomy): domain Eukaryota; kingdom Metazoa; phylum Chordata; class Aves; order Tinamiformes; family Tinamidae; genus Eudromia; species Eudromia elegans. The sequence continues at coordinate 4,168,097 of PTEX01000040.1, forward strand.
TACTCAGTGCACAGCTCTGGGCTCCGGAGAAGACTTCAAACCCTGCTCTGAGGAGATTTATTGAGCTCCTCAAGGGCATTTCATTCCATTACAGCACAATGTGTGCCTCAAAAACACCAAGAAATTTTTCAGAGAAAAAAATATGAAGTTGGAGAATTGTTCATCTCCCAATGGGATTCAGTAAAAAATCCTCCATCAACTTTGGGTGCCCAAGCTGACACCCACTCACAACAACAAAAGTCCAGGGACCATTACTTTCAAATTCAGTTCCCCGTGGATCAGATCCCATGGTCTCCAAAAAGTTCCTTTAAAAGCAAGGGAATATTTGTATAAGCTCTGTGGGTAAATGTCTTGACAAATATTACACAGGAATTCTGTGCTAGAGGCAAAGACAGAATCTAGTCCCACAGCATTCAGCTGCTATACTTCCACATTTTACAATTCTATATTCATCTGCCCAAAACAAAAGACCAGCTTTTCTTTCCCTCCAATCCCCTACATCATAGGTCACGATCGCAAGACAAGGCCTCTTTCACTGTGCAGTTCTTAGTCTTCATCAAAACTCTATCCATCCTTCACAGCTTCCTGTGGGAAAAATAATTAGTAATGGAGTGTACAATAACAAGGGCAGAGAATACGATTCAAGTAGATTTGCAAAGGAAATCTCAGTTTTGACTATTTTTTTTTCTTACAACCATAATGTTCTTTTAATGCAGTTTCCAGGCACTAATTTCCTAGGCTCTTTAGAAAAACACACAAAAGAAAACCCAAATCCTCTAATGTGGAATGGCAAACTATGCAACATAGTAATGCAAAGTATACACATAATCTCCCTACAAACACAGAAAATTGATGAGCAGGCTCAAGGCTGGGAAAGCCTTGCTTGGCCTGCCCATGTTATTGCCTGTGGGCACTGCTGTAGCCGGGCTCGGAACACAAGTGCTGTGTAGAAAAGGCCATTCTTGGGCTCTCTCTCTGCTGGAGGTGAAGCTGGCAGCGGGTTTGGCTCCATGTGTTCCTGATCCACACGAACCAGACGCGAGCAAAGAGCTTGGCTCCACTCTAGAACATCTAGAATGCCCAATCCGTCCCCTCCGGGAATTTTTATGGATCTGGCTTTGTTTAAGTCTTCCAGGCAGGCCTGATTTTCTCGGGAGAGTTCTGAAAGACACACCTCAGTTTTTAATGTAAATTCAGTATCTGGTCTTTAATTATTCCATATTCCTCATAGTTTGTTGCCCTGGGAACATACCCATTATCCTTTAAATTCTACCATATCTAGGGCTCCTTTAAAAATAGAGTTTTACAGATTCTCTGACTATCTACCTATTAAACAGAACCACAATAATCTAGTAAATTCTTTAAAAATAACTATATGGGGAATGTTAATTGGTAAAGAGGAAACATCAACAGAACGGAGCTGTATTTTGTGCTAGTTACGAACCCCACAAAACAGCATATCTCATTTCGTATTTCATTCCAGAGTCTATTAATACAAATGAGCTTTTATTTTCCTCCTCTATATATTCCTGTTTCTAAATATGCAGTTAAACCATAAAAACGGAGAAAAATAATAAAAAATTCAGTTAATTGGGCACTCATTCTGACTCCTATTAGCCAGCATCATGCAAACTGTCCTCCTGCAGTATAGGAACACTATGTATGCCGTTGAGATAAGAACCCCCAAATGAATGTGGGAATCCAGCACACAGATGTGGCCACTGCAGAGGCAGCAGAGAGCCCTGGAAGAGCCTGTCTGACTCCCTCAGACAGGCTGGGGAACCAGACACGGGCCCAAGAGCTTCCCTGGGGCAGGCATGCGCATGTGTGCCCGTAAGTGCCGTCTCCATCACAACTAGAGCCATATGAATTTTATCAACCCGCTGTTTTAGAAATGAGGAACACATATCAGATTATTTTATAGCAAGCATGTGTCAACCTTCTTCCTACAGCACAGGAATATAAGAGGTGGGACACTGTGCTAATCTCGCAGTTTCTTTTCCATGGTTGGCCCCTGGAAAATAGCAATTCTTTGGACTCATCACCGTGTTTCACTGCACTTTATGTCCATACGGGGCTCTCCTGTAACTTTTGTGGTTAGAAACTGTGGCGTGCAAAATCAAATGCCCTTCCCACACACATACTTGCAGTGAATTTGGCTGGCTGGCTCTGATTTTCCTTCAGCATTCCTACCCAGCCACATGGTGGTCTCTCATCAGCAACCTCAGCACAAGGCGTTGTTGTATTCTTTATGCACTTGTTAAAAATGTGACAGTCTGGAAATCTTCTGCTTAATGCCTAAGAGCAATTTAAATTCAAGAATCAAAATTCTTGTGATGTTTCTATCTCAGATGGGCAATTAAGTTGATAAAAAAAATGAATCATGAGCTGTTGCCTCTGCATAATTTGACTTGTCTGAAAATAAGAATGCTGGAAGACACAGCAAATCACTTGTGTATCACAGAGGAAGCCATGAAAGGGGCTAGTAAGTGCTGTTGTTTTGGAAGACAGCTGAAGATCTGGCAGAGGAGACACATTAATCTGTTCTCTCCAGGGATCCTTTCCCAACATCATAGCTTTAGAAGAGAGTCCTGTTAAGAGTGGAGATTGCCTGCCACAAGAGGAGGAGTTTGCTGATAACATTTTCACAGTTCTTTCCCAAAGTAGCATAAGAGGACAAAGCTTAAAACACTGTTTTCTCACCCAGGAAGGGCTTACCTTCCTTGTCTGCATTGCTTTCGCACATGGGGCAAAAGAAGAGGCTTGCAAGCCTTAAAAAGAAACCACATTCATCTGATTCCCACGTTTCAATTGGTTAGAATATTTTATACTATGTACAGAGGTCCTTTCACTTTGTTTCAGGAAAAGCCTTTATCCGTTTGCTTGGCTAAGCTGGGAGGCACTAAAGGCAAACCTGCCCTTTGAAGCAGGCGAATCTCTTCCCAGCTCCCGAACAGAATCGGCATCCAAAGGGTCCCAAGAGGGAAAGCAGGTACCAGATGTAGGCCAGCTGCTTTTGCCCGTCCTCTCCAAGAGCATTTTTCTCATATCTCAAAGTCTTTGTTGTGCAAACATGAGTAGGACAAGGCCTGGGAGCTGCTGGGTCTCCCCTTGCTCAGCCCAGTACCCTCAACCCAACACTGGAAACGTTCGCCACGCTGGAAAGCTCCCTGGGGCCAGAGGGCCGAGCAACTAGCTCAGATGAGTGAGGAGCTTGCTCTACCTGCTGCTACGTTGCAATCCCCACTCCGGGCTGCAGCTTTGCAGCCTTTCCCAGCACCCCGGGGCGGGAAGGGGACCCAGCAGAGGCTGCTGATCTGCCCGGGGGTGCGGAGGGCAGAGGGGCCCAGCATGCTGCAGGAGTGTCATTGAAAGGTGGCACCTTGAGGACAACAGCCTATTGTTGTGAAGACACCTCGCAGCATGCAGGAGAGGAAGGGCCTTAAAAATGAAGAAGTCAGCATTAAATAAAAGGATAAAGTACCACAAAAATACGTAATGTGAGGAGAAGAGGGAAGATAGTGAAGCGGTTTTTTGCTCAATTAACTGATTAGCAAGCAGTGAAAAGCAGCTATAAAGCAGTAGTGGCGGGCAACCAAGATATTTTTGGCTTCTTTTGAAAAGAAACAGCGAAAAGGAGAACACACAGTATCAAATAAAACCATTTGAAGCCAGGAATACTATAATTACACTGAGGTTGCTGCTGTGGTGATCTAGACCAGAATCATGCATTTCTCCACGAGCTTCTCTTTCGTTAGAAACTGCCCCTTTAACCAGCCTGTTCCTTGAGAGCCCCTGCTCCCTGAGCTACAAATTCCCCGGGGTATCTCAACCAGCCCCCGTCAGCCAAGCCGACGTGCCACCAAGCACCAGAGCTGCCTCTCCATGTTCCCGAGGAGCGATGGAAACGCCAGCGCCTGAAGGGATGGCAGCCAACCGGGCCTGTGCCCCAGAGACCTCCACGGCCACCCGTCCGTGACACAGGTACGAACATTGTCCCTGCCCCGCACTGCTGCAGGGGCTAAAGCCTATTTGAACTGCAAGGGAGCGTTCGATTGAGCCCCCAGGAATCTGGTTTCCACAGCTCCCCACATTCCACGTTTCCCGTGACAGGGTTGTGTTTTAGGGCTGTTGGTTCCCTGGTTCCATTCCTCTGCTGCACTCCAGGTTTTAGCAGGGTGGATGTTTCAGAAATCGTCTCCCTTCTTTCAAGCAAAGATAATAGTGGTTTATGCTGAACTGACTGATGCACCTGTACAGAGAAACACTGAGTTAAATGGCACTATGTCTCCTGGAGATCTTATCTCTTCCTGACCCCTTAGGCTTTCTCTTCCCCTATTTCCATCCTTCTTAAGATCATTCCCTAACAAAACCTGCTTCTTCCTTACACTGCCTGTCTCTCCACTGCCCTTGCCTTTCCCAGCTGATACTCGCTGTAGGAGACACTCCACTGAGTATCGTCTTGCTGACTGGCTCCATGGATGATGCAGCCTCCCGAAATCCCAGGCTCCGAAATCATTTCTGCCTCACACTTCCCTCACACCAAACAGCCCCTCCAAAAGCTGCTGAGGCTGAGAAAATAACCTGGAATTCACCATGAAATGTGCTTTTCAACCTCTGTGAGAGACTTTCTCAGGAAAATAAAGGTGGAGAATTTTGATGGAGAAGAATTTTTTTTTGCTGTCCCCTTTGAGAACAGCAAATAGGGCAGAGTTCACTTACAGTAATTTTATAACATATATCACTTATTAGTCATGGAGAATAAATAGAGAGTGCTCTGCTTTAAGTGCTGCTAAAACGCCTAAGCGTTCCTGGTTTAGGTGAGCCAGGAAAGTCTCCTGGAAGGTGGTGGCAGGAGCAAAGCGCTGCGCGGAGCGGGTGGCAGCAGGAAGTGGGGCCGGGGAGCCGGCTGGGACCAGGAGCCGGCTGGGACCGTGAGCCTGGCGCTTTTCCAGGGCTTTTGTTGAGCAACGCCGCTTCAAAACTCGTCAAGACCTTGCTTAAGAAGCATTATTTGCAAGGTGTAAAAGAAAGCAGCTTTGCCTAGGAAATGCTGGGATTAATTTCATGTATCATTTCTGTTTTATGAGGAGGTCCATGAGGGTAACTGTGGTCAGAAATTTCATTCTTAGTATATGCAAAGTCCTCGAGAAGTCTGAGTTGCCTCACTGGCTCACCGCTGCCACTGGGCACACAAATATTTCCCCGTTTCCTCATATTTTCTCATTGCAGATATCTGATGCTCTGAAAGAAGATTCTCGCCAGAGACCACCTTTCACCTTTCTCACCGCTGGGACCCATATTGTGTAAAAAGAATCTTAAAAGTGCTTGTCCCTAAGCCAGACAGCTGTGGTGGGCACATCTGGGACAGGATAGGCTGAGCGGGCCCTTGGGCTAGTGTGAGCTGGGGGAAAGAGCTGCCGTGGCCTCTGCCGAGCACTGCCTTGGGGCTGGAGGAAAAGAAACGGAGCTGATATGGACTACTGGGGCTTCCCCAGGTGCCTCCAAGCAGCCATTGTGCTGGAAAACCTGGAGTGCTCCACGATGGGTGCTAAGGCTGGAGCAATGAGGGGGCGGAGGCTGCGGCCACTCGTTACTTACTCAGGGTAACAAAGATGAGGGCAGAGAGTGAAGGGCCGCAGAAAATCCTTCTGAGACTAAAGACAGGGAAATACCATGGCAGATGACATTCAAAGCGCCTCACACAGACGAAAACAACCCCAGCTCCACACAAGGAATCATCCCTTGGGGGGAAATCCTGGGATAGTTCTGACAAACCATCGCTTTGATGCTTGTGGAAGCAGACGGTGTCAGAAAAAAAAAAAAAGAAAAACCACACACAATTAAAAAAAACATTATTACTATTAGGGGAGCTATGAGGAACAAAGCAGACATTGCCATGGCAGTGTAGAAAGCCAGCATATCAATAAGGAAGCGTGTGCTGCTCTCGATGCCTGCTCTTGAAAAGGTCATATTGGAAAAGTGCATTCTCACTGAGGATAATACTAGTTGGCAAATTCATAATTACAAATTAATGTCAAATTAAAAGTAACAGGACTTCACAGATTGAGAACATTTGCATTTTTCCCATTCAAATACCCAATTATCTATCACCTATGCTGAAAAATCCAACAGGCCACTGAACTTTAAACTTCTTTTGTTAGAAACAGAATCAGTGACCTCCCTTCACTGCTTTATCAAAGTGCTTTGAGGCTTATCGGAAAGGGGGAGTAGCAATAGAAGCCTAGAGCCAGATGAGGGGTGACCAACCTCTCAGGCTTCCTCCTCAAAGGCAGATCAGTGCACGGTGATTATCTTCCTTTCTCACTGCACGGGCACAGCTGTGCTGCTTATCCTGATTACACTTCAAGAGATGACTACTGCACTCATATAAATGTCATTGGATTCAACATTTGCATAAATCTGCAAAATAGATGGTAAGATTAAGAGAATGAATTAAAAATACACAAAAAAGTCACACAACCCAACCCAAATACCCACTGGAATAAGCAGGATGTTTATCATACAAACACTTCAATAGCTGGCTTGATTTTTCCCAAGTAGAACATTTCTATTATAGGAATTTAACCCATGGAAGTACATAATTAGCTCTTTCACCTTAAAGCTGCTGAAAGAATGATTTCCTTAAGAAGATTAGTCCTTTCAGTACTCAATAGAAGCACTGACAAATGAGCCCAAAGTGATTATAGGAGAGCTCTGTTAACACCATCTTCTGATCCCTTTTATTTAAAACAACATGCTTTTCAGTAAAAAAACTTTGATTCTGATCTTTCTTTTTTTTTCTTAGATTCCATATCAACTTTTCATATTTTATGTATTGAAGTCCCATCTGTGATACTGATGCCCTTAGAGAAGCCCACAGCAGCCTGTGACAGCAAAGCCCCAGTGCTAATTTCCTCTGGTCGCTGCAAGGCCGCGCGGCTTCCCGCGTGCACTACAGCGCTTTAGCACCTCGGCGGGGACAGGACAACTCTTCTTGAGCCGTGCTGCACCAGAAAGGCTTGGCTTAAAAATAACTCTTCATTAGAAGGGTATTTATAAAGGCAGTGCAAACCAGAGGAGGTGATATTGGAAAGCAAAGATAGGAACAAAGGAGTCTTAGATGGGGGGAGGCAGGGATATGGACTTTAAATCATTTTGGGTGCATGCTATTAACCTGAGGTATAAACACTGTCACAGAGCACGTTCTGTAGCTATTGCTTGCATGACACTCCATTTTCCCGTATAAGAGCTAAGGGCCAAATTTTGAATTACTTCTATGGACTTACAAATAATCCTCTTAAAGTCCGTAAATTATCTGGATCCTTCACCGGTACACAGTTTTATACCAGCACTGAAAGCAAAGGGAATTATATTTTTCCACAAATTGCACAAATAAGCTATTTATTATCCTTGGAAGATTTATCTTGCTCAGTTGGTAGCAAGCACTGAAAGACTGAGGTCATAAACAAGACTCAATATGTATTATTAATTCTCCTCAGTAAAATCAAGTAGACTTTTCCAGTTTGCTTTTAAGCCATACTGCCATCTGCAGACTGCATAACCTCTTGCATTACTCAGTTTAAGGCTGTAGAGCTCCCAGGTGGTCTTTAGTGCAACCTCGAAGCACGGTCACCCCGGAGGACAGGCCACGTTGCTCAGGGCTTCATTTGGTTGGGTCTTGAAAACCGTCACAGATGGAGACTGCACAACCTCCCTGGGCAACCTGTTCTAATGCCTAACCGTCCCCAGGTGAGGAAGAAAAAAGAAAAAAAAAAAAGATTTCCTTACAGTTTGAAACACTCTTGTGTCAGTTTATGTCCATTGCCTCTTGTTCTCCTGCCATGCATCCCTCAGAAGAGCCTGCTTCCCTCTTCTTGACAGCTTCCCCATATGTCCTGGCAAGTGGCAAATAAACCCCCCTGACCAGCCTCTTTTCCAGCCTGAACGAGCCCTCCCTCCAGAGCAAGTGCTCCAGCCCTGGAGCAGCCCGCTGGCCCTCTGCTGAACTTGCCCCACTTCATTGGTGCACTTCTAGCACCAGGGGACCAAGATCAGATGCAATAGCCAGGCACTAAGCGGTGTGAGGATAACGGGGTAAGCACATCCCGCTACCTCCTGGCGGAACCTGGACCGGGGGAGATCCTCAGGGCTCCCCTTGCTCGCAGGTGCAGTGTGACCCATCAGCAGCTCTCAGAGTGTGAAGCCATCCACCCACCTTTTTCACCCACCTGCTTGTCTCTACATCCAGACCATACATCCTAACCTGGCTACACGAATATTGCCAGGGGCAGTTCAGAAGCCTTGCTAAAGGTGAGGTAAATGACATCCACTGCCACCATGGCATCCACAGATCCGCTTGGTTTACCATAGAAGGCAACCAGGCTAGCTTATCTTCCATTTCTTCCTTGAAAACCATAATCAGCTTTTTTATTTTTTTAATTTAAAAAAATATATGAAAGTTTCTTCTAGGGATGACTCCACCAAAAATTCATCACCAAAAGGCTTTACTGTAACTGGAAGAGAGTCTGCATCCAGGCAATAACAAAACATTTTTTATTTAAAAACGGGTTTTATTTAAAAATGCTTTGATATTCATACAAATTGCATACCCACACTGGAGCTTGAGGTGCTCACAGGAATTGGCGCTATATAAAAGCCAGGCACCGATTAACCCTGGACGTGTCAGTTGTCACTGCTGCTTCAGGACACCGAGAACACGACAGACCCTGTGTGCCTCGGTACGGCGATGTTTCACAGGGACAGCTGCAGGCTTGGAATCCTGTCGCTTCCTGTTCTTGAACAGCAGTATGTAAGAACCAGCTTTTAGGAAACTTTAATAAAAGAAAAAATATGTTTGTTTGCTGCAAATATTCTTCCAGGCTTTAATCATAATAATTATGGCTGCAAAGGACCTTGAAGTTCATCGAGTCCAACCATAAAGCTGATGATGCAAACAGAAAATCAATGTTTGCAACCCACAGGCAAACTCCATTAAGCTACCTCGACATTACATGTACTTCTGTAATGTTGATGCCAGTGCAATCAAAACACATTTAGTTTGGATTTTTTTTTTCTTGAATTTGGATCTTGGTTCTCTTTTCTCTTATCAGCATGAATTTCAGTCTGGCTTGAAACTATGATTCTCTTTTTGTTGGCACTGTACATAAAATCATAATTAATATAATATTCCTGCAATACTTCATTATTTGGAATCTTAAAATTCACATTTCATTATTTCTCTCAGACACACAGTTGCATAACACGAAGGATCAAGGTCAAATGATATATGGAGGGATGCTTTTGATCCACTCAGTTGTTTGTCTTCAATTTTGAGTCTTTTTTCACTGCCTTCTAAAAAATATGTCAGGTTTTGAACTTTTTTCAGAATGGGTCTATAGCATCCAGGTATGTTCAGCTGTAATGGAGACACTCTGAATTTGCAATTCTGCAGCTCATCCTTAGAAAGCCTTTCATGATACCATTGCCCAACTTTATTACTGGGATACTTGATACTGTGTCCCACCATTGGGAGAACCACCTTCAAAGAAGAAAAGAGAAGAACAAAAAAGAAACATATTTGAAATGAAATCCACAAGTGTACCTCTAAATAAATTTGATTACAATTTTAAATGGGTTTAAATCTTGCGTTTTAGGGTCTGAAATGACAGCTTCTCTTGCACACAATGTTACAAAGCTGTGCAAGGCATCTTGGATGCAATTTAAATGAAAAGCACAAAAAATAATCAGTATATCAGCAGTTCAGTAGCAAATTAGGAATATGCCAACATGCATTGGTTTGCTTGCTGGGGAAGAAACAGAGCTAAAAACCATCAAATTGCCTTTGTAAGATTCCACAACACATTCTAAGCTTTCAAAAATCAGAATATCAACTATTTCTGAATGTTTTTCCCAGAAGTAGACATAAAAGTTTTCAAGGAATCCACTTCAAAACAAATATTGACCACATACTGAAAAAAATGAGTGTATTTATTTCCAGTGGAAAGTAAATAACTTTCCTTCTGTTTGTTATGAGACTGGGGATTAGGTCACATGTGTGTTTACTTTAATGTCCATTCTGGCAAGAAATAAGACTGCATCAGTTAACTTAATCACAATATTTTAAAACCAAAATATTTTAATCAAATAAAGAAATCAATAACTCAGATTTTTTCATAAAGGCAACTTACTTGATGTATGGAATACATGTTAGCTGACTCTTCTGAAGCGGTGACTATATGAACCTGAAAGAGATTTAAGAAGGTGTTAAAAAAACACTTTTTCTTTTATAAAGCATATAGATTTTATTTTGAATGATGCACTGTACTCCCCAAATCTCCCTTTTAATAATGGATTCTAAGGTTATTTGACTCTTAATAATCTATTTTAGCTACCAATAGCTAGCTTAATATGATATAACCACTTTACTGGTAAACAGCCTTCCATTAAATATTTATTAATGTTATTGATACTACTGTTAATTAGCAAACTATCACTACAGATTGATATTCTTGGTCATTGGAAGTTAACTGGGCCAATTCAATTTCATGCTACATCAGTGACAGAAAATACACTAATAAAACTCATATGTTAAAGAAGAATGTATTTGTATTAAGCTCAATAGCTAAGTACTAAATGTGATAGTTCTGCTTTTCATTAGATTTGATCTATTTGAGTTTTTATGTTTATTCATTCAAAACTTTTTTGAAGCAAAATCACAATGGAAGCAGAAATCACTCTTTACAGGAACTGAAAGGTTATTCAGTAACCTTTTAAGTGTTCCTGCTTTCAGAAGTATTTATGAGATGTTCACCAAAACAGCCAGGATACATTCTGTTTATGCATACAGCTCTTCACTCTCCAGTAAAACAGTGCAAAATTCTGTACTTCACCTAACAAGCAGGAGAAATGAAACTGTTCACAAGGGAAAAAAAAAAAAAAAGAAGCAACACTAGGTCCCAGAGGAGAGGGTTTTAGAATGGACTTCAGCACATGGAGGTCTGCGCCCAGCCTACTCTCTGCAGGCTTTTGTTCACTTTGATTGCCTGTTGCTCCACGCGCAGCACCTAGAATGTGCTATGGGAAAGAAGCCCTTTTCTGAGCAGCCGTTTTTCCCAGAAAGGCTGAATTTTTCAAGCAGTTGCTAACAGTTTAGGCTCGCCATCAATCTGTTCTAGTTGACTTACTATGAGAGTCTGAATCTGTGCTAAGCCTGCTCTGACTGCACAGCTGCAGCAAGATTAACAGTTAACATCTGTGTGAGGTCCCCTTTCACCCTCAGCCAGCATTTACTCATGTACCTAGTGGAAGTCTTGAGAGTAGGACTCAGACCTGCCCTGACTGATAATGTAGGGTCAGGACAGTGAGTGAAGGATTTCCTCTTCTCAGATACCAGGAGGAGCATCAGCTAACACACAGGCTAAGTTATTTACTACATATATACCAATTCTGCCATATTCCTTTTCCTCTCATGAATAAAATAAATGGTCAGGGTAGATAAGAGCTGTTATTATATACCTAGCATTTATGTGTATTTGTGGTTAATCAAGAGAGCTACATCATTTTTTTTGACCTTAGTCACAAATAGTAACTATTATGAATTAAAAGCATTAGAATATTGTCTGATCTATGTTAATGTATTAAAATGCATTAAGTCATCTGATATAACTACTTTGTAAAGACTCACTTTGTCATTCATGGAAAAGCTTTCATTGCTCTCCTCAGAGACGACTAGATCACCCTCAACAACCTTTGAACCATAAGTCCTCAGTCTATATGATGCTGCTTCATTCCAAATTTTACTGCAATATGCATGGACATAGAATATGCGCATGGAATGAGGAATGCTGAGCCACCCTTTGGTACAACCCTCATGGTTCACACCATAGCGATTCAGAGCCCGCAGCATCATCTTCTCCCTCACTTTAAACTCCGGCAGCATTGTGAGCGTGCCCTTGGCATCCTCTAAGATAAACAAAAATAACCATATAAGTAATCAGTAATTCATCAAATGTTACCTGTCAGGAAAAAAAAGTACATTTAAGAAAATCAAATTATCAGGGGGGGAAAAAAAAAGTTAGTAATCTTTCCACGCTCTCAGGTTATTAATCCCTTTCCTTCAGTGTGTTACGGTAGACAAATGCCATGTTATATGCCTAACAACGCATCCCCATAAATTCTATCCTCTGTCATTCACACAGTATACAACAAACTAGATGTCATTCAGTTAATTCTAAGAAGCTTGCAATTTCTTAGAAACACAGTGTATTACTTTAGAGGGTTTTCTTAGGTCATGTAACTGAAAGTAAAAAAAAATTATAAAAGAACTTGAAGTCTCTATTTTATATCATCTGAGAACAAGTGTTCAGGGATAAAATAAGGGGTAAACTAACTAATCTATTTTACAGGTAGAAAATGCATTGGCCATTGGCAATTCTGAGCTTCAATCTAAATGAAAATATATAAAATTATGTTTTGCGTAATTCTCCTTCATAATTTTTCTCAATGAGAGTAAGCATCTGAAAAGGCTTTTGGCATAGCCTTTTACGCCTTGTTTTCAGAAAAAGGCAAGCAGTATTTCCAGAGTCCATATCAATTTCTTTTCACATATCATGCACCAGTGTACAACACAGAATGATTCATCTTATCTTTTCTGTGAAATGAAACATTTCTCTTGAAATTGAGCATCATAGCTGTTCCATCAGTGTATCGTGGTAAGCAGGCTCACCGACGTGGGAGATTTGAAAAGAACAAATATATTCAAAGTCAAGAGTAATTCCAAGGTATTTAGAACACTATGCTGAATGAGAGCAACAATAGATATGACAAATAGCATTTTATTCAGAAGGCACACTGCTGTCCTTGGCATTTTCATTGGACTTCAAGATTGAAAAAGGTAGATCACAAGAAGGTATATTAAAGAAATTAGACAGAATTAAATTACACATGAAAGTGAAGTCCAAAAGCGTAAAAACAGAAGCTAAGATTTTTACAGAGATCTCTGAAAATTAGATGCCCAAATATGACTGGAACTGAACATAAGTCTAGTCTTATTATTCTTTTTAATTGCAGAAGAGAACTTGGTATTTCAAAAGGAAACAAATGGAATGAGGCTAAAATCACTTTGATTTCAATCTCGTTCAGCATGACGAAGTAAAGCCTTTGATTCTGCACTACCTTGCACCTGAAGTGTGTTATGTTCTATTATTTTGCACATAAAGGTCTGATTCTCATTTCATTTTTAACAATGTAACTCTTCTGAGTTCAATGGAATAGCTGTAATTGGTACAATTCGCTAGGTAGACATAAAGCCCTTCTTTGTGCAGCAACATCGTAGTTCCTCCCACAATATCCACACTGAAAAAACACACAGGCAATTTATAACTAGACTTACCAGTTTGAATAAAGTATCTTTTTGCCTTGTTTACAGGGTCATCATTATCTTCGGGTATGAAGAATAATCTTAGAGCTTCCACCTTTAAGTATCAACAATTCACATTTTTTAAGTTTCAAAAAACAAAAAAATCACACCTCTCCTTTTGTCGTATCGTATTCTGCAACCTCTCAAAATTTCATCAGTTTTTCAAGGACTAAAACAAATGCTTCCTTTCACAGAAGATTGCTGGCAGAGCAAACCACTGTGGCTGTTTCCTCTCAAATTAAAGAAAGGTTTATAGCTACACAGAAGGCATAAAAAGGCTTTCAGAGCCCTACAAGGAATCACTCACTCTTCTTTTAGAATTTAGTCAGAACACACTTTGCAAATGTCACAACGTAGACCCCAAGTAGAAATGTTTTCTACTGTTTCCCCTTTATCTCTCCAACATGTTTCATGCAGGATTTTGACTGATTGCTTTCCAGTCTTCCAAGCAGAGGAAAACAACCTTTACTTTTATTTTTAATACTGATCTGTATTAGATAAGATATTGTGACAGAGAAAACACTGCCTTAGACTTCATTGCTTGCACCGCCTGGCAGATACACAATTCTCTAACGCATATAAACAACTACCTGTCTCTGAATCTTTCTGTTAATCAGTTTTATTAACTTTTTATTGATGGACTGCTCAGTACTGGACATTGCACAAGTGCAATTTTAATATAAATAAGGAATTCTACAAATTTTTAATTTAAATGTAGCTGAATTAAAACTAGAGACTTTTCTTGTATTTGGAGAACCACTTTTTCTGACTTTTCTCAGAACAAGAACAAGATGAGGAAAGCAGGATACCCCAGCATTCATCTGACTATGGAGGGGCCTTACTGTTTTAAATCTGTGCCAAAGACTGTACCATACACATTGCAAAGTATATGACTCATCTTACGGATTATTACTAAACAGACACATTCCCCTTAGATTTCTTATTAAATGAAAACAGTTTTTCTGAATTAAGAGCTAGGGTAAGTGACCAAGGAATAATGAAAAGCAGCAATTTATATAGCAGATAAATAATTTTTGATTTTGCAGAAGCAGATCCTTTCACACCATCTTGTGCAATGTGGCATTTAAGTGAGAAATGTATATAGTGCCCCACTAGGATAAAAGGGGTTACAGAGTAAGAGACATTCAGGATCACACTGTACAAAAATTGTACCATGTTGTGTTCAACTTTGTACTGAATGGAGTCACTATTTTTTTTTTTTCAGCATTAAGATCTTGATGCTTGGGATGTTTTTGAAATCGATCTGGTGATTTCTTTTAGTACATATATGGGTCTATATCTCAAATGAAATTATTCACTGGGATAGTCCACTCCCAAACTATACTGAGACATAGTAACATGAAATGAAGCTGCAATAACTACTAGATTACAAAATGCAAATACCATTTTTTCATTCAATAAAGCTAATCCTATTTGATCCGTCTGAACATTTTGTCCCTGTCCAAATCGTTGCGGTCCATAGTAATTTACAAAACCTTTTGCCTGTAATTAGAAAGAATAAATATGTTAAAAGCAGGTATTAATGAGAAGACTAACTACAAGTCATACATACAGCAGATATTTACATTCAAAATGTACACTTTTTTTTTTAATCAGAAATTCCAATAGTAAAATGAATTTTCAGGAATTTTCTATACTACATTTCAGGTGCTTATCTTTGGCACACTGGGTATTTTCACTCATTTTTTCTTTCTAGATTATTCTTTTTCAAGTAACCTGTATTATGGTAATTATTTAGGACGAAGGAAGAAGGTTTGCTGCTGTACAAACACAAAGTTTTTCCTTTTCATAATTTTATCTTACTTTTCCCCAAAACTTTGCAGTGCCTGATGATAGGCTTTTCTTCAGTTACTATGGATAATGGCAGTCAAAATCTACTCACTTTTAAGTGATCTTCTTTTTCTGCTACTGGCATTTCACACATATTTATGGTATGAAAATACTCATTTTTTTCACACGAAACAATCAGGCATTTTCTTCACATGACCAACAAAGGCAATCAGCTGACATATATAACTGTATAATTGCATTTTTTTACTTTATCATCTGCCAGTAAAAGTGAACTCATGACTTTAGTTGTCCTCAGGTCTGTGTAACAATTGTTCACATATTCACACTCACTTGCTACTAAATTTCCTACCTGTCACACTGCACAGTTCTGGAGTCTGAAGTCTATAACACAGAATAAATTTACTAATTTACTAATAATAAATAAATAAATAAATAAAAATAATAAATTTAATAATAAATTTACTAATAAATTTACATAGAATAAATTTACTAATAAATTTATTTACTTCCCTCTTTGGAAGCAAACTTTACTCTTGGTCTCCTGTATAATACAGAAAAGCCATAAAATAGTAAAAAGCGTCAAAAACAAATGAAATATTGCCATTATTGTGCAATTATAAGTGTTTTCTTTCTTTTGAGAATTACAATTCTGTTCTTTATTGACAACCACAAGTATTTTTACCTCAACTTTTTCTAGTGCTTCAGATATTCTCTCTTTCAAATCTACAGAAGTGTCATGACTGTGATGTTTTAGATCTCTCACAATTATATCAAAGTGGTTTCCTTTGAGCTGACCAAGCCTAAGGTGCTGACTTGCTGAATGTATGTTGTGTATTCTCATTCCCTTTTTTTCCATTCTGCTTCCAATTTCTTTCAACCTGCATAAATAATTAGGATAAATTACGCTCCATCCTCTACTAAAGAAATAAAACTTCTAATAGTCTTCTTCATTTTTTTATACCAGAATGATAAGCACTTGAAACACTTCAAAATAAAATGGACCATTACAAGAAAAATCAAATCAAATGCACTTATAGAGTTCTCGTATTTTTTCAAGATATGAAATCTTATATTGCCTGGGACAGTATTCTTCCAATTTATGATTATGTAGCTAAATTTACAGTTTCTTTAATAGTATCCACTAGCCAGAAATAAGAAGGAACCTACCTTACATGATAGGTTTCCATACTGTAAAAATATTACCTAGTAGTTCACAGGCAGCAGTTTAAGACCTTTACACAGAGACAGAGCTACAAAACTAAACTATTACAAATGTACATTCAGCAGATCCGCTTGTACTGTACTCCAGTTTAGAAATATGAGACTAAATTAAGATGAGATCACTGAAACTGAGGGCAGAAAATACATTCTAACCAATATAACAACATAAGACACCTTTTCATTCCCCATTTTTGCTGCTCTGTACATAGTTCAGTGGGTAAAAAGAAAAAAAATACATTATGTTCATTGTGCAGTAGTAACATAAAAAATGGCTGGAATCTAAACCATAGCTTATTTCTTTCTGCCTGTTTACCAGCCTTAACTTTCCACTAGTTTTCAGTCTGGTCAACAAATAGTACGATATACTTGCAAATATAGGAAGGTGAAATACATATTTTGAGGTTTTGATACTACCATAAATGTATATCAACTGTAAACTCTTATTGTGAAGTGGACTCAAAAGTCTATTGAGCAAGGAAAAATTAGCAAAACTTTGCATTAATGCTTAAAAGTTTAAATAAAATAGCTAAATACTTACGAACCACTAGTATCTTAGCATAAAGTAGCATTTTCCAAAATTAATAAAATATTGTTTAGTGGCAATATCTTATACAGAAAGTTTCCCTTGATTTGAATGACTATTACTTATATATAGGAACAAAGAGATTAAGTGGATAATTTAAAGGACAAATATTTGAACTGTCAGCTATGTTTCCAATTACAAGCATAACCATGTGAGCATACCCAAAGAGAATCAACGCTCTGAGTTTGTTTTTATATGGATGTCAAAAAAATCCCTCGTAGACTGTTAGGGCACAGACATGACTTTTCTAAAACGAAAAACAGACTTTCAGGAATGAACAACAAATTATTTGCTTTTCCATAAAAAATAAAGAATTGATTTTTGTGCCTTGACAATGACCAAACAATTGCTTCATTCCAATACCTGTCAAGCTACAAGATATAAGCAAAAATTAGGCAAGTATTTAAAAAGTATTATTTCTGAACTATAACTGATATTTTGAGTACTAGTACACTGTTATCTTTCTAAAACTACTATATTCTATATTTGCTGGAAAAGAGACTATTTAGATACCAATACTGCATAAATTCATTTCACGATACTGCATACTACACGTCACCTTACAAAGTTGTAGCCTGACCCTTGTCTTTGAGGTGAAAAGAGAGACAAGAGAACGCATTTCTGAATACGTGGGGCTCCCAGGTTCAAGTACAATGTTGCTACAGTTAACACAATGTTTTAGTGCTCTAATGCTTTAATGACAGATAGATAGATACATATGTGTGCACATGTATGATATATACACATATACACACACATACGTGAATTTTATGTCTTAATTTGTACATATATTTTATATATATAATCATAATTTCATACTTCCATAACTGAAACAGGATTCTCGAAGAGCATTTTAAAGTTCATTATCCCTCTGAGGGATCACAGTATTTTTTGTCACAATGTCACACTACAAGTGCCCCAAATTGCAGCACTTCTTTCACATTGCCATGCTAGTCCTGCTCAGAGGAGGAATTCTGTCCTTCGTTACATTACACTCACATCTCTTAATGCCAGCCTCAGTGTTAGAATCAACAGGAGAATGTTAAAATCACGGTCTCTTTTCTCTTGGGCTCCCTCCTAGTATGTGCCTCTGGAATGCAGCAGAACTAACTTCAGGTTGGTAGTTGAGGGTATGTTACAGCTTAAAGGGATCAATACTCTGTTCTCTGCCTGTAGCAAGTAAGAGAACTTGCAGTTTTGTGAAGAAATCCAAAACTGAAGAGAACCCACACGAGTTGAAATTTTGGTGTATGCAGACCATGTATTGATTTCTTTTGAAGCAGGATGTATCAGTCTGTTTTTCAATATCTTTAAAGAACTGTGACTGTACACGTCACCTCTTGAGGCAACCTGCAAATATTCTCTTTCAAACTGGACAGTCATGTAGTGTGTTCAAAGAGTGGATGGTTCCTTCCTGCCAATTCAGACTCAGAAAGGTAAAGACACTGGGGTAAGCAGAAAGTGGATGCTGCTCTAACAGTCACAGGCTCCCGGACCTTCCTACGTCCTATTAACCAACTCATTTTGATCAGCATTATGAACAAGCAATGCGTTCTTTCAAACCATATATTCTTGACTCACTACTAAACTGCACATACTCTAAGCCCCAAATACATTAAATAGCAGAACAGCTGTGGCTGTTGGACTCTAGTATGGGAAGATACTGTAGTAAGAACGCTCCAGTAGATCCTTCTACACTTATTTACACATAAAAATATGCTGCATAGTGAACACTCCTAGAATTTTAGTACCTCTCAGGAGTCACTTTCTTCACAACCATAGGCTGGTAAGTAATAGCCTTCTTATCTTTGATGCCAGTGTAACTAAAGTCCGAAGCAAGGATGCCAAGTTCAGAAGCCAAGAAACCAATTGCTTCTAGTGTCTCCAGATTTTCTTTCTGAAGGGTGAAAGCTGAAACAATCATCTCAGAATTATTATAAGTCTATACTTCTACAGTACCCAGGTGCCCTGTTCTGACTGAGGAACAGAGTCTCTCCAAGTGTAAGACGGCAGAAACTACACAGAAACTGTATCTTCCCACCCTTTGTCTTCTCTTACATCCCCAATATAAATAAGACTTCTTCACTACAGACAATAAATGAAACTCTTACAATCACCAGAAACCACATGTCTTTACAAACAGTACTTCATAAAATGCAACTCAATGCTACAATTTAAGTAGCATATGTCGACTTAATGCTAGAAACATTCCATGTATCAGAAATGAACCACTTTAAGAAATGAGATCATAAATCAGATATGACTTTTATCAAGCTGTCCAACATCTAAATGCACCTTCTAAACTCTCCTACTTACTTTCAAGGCAAAATGAGCATGCATACTAACACAGAGCAAGTGGTACAGGTGAAGGAATTGCAACCATTCCCACCGAACAGATTTTGGAAATCTCTTTAGGAACTTTATTCACCTGTCACTTATTTTCCAGTAATGCTGCTTCACTGAAATAATAGCAGTGGCAAAAGCAAGCAGTGAACCAGGCCCACATACCATAGAAAAAAAAAAAAGAGATTAAGTCTTACAAAAGAACAATATAATATTTGACAGTTTCATTCAAAACCTAGTATTTACCTGTATATAGTTCTTGGTTTCCCTGAAGATCACCAGGTCTTTTTTTGGGCCAACTTCTTTCTCTAAATCTTACCATTATTGATATATTTGGGTGATCATTGACATTTGTCACAGTGAAAGACTTTGTTTCTAAGAGTTTTCCAAATTTTCTGCTGATAAAGTGGTGAATTGCTTTTCTGTGCTCTTTGTTCCCATCAGGCTCAAAGGAAAATGTGGAGTTCTCCAGCTTTGCGTCTAAAAATTTAAAGAAATCACTTGCCTCCTTTTCACTCACTAACTGACAGAGTTCTCTGTAATCAGTATTTCCTCTCACAGTCATTTCACTGTCTTTTGTGACAGTGACCAAAAAGGGGAATTCCTGTCTGATAGCACTGTGTAAAGCAGCTCGGTTCTGCTTGTCCAACACAGGTCCCAGTGAGAACTCACGAGCGCTGCCATCGGACACATTTCCCGAGTCCCACGCAGCCTGCAGCTCACAAGCAAACTTATTAAGCAGCTCGCGCAGGGGCTTTCCCAGCAGGGAATCCAACACATTCCCTCCTCCGGGGCTAAGTGTGGGCTCAGGGTTGCTCTGGGTGCTGAGGGATGCCAAGTAGCACCCCGCCTGGCCCGGGCTGGGCTCTGGAGGCCGCGGCAGGGCGGCAGGGCCGGCGTGGGGAGCACCTGGGCCCACTCTCAGCTTTTTGGGCTGCTGCGGGCACCAGCTGCCTGCGGCTAAGGGCGCCTCGCTGGGTTGCTGCGGAGATTCGGCGCGGCCACGGCTGGGCGCCGCCTCGGGCGCCTCGATCTCCGTCACCACGAAGTCGCTGGGCGCGTTCTTTATGGTGCCGCGGAAGCCGAGGTGATCGGTCACGTAAGTGAAGGAAGGGAGCATGACCCCCGGGGACCATCCGACCTGGGGGGGGGGGGGGAAAGGAATAAAATAAAAGAGGATTACTTAATTACTACGGAAAGAACGCTCGGAGGGGACGTTACGGGAACCGTTAACGGCTCCGCCGCGGGAGGAAGGGCCGGGGCTGTCACCGCGCGCGCCCCCCACCTAGCCCGGCCCGACCACCCGCCCGCTAGGAGGCGCCACCACCGCGGGGGCGCCCGCGGGGGCCGCCGCGCGCACGGTCGCTACCAACTCTACGAGACGAGACCAAAAGGAGCTTCCTGCTCCCCCCGTGCTCTGGACTCGTCGTAGGACGTTCCACAGGAGGTGCAGCCAATGGGAAAGCCGCGTGGGGAGCGGCGGGGGAAGTTGGGAGGGGCGGAGACAGCCATTTGCGTCGCGGGGACGTTGGTGACGCCAGCAGTTGCGTCACTGCCTCTTAAAGGGGGAGCTGCGCCCCGAAAAGTGTAAGGTGGGGCGGGGGAGGGAGAGCGGGAGCTTGGGGAGAAGGGGGCGCCATTTTGTGAGGGGTGGGGCGCGATGCTCGGCGGGGGTCAAGTCTAACCGTTGCTCTCAGGGCAGAAGTAGGGAGGGGAGTTGTAACGGCCACGGCCCCGGCTCCTGCAAGCGTCTTCAACGTTAGTGAGAGTTTGGCTGTGTTTCCCCAAGGTCCCGGAGATGAACAAGCGCGTCACGGCCTCGACCTACGTCCGCTGCCTTGGCTACAGCCTGGTGAGGCAGCTGGCCGACTTCATGGATCCCCAGGAAGGGTGGAGGAGGTTGGCTGTGAATATAAATGAGCCTTCTGGAGAAAGCAGATACAACCAAATGCATATCAGGTCTGGTGCGGAAGTCACTGTGGCACAGCCTTGTTAACTGCTTAGCATAAACATCACTGCCTCCGTGTTGCAGCTTCTTGCTATCTGCGTGCTTGTAAGTGCTCTTATGGCTGACTTCAGAGCACCTGTTCCTTAGGGAGCTCAACATTGAGTCCTAATTGTGTTATAGTTTAGTTTTCAGACAAGCCAGATAAAAGGCCAAGGACATTAGAATTAATGAGAGCCCTGGAAATAAGTATTTGTAGTTAAGCACTGGCTGAGTAACTTTCTGTACCAGGGGCTTAATGACATTGATCTCACTGAGACCTTCTAGACAAGAACAGCAAAGACAAGTAACTAGACAATAACCTTTGATCCTCAGGAGACATCTTTGTCTCCCTACGAATAAATAATAAAACACATCAAATCTCAGAAATGTAGAGAGCATGAGTTCAGAAATTAACATACTTAAATGAAATATGACATTAGCATTTTGTTAACTTTTTGTTGCCTGAAGACTATTGGATGTCCAGGCTATGTTAAAGGTTATGTGCTTGTATTTGCAGCCTGCCTTGTGATTTTAGCATTAATTTTTCATTTGCTTTCATTTTTGTATCATTTCCAGAATACTAATGAATCCATCAGAATAATGGATCTCAATTTCTTCCTAATTGTTGCTCAAAATGAAGTGTGAAGGCTCAAGAGGAGAAAAATACATATTCTTCATTTGCTGTCTGACACATGAGAGGGCACAGGTGTTAGTCCTGTAGGCAGATGTAGTGTGTCTAAAACAAACAAAAAAACCACCCTGAAACCTTATCAGTGATGAAGCTAAATGTTGATGCATATCTTACCTGAGTTTAAATCTCTTTTTTGTTTGTTTGCAACCTGTCTTTTCAAATACTCTGCATTTTAAATATATGTTTTAATATAATCTTTTTTCAGGAGATTTGAGGCACTTGTACAAATGGGAAAGAGCCCTACCTGTGAATTACTTTATGACTGGGGAACAACAAACTGTACAGTTGGTGACCTTGTGGATCTGCTGATTAGGAATCAGTTTCTAGCACCAGCAAGACTTCTGCTTCCAGGTTAATGCTGCCCAGCTATGCTTTGTATTATATTTTCAGTTTTCTAAGATGTTAAACAGCTTCACAGTAAATTAAAAATCATAAAGAATTAGCTCAAAATGACCAATGTGAGTGTATGTTCCATTAGACATAATCAATTTTGTAATAGTTTTTTATAAAATGCTTAGTGTACCAAGCTTAAATAGAGTTCTACACATAAAGGCAGAATTAAACACTTCAAGAAGCTTATAGGTTTCCTAAACTGAATAAATGTTCTCATTACCTATATTAGGAGTCAAAAAAAATAACGCTGTTTTTAAAATTCTGTTTTCAGAAGCTGTAAGGATGGCAGAAGAAGTTGCATTTCCTCTTTCTCCACAGGATAGCTTGCCTGTCCATGAGAAACAACTACCTGAGAAACAACTGCCTGTACAGGAAAAGCAAGTGGCATCTGTAATGCCAGTTTTAGCTCCAGATACTGAGAAACAGCCTTCTGCTCCTTCTTACTTAAGTCAAGAGAATAGCAGTTTCCAGTCTAGTAACAGAGGTAGGTGCAGAGTATGGTGAAATTGAAGTACAATCTCTTTTGCTCATGTGGTGACATATAATTCATAGTAAGATATTAGAGCAACAAGTATTTTGCTTAGACTGTGCATCCATATATAGAACATCTCTGTTTATGTTGTTCTGTGTGACTATGAATGTGGTCAGTGGCAAGGCAGGTCGGAAAGTGAGGTCTATGTTGCCACTAGGAAGGCTGCTGTGATTAAATAGTTGTGTGTTGTAGCTTATTTTGTGCTGCACCCAATCCTATTGCCTTCTTTCAGTACTGATTTTGTGGACTGTTTAGCATCACATGCTTAAAGGTAGATCTTGCATATGAGGAGTGACTAAGAAGCTTGGAGAAAAGATAACTGGAGGGAGGTACAACCTCCAGAATCTTCTAATACCATTACAAACACAGAAATAGAGAATAAAAATGGACCTTTTACTGCCTCCTCTGGTACAGAAATTGGGCTATGTCAAATTAAGCTTACACTTGGCAGATTCAGCTGGGAGGGGAAGAAAAAAGAAAAAGAAATTCCATGAAGAGTCACCTCCCCTCCTTTTGTTTCATACTAAGTGTACGTGATGTAAGCAACTCTCTAGTTGCTAAAAGTCTGTACAGGCTCATGAGGGAGATGGAAAAGCTTTTGATGGATTCCTCCTCCATAGTCTTCTAAATAGAGAATCATCATTTTTAACTTAAAACTACTTGGATCAAACTGTCGGAGGATAAGAAAACAAAGTGTATGTTTCATCTATTCTTACCTTCCTAGAGCTCACATAATTCACCTGCTTTTCTTTTCTTCCGATACCTTCATGATGAATCTAGAAGGAGGGTTCCACTGTCAGTGTTTGTGTGATGATGAGATTATGGGTTAATAAAACTGAAGCAGAGGGAGAATCTGATTGATACAGTTGATCCAAATGATGAAATCATGCTTCTGTGCTAAATGGTAAATATGTCTTTTAGATCTAACCAATTTTGGGTTTCACGAGTTGGAAAACATTACAAATAATTTCGATGCACGACCAGAATCAGCTGGAGGTAATAAACTAGGAGAAGGTGGCTTTGGAGTTGTGTTCAAAGGCTACATCAATGGCAGAAATGTGGCTATCAAGAAACTTGTTGCTGTGAGTTGTCTTGGATGTATTCTTTTTCTTTCCTTTTATTTTATGACTACATACCATATAGTATCGATTTTTGTTTATTTTTGAACTGAGTGCCACAGTTGAGAAAGTGTCACAATTTGACTTTAGTTAGGTTGACAGCCTCATGCTAGAGTTAAACTACCAAAGAAGAAACATTGCCTGCTCTGCATTTTTCCTTTCTGTGGCCTCCTCTACACTTCACTCCCAGCCAGAGCTTGTTAAATGACGAGTAGGAAATGTCCCTAGGGATACTGCCTCCTGAAGTGTATTCTGACACAACTAGATAATGATTCACAAGCTGTATATAAATTGTCATAGGATTTTAGTCTTCGTAGTAGATGCTTTCTGTAAATGATTACTTTTTGTAACTATTAGTAGGAGCAAATAGATAAAAAGCTAAACTAGCGACTCTTCTGGTCCTGGATCAGCTTATTCAATAATGTCATATTTCGAAGAATTACAAATGGCCTTCTGGTAATTCATTATTGAATTCTGTGAAAACTATGGTGAGCAGTTAAGTAGCTGTTATATTTAACTAATTAAAAGTAAGGCTTACAATGCTTTTCTTTTGATGAATAAGCTTGCACTTTAGTATCAATGTCAATATTAATGTCAGATCCTTTATTTTTGTAGATGGTTGATGTTAGTGTTCAAGAGTTGAAAGAGCAATTTGATCAAGAAATAAAAATGCTGGCAAAGTGAGTACACTGCCATATGATGTTAGAACTTTCTCTGGGGACCTACTTTGGCAAATGTAGCATGTTTATTAGCATGATTTCTTATTTGTCTCTGTGGTACAGGTTACAATTTTCATACTAAGTGATAATGTTTTGTATAAAGTGTGATTATATTTTGTTCACACAGATGCACCCGTCAAATACCTTGGTGATAACTCTGTGCAGCAGGGCTGCAAGTTGGAAACTGGGGATCAAATTCCACATGCTTCTCTTTTCTTCAGGTGCTGAGAGTGTTGCACACATACCTGATAAGTAGTTTTATTGCCATAGGTGTCAGCATGAGAATCTGGTGGAACTGCTGGGCTTCTCCAGTGATGGTGCTCTGCCATGCCTGGTTTATGAATACATGCCCAATGGCTCGTTGCTGGACAGACTTGCTTGTCTGGTGAGTAAAATCCTGTCTAGTTTCTGGGCATCTTCTTTCTTTGAGGTAAAGATACCTATGTAATTGTCTGTGAAAGACTTATCAGCCAAGTAGTCTCTGAATTCCAGTTAACTAATATGTTCCAAGAGCAAGACCAGTATGATAAAGCATTTTATATTCACCTAGAATATATTGATATTTAATATTTAGCACAAATATTTTAGACTCAATGTCCTTAGGCAAAGCAGGCTACTCATATAATATGGGGTCCCAGGTTTCTTTCTCTTTGCTACCCTTGTGATATCAATTCTAATATGATGTTCAGAGTCTGTATTTCAGTTTCTGCAGGGCCTAAACAAACATTAAATATTTTACTATAGTATTTTGTGGAAAAAAAAAAAAAAAAAAAAAAAAAAAAAAAAAAAAAACCCTTATTTTGATTTAATCAAATGACTTATCTTTTAGCCTTGGCCTTTAAATAATAAACTGCCTTTGTTTTGATAGAGGCAACTCTGTCACTTGGCACAATGATACCAGTAGCAAGGCAGACTTAACCTAGCGAATGGGTGTCCATGTTAAAGAGATTCAGAAAAACAGTTATATGCTAAATAAGTGAAATTTGTAAGGTTATAACCTGATGAACATTTTGGACTGGTGCTAATTGTACACCGTTTTTTGCACTGATCTACTCTTCTACTGAAACAAGTAGAAGTTGCAGGGAGAGATGGATTAGGGGAATTGATCAGGTTGAAAAAAAAATACTTAAAAACCTTTCAAGTGGTGCTGGAACAAGGAACAGTGAGTGGAGAAAGGCCTGGGTATGTCTAAACTGAATAAATGATTACAGATGTTTAAAATTAAAGATGTATATCAGTCTATAGCTGACATTAAGTGGCCACAAACAGAATGAGAATAGATTTAAGAGTGGTGTAACTGATCCTCTCCTGGCTTCTGTTTTCAATATAATCTGTCTTGAATATTGCAGACAGTGTAACAGGTTTTTGCTTTGCTTTGCTATTTGTTTTGTTTAGTATTTTTCCTTCAAGATGAGTGCGTGGGGGGTGTGTGTGTATTTGTTTGTTTTATCCTTCTTGAATTGCCGAAACCAGTTGTAGAGCTACCAATTCATTCAGTAACCACAGTATTTTCTGTTTCGAGGTCCAAAAGGTAGAAAAAGTGCTGAATGTCCTGGCTTGTATTTTCCCCTAAGTTTCAGTTGGTATCAAGGTATCTTTAATAGGTGTTTGAAAAGCAGGCACCTATCTGCCTACATCTTTAATTGCCTCAAAGTCTGGCCTAATGTGCTTTAACATGATAGATTTTTCATGTTTGTACTTGCACTTCTTCCCCCTCATTGAAGGATGGCACTCCACCGATTCCTTGGAAAACAAGATGTAAAATTGCTCAAGGTACAGCAAACGGCATCAACTTTTTGCATGAAAATAATCATATTCATCGAGATGTTAAAAGGTAACAACTGCTGACTGTCACTGTACATTTTTTTCCCTGATAAAGTCATTTTAGAGAAAACACTGAAATAATGATTCTTTCAGCTAAGGACACAATCTCCTCTGCAAGTAACATCCATCATGGTCTTCTTGTCTGTGCCCCAAGGACAGCATTAATACGCAGTTATAAAGATAATTACGAAGCTGTTATGATCTCCCATTATCAAATAGTTACTTGAGGACTGCAATGACACCCAGGAATTCTTTGGAGTTTCTGTCAACAAAAAAAGCCCATTTTAGAGAACACTATGACTTTATAAATGGGGAATTTTTAAGTTAAAAATCCATCTTTAAATTTTGCTGGAACATTTCTTGTGGATGTCTACTGATTTACTTATAATAAATATCAGTGAATATAATAAAGACACTAAACTGACTTTTATCATGTTTATGAAGTTTAGGTCTCTTCAAGGTTAATGTATGTTCATTTGTTTGTTGTAATAGAATTTTTTGGAGGGAAATCAGGGCCCTGAACAAGGATTTGTTTTGTGCATATATCCTCTTCCGTTCCCCTTGGTGTAGTAGTTTGCTTCTTTTTGAAATACCAAATCAGCCCAAAGGTTTAAAGAAGTACTCTGATGCTATATTCCTTCTCTAGGTTAAGGAGGAGTGTAACTGGAAGGAGTTTGACATTACGGATCAGTATTTAAACAGCTTTCTGGCTTCTAGCATTCTACTTGTTACCTATATTGCTTAGGTTTTGTAATCTTCCAGTGCATCAGGAAAGACAAGGTGATTTTTGCTTCAGGTCTCATGAAATGTGCTTACTGCTTTGAGAGTTCCTGTTTCTTCCTCCTTCCCTGATTAAGCCACTGGAAAAATGACCGGAAGTGACGTCATCTTTTACATTGCACTCTTCTACCCTTCTAACTGCTGTGAGTTGTTCACATTACCATATTGCTCTTTTCTTTTGCTTTCCCTTTTGCAGCCTCTTGCACTGTGAATAGTTAAATGAGTTAGTATGGAAGGTGCTATTCAGAGTGTTGCCACTCCAGCAGAAAATTAAGAAACATCCGAGAAACTTGACTTGATTCGTCATTTGTCTCTACGTGTCACATGTGGAGACATATGGTAACCCTGCTGGCACGGCACTAGAATTGCTGTTGTGGATGTTAGAGATGTTTAATTTTCAGAAATGATCAGCCTGGTATCTTCCGAATTGCCCATATTTTTTTCTTTTTATACCCAGGAGCTAGTTGACTTATCTTTGGAAGTCTTAACAGCTGCAGTAAACTTGCTTCTACTGTGCTCTCTGTGCTGTGTTAAAATGTGATCCCTCCTTCGGGCTTGTCTCTGACTTGAAAAGTGAAGATTTCTGAAGCTGTAGGAGCTGAGCCTGAAGTTTAAGAACAGTTGATGGATGGTTACTTACCTGAAGTTTGGCCTTCTGTGATGATCACATACTCAACACTTTTTTACAGCAATCCTAATAAATCTCTTGATAACTTACAGCTGTGATAGTTTTGTTCAGAAAATTTGGCAGACATGAAAGAGAAGAGAGGAATAAAAGTTTGTAACAAGCATTGTATGTTGTAGTTGAGTTTGTGGTTTGCTTATGGTTCCAGTAAAAGAGTCAGAAAATGACAAAGATTACATAAATTAAGTCAGATGTTTTTAATATGGTTTCCAGTGCTTCGGGATTAGAACAATAGAAGGATCTAGACTGTAGTTCATCACATGTCCATATTTTAGACCAAACCTTTTAGGTAAGCCAGATTCTTCAGGTTTTCTGTAGGAGCAGTAAAAGGCTGAAGATGAAATGCAAATAGAGCAAACATAATTATTCCAGCCTTAATATGTATTCTGCATCTCTTTCAAGTGAGGAATAGTAGTTTGCTTTGTACAGGATAATAGGTACAAAACTATGATTTGGTAGTTCTGGGTAACAGTTACATGGGAAATATTCTGTTGTGATGTAATATCAGTTTATCACAATGAAGTGTTATACATTCTGCTTAAAGGACAATCTTTTTTTACATGCACAAGACAACCTGTGTGTGAATCTGTCCCCTAGGCAGACAGCATTTGATTTATACTTATTTAGAACAATTTGTTTTGAAATTGAGCAATTTTCAACAAAGTTTGCTCTTGATTTTCTTGTATGAAAATGTATCTTAAATTTGGAGAAACCATCAAAATAGCACTTTCCATTTGATTGCTAAAGAACTGTTAGTCTGTTAGAAAACCCCAGTTACTGTTGTGTTCTGAAGAACAACCTTTCTGTTTTTTTTCCTTCTCAGTGCAAATATCTTGTTGACTGATACTTACATGCCTAAAATTTCTGACTTTGGACTTGCAAGAGCATCTGTAACATTCACTCGAACTATCCTCACTGACAGAATTGTTGGAACTGCAGCCTATATGGCACCTGAGGCACTGCGGGGAGAAATAACCCCCAAGTCTGATATCTTCAGTTTTGGAGTAGTAAGTAGCATGTGGGAAACAGTTTAAGACTTCATTCTGTAAATGAATGAAAGTTCTGTAAGTGAAAACTTGCAGTTCAGCAAGCTACTGTGATCTATCATTTCTGTTCTGCACACCTTTCTCCTCTCCCACAATGTACTTTTGGAGTTTTTCTAAACTTTAAATCTTTTTGATTGATTTCTAAAGCATTTGAATATGTTGAGTAAATATTGCTAGGATATGTAACCGTTCTATTAAAATGTGAATTTGTGTATGAAAGACTATGGTAGAGCAAAATAACATGCCAGGTTTTAGCTAAGTGTAGTTTGAAATAACTGATAACATTTATTTCTTTTTGAACAGTGATAATGAAAATAAAGATGGAAAGAACAAAAAAAGCTATGTAAAGAAACTTTTTTTCCCCAAGTGCTACAGACACTAAAAATTATTGCATACTTCTCTTCTGTTTCTCTTCTAGGTCTTGCTAGAAATAATAACAGGTCTTCCACCAGTGGATGAAAACAGGGATCCACAGTTACTGGTATTTTCTTTTTCCTGCACCCCTACTCCCCCTCTGACCCTACGTTGATTCTGTTGTATAAAATCATAGGCAGCCAACAAGTTTTGAGACAATTGAGTTAGCAAAGAAGAGTATAATTACGTAAAATAGCTCTTGTATTAATATTTTAGTCAGCAGAAGTCTTTATTTCTTCACTGAAGCGTCTGTTCAGTCCTTGATATTTGTTTTATGGGGAAATCTCTCTGCAGATTTTTACAATTCTCTGCAAACTAGATTTCTGTGTTTATATTATCCTACAGGATTTTATGTCTTGCTAGTAATTCTAATTTTGGAACCTCTCCATAACTCTTTCAGACTGCATCTCTTCAATGTGATGACAAGACTATTTACGTTGATATCTTGACTCCAACATTTCCTTATTGGAAATATTCATTCCTGTTGGGAACCTGCCCTGTACACACATTTGTCTTTCACAGGCAGCTTTTGTTCTTGGCATATTGTGTTCTCTAATCAGCTAATAAATTATGTTGTTTCTCAGCTTCCTGTCTCTTGAAGCTCAACTGCTTGCAATTTATAGTAAAGGTTCTTTGTACTAATTCCAACATGTGACCATATACTTTATACTACTGTATTTCATTTCATTACTGTATTTCCTGCTGTTTCAGTCATAAAGTCCATCCTTCTAATATGATACTCCAGCTGTCCCTGGTAATGCCTCTCCCTGTGCTGATATAAAGCTTTATCATTGTATTCCTATTTATCTGTATACCCTTAGAGTTCCTCCTCTCATAAGAATACTTAAAATATATTCAATTCACCTTCATGCTTCTTGTAATTCCTGTATCAGTTCCAGTCTTTTCCAATTTTGCTAATAATTTGCAAATGCCTTGTTTATTAACCTTGCGGAATTCTGGATGTAAGGTGATCATTCCTTTTCCATTTTTTTCATGTACTAACTTTTCAATCTCCACAAAAAGAGCTTTACAAAGTCCACACAAAGTTATTCATGCTTCAGCTTGCTTATTTGTGTTTTTTTAAGTAAACATAAATACTTTTTGGGCACACTTGTTTTCTAAAAAAATAAAGATGCAATATTAAGAAACTGCTGAGCTTTTAACTGGGTGAAAATTACAGTTCAGTGATGCAGTTTAAATAAAATTGCTTTTCAGTTTTGCATAAACTGAGAAATAATGATAATATATACAGTAAATCTGTATTTTCCATTTATAGTCTGAGGCTGTTTCTGCAGATAATATAATTGAATTCTAATGCTGTTGCAGAAAGAATGTCGTTCTCCAATAAGAAGAATGGTTGAGGAAGAAAACAGCATCCACAAGCAAGCTTTTCAAAATGTTAGTGTGAAATGTATAACCTTCAGATACTTACAATTTGAATTCTCTTGCAGTTAAGTATCAAAGATGAAATTGAAGATGAGGAAACAACTATTGAGGCTTATGTCGATGAAAAGATGAGTGACTGGGACGCTGCTTCAGTTGACAAAATGTATTCAGTTGCTAATCAGTGTCTGAAAGAGAAGAAAAACAGGAGGCCAGACATTAAGATGGTAGGTAGCCTTTCGCATTACAAGGTTATTTTTAGCCATTGATCTTTTGGTGACAATATCAGTCACTTGTGGTGGTGTCTGTTCTGTTGCAGGTCCAGCAGCATCTGCAGGAGATAGCAGCCTGAGTGTTTCTTCTGCTGCCGTGTTTTCTAAATGGAGAGGAGACCAGCAGCAGACACAGACTTTTCATTGATATTTAGTATGATGGTGTCAGCTTGTCCTGCATGTCAGGTGTGCTGTTGGCCTGTAGCTGTTGGGCTCCTTTTATTAGCACATCAGCTCTTTGACATATCCTGAACCAGTGGCTCCTTAGCATGAGGAGACTCGGAGCCTTTTTGCGGTTACCCACTTGCATTCCTGGTATGTCTTCTCCATGGCCTTTGAGAAGCATTTCTGTGTTAGAATCTCTTTGCCTCTAGATCTGGAAGTGTCATGTGTGTCTTCTGCAAAGACAGTGGCAGTGGGAGGCTCAGTTGTTTTTCTTAAAATCAGTTTCTTGTGCAGATGGAGTCTATTTTACTGCAGGAAAAAAAAAAGCCTTTAATTGACATAAATGGCAAACTCCTTTTCAGTAAGGAGACAGTAGTGGTGCCCATTTAAAACAAACTTAAAATTTTAGCTTGCAAGTCCAAATTTATGTGAATGGATGGTATTTGTCAATGTGGCAACTGTCTGGATTCAGACTTTAAATGTCTTTTCAGGATTTGTTTTTATTCAGATAAATGCTGCAAAACATTTTAGGTTGCTATTTTGTTTATATGTTTTACAAGCAAAATAATGTTGCAGTGCAAATACATGACAAGCAAACTGTATCTAGTTTTGTATCCTGTATAATGACAAACCATTTAATGTTTGTTTATAAGCTCTCTTGCTTAGTAAGAAGACTCTTAATTACTTTTAACATTCTTTTTATGTTTCACTAGATTTCACATAGTATATTATAAATACAGAGGGTATGTGATGTTACAGGGGCCAGTATAATACTGTATAAAATAATATAATATTGTTCAGACCAATTCTCTATTCTCCTTAATCAAAGTTAAGTGCTGATCTTAAATATATTTCTGTATCAGCATAGAAAGCTTTCTAAAAGAGAAGCAGATCAAAGTAGACTAAAAAGGAAATGAAAGTGAATAAAAAGATTCCAATTTTCTTGCACTAGCTAGGTATGAGAATGCTACTTTGTTAAATACAGATACTACTTGAATATGTTGCACCTCATGTATGTGTTTTTCTTGACAACTTAAAGGTAGGAATATGGTCTCGTTTGAAACTCATGATTATCAAAGAATTAAGTAAAGTGCCCAGGAAAGGGCAGGCAGAGCAAGTACCTGGGGCTGCTCACTGCTGCTCTGTGGAAGCTCACAGCCCACTGGCTTTTTGAGAAAGATGTGAGGTCCTCTGTTCTGAACTTCTGTTGACTTCTATTCCATCAGTCTGTACAGTGCCTTTTGAGCTGCCACAAATGAATTAGGCTTCATATTCTTGCTATAAATGTGAAGAATTGCCTCATCTTTGTTCTTGAGCTGGCCAGCTGACTTTTGTTTAATACTCTGTTCACTGAAAGGCAGAAAGATCAATTGTAGCGCTGTTTACACACAGGCATGAGGATGCATCTCACCTCCTCCTACCTCTCACCCTTGCCTAGGGAAGCAGCTTGCTTTCTGTGTGGCATTTTTGCATTAAAATCATATGAAATCATTGTTCAACATTGCAATTTTTCTCTCTCAGCTTCACCATTGTCCTTTCATGCATATTTCTATGGGGGCAGGGGTAGTGGTAGCAGGACAGCTACAGAAGAGGCCAAACTACTGCAGCTTATTCTCATTGGAAATAGGACTGGAAGAAGAGAGGGACTGGAAAAGCTATAATGGAATTGAACCGCTCAAAGAATGATGACATTAACTCACACAGAGCAAATACCCCAGCAGATAGAAACAGGGTACTTCTAACCACCTTCAGTGCCTACACAGCACCCCAAGGACAGAAGCTCCTCCTTGAAGCACTTTATGTTTGAAAAGGGGGGTGGAAAAGCAACAGCCATGCTTGGATTCTCCCTCAGTGGAAAAAGCAGCTGCTTCTCAGAGGGTGCAGGCTGATTTTCTCCAGTACGGAAACTGAGGAATTTTGTTCCTCAGCTCTCTTCTTGCCCTACCCTCTCTTTCTCACTATGGCTTTGTGAGACTGTGGGAGCTATCGCTCACTCACATGTAGTGAAGCAGGATATGCATCATTGTAGCCTGTACTCAATGAAATCCAGACAACACCACATGGAAGCTTCACTCTTTATTTATAAAGTAAATTACAAAATAGATAAGGAAGTAACCTTATCAGAAGGTGGCTTACATTCAATACGTAATCAAAGGTTTCCTTTAGCAATGGGTTCATCCAAGAAATAGAGCAATTTCTTACCTTAGTTTTACAAAGCCTCCACTAGGATTTTTTCTTGTATTAAAAGATTCAATTTTCCCTACCTTAGTCCTTTGTAATCTCAGTATTTCAAAAATAATTACCTTATTGCTTATCACTTAATGACTCCCCCCCATGCCCAAGGTAACTGCAAGGGGCCACATTGCTGGCGTGCTTTATGAAGACACCAGCAGCACACGTGGGCCCCTTTCAGCAGCTAAATTACCAGAAGCAGTTCAAAGAACAACTGTTATTAATGCCCATGTTTTGTGCTGGCTCTGAACGTTCATTAACAGCGAGTGGCTGGAGCAGAACGTGAGGCAGCGAAGTAGCTGTGAATGTGACGGATCCTGCAAGAAGATCAGATGCGTTTATTGCTTGGTGGGGAGCAGCACAGTGAGGCGCCACCCCGAGCAAGGGAGGAGGCTGGTGCAGCAGAGATTCTTCAGGGGACAGGGCAGGAGGACACTACACGGAAGGCTGCTTGGGACAACTGGGAACTCATCCTGCAAAATATGGGAAAATAAGGTACCTTAAAATGGCTGGTTTGGGCTCAACTCCTCAAAAACTCAGGGGAGTTTATGCCCAAATGAGCTTTGAACAGGATTTAGCAGAAGCAAATAAAGCAAAAGCACATATCCATAGCAGCTCAAGCTGCTCATTTTTTAGAGCATTTAATATTAAAAATTTGAACTTCTTTACTCAGCCTAATGGTTTTAAAAGGTGTAGAAGCATGTGTGTCAGCCAGGGCAGGCGTGCACATGGGCAGGAAGACTGACTTCAAACAAGCTCCCAAACAGCGAGTCTTAACTGCTATGGTCAGCCATTAACCTTATCATAACCACAGTAACCTTTATGAACCTTAATAAATCAAAAAAAACAGGTGCGTCAAAGTGATTTTGACCTAAACTAAAAATACCCTCATCTGCAGTGTGTAGTGGTCTGGGTTTAAAAGGCAGTGACACCTGCCTGACTGGTCATAGGTAGAACAAAAAAGTCAACGGCAAGAGGCAGGAAAGGAGCGTGTCCCTGCTAGAGCAGGGGGTTGGACTAGATGCTCTCCCAGGGTCCCTTCCAACCTGAGAGGGATTGATGTGTGCAAGAGTAAACGGAAAAAAGCCGAGGTGTAAAATTTCTACTGCAGATGAAGAATAAAAACACAGTGAAACCAACAACTGTTATAGTCTTCACATTATACAGTGCAGTCTCAAAAGGATTGATAACACGTCAGCATCTCCAAGGGAAATAACAGAAATTGTGTCATGTACTCCTAGTGTCAAGGTATTATTTCCCTAAGCAGCAGGTTAAAATACACCTTCCATCAGGTAAAGTCAATGTGATGCAGCTACGTAATGCAAACGACCACAATTTATGATAATATTATGCAGTAAGTCAAGACTTGCAACTTATGTGGCTCTAGAAAACAAAAAGCACAAAATCCACATGCAAAACACCAAAAAACAAGTTCCCTCTGGGGAATTTACTTTATCCTCTAGATATTTGCCTCTACATAATTTTAAATATTTCAGCTCATTCAGTATGTGATTTTCACACCTCATTCTTTAGTCTACTTGTAAAATGCATCTATTTTCTTCCTCATATTAAACAGATTAAACAGTGTTTAATCAAATTCATACTCTCCTAATTTTAGTCTCTAGGGAGGAGGAAGAAAAAAAATGAAGACAAAACATTAGCCAGGTGCTGCCAGCTGCTTTTCAGGGCCTAGTTAGATTTTTTGATACAGACTTAAGTTACTATTAAAGTTCAGACATCGAGAAAATCATTTTCAGATCATCTCGAATGTATTAATGTGAATGTGATGATAGAAAAGAATCTGAAATCAAGAATAACTCATCATTATGAAGGAAGTATTTTGGGTTTTTTTCTTCCTTTTAACTGAACTTAGTGTTAGATCCAAGTGCCAAGGTAATCAGCTTTTGTAGAAACTTTTAAGTACATTGCTTTGAAGCAGGTCCATAATCTATCAAGTAAGCTGACTCATGCACTTGTAATTGCATTTTACTTGATAGTTTGGTACTTAAGATATAAAGCTTAGGAGTAGTATCAAAGTCTGGAAAAACTGTAGTGGTTTTATGTCAGATTTCTTTAAAAGACAATTCTACAAAATTGTTTCATTTGGCATGACCGTGCCTTCACTTATTTATGGCAAGGAAAGAAACGTCACCCATTCCTGACCATCTGCATTTTAAAAAAAAAAATAGATTTTTAAATCAACATTTGCATTAAGAAAACCAAATGCAATAATGCACCGTGTCAAAAACAGAAGAAAGCCTTCTATTGTAGCTCTGTCTAAGAGAGCTACAAGGGCAAAGTACAGCCTCGTACGGGACAGCGCTGCAGTCCTCCTCCTCGCGTAAGTCTCCGTGGCTTCAGCTAGACTCAGCTGAACCCAGCTCTGCTCCCCCGACAAGCCACAGAAACTACCCACAGAACAGCAGGCTGCAAGAGATTTCCTTGCTGGAAATCTCCAGAGGCTGCCCAGGAAGGCTATGATCATACATACAGCTATTAAATAATGGATTCTAATTTAAAATAAAGTAATACAGGTTTAGCTTTCTGCTCTAGTACTGAAATATCCAGCTCTTCCATACGTCATGAAACACGGTAAATAGAAAGTCTATGTAGTGCTGTCGTCAGGAGAGGGCAGAGTAAAAAGAGCTTTTTCTCCTAGCATCTATGGAATGATTTCAGTTCATTAGCAAAAAAGACAATTTCATTTCTCACTGTAGGATCTCATTGATAGTGCAAACAGCAGCTCTTAATCAGTAGGCGTTTCAGTCTCTGCAGGACCTCTGATCAGTCTTCGAATTCCTCTTTTCCCTGCAGGACCTTTCGGTTTAGCAAAACTTTGTTTGTGTGCATGTTGTTTCGGGTGAACCTCTTCATAAAGGAAGTCAGCAGTCAGCTCATCACCATTATCTATTTCAATCTGCCAAAAAGAAACAGTTCATCGTATTAGTAACAGCTAGAAATGCTATTTTGCTGAAGTTCTTAATACTATGTGCAAGCAAGTTCAGAGTCTAGCATGAAGTGTTCCCCAACTTACTTGTGCCTAATCTCAACAATCCTGGACAGATTTTTTGGAGATCCTTCTTAAGCAGCATTGAAAAGCGTGATTAGACTTAAATATGCAGGTGCTAACACTATATTCTATGTGGAGACAAGGGCTTAACTGCTCTTTCCTTAGTATATGCAAGAAAGCAGTATGTGGCCTTTCAGAACTAAAGTTTACTTCTGCCTTCTGAAGTAAAAACTTTTTATAGTCCCAATGTAATAATCACATTCTAGCAATCAAAAATTTTCACTTGAAAAGTGCTTTAAAATTTAAACTTGCCAAAGCAACATTTGTGACATACTGTTGTCTCCTGAGATTGGAGGGGAGGAGCAGAAACAGCTTATGTGATTAGTGGACTACTGCAGCTCAAGTTTCAAAGAGCATTTATTCAAGCCAGGGAAAACGCTAAAGTCAATTTGATGTGTCAAGACTGTTACTGTTATCTTTTAAACGTGAAAATATAAACCTGGGTGGGAAGCAGGTGCTGTTCAAGCCAAACCCCGCTGGGTTTAACGGTTGGAAGGCAGCACTGAGCGCAATGCCCCGACCGTGTCCTGCCGAGTACTTAGCACCTCACGGTCTGCCACCCTACCGCCGCGACAGCAGGGCCCTCAGAGGGGTGTCCCCAGGCACTTGGAGGGCCACACGGCCCTCGGGCTTAGCTGTAAAAAGAAGCTTTCTAAGAAACAACTAGGTATAAAAATGGCTAATATTAATTCTATTACTTTAGGCAGATGTAATCCCCTTGGAAACCAAATCCAAAAGTTCTCCTAAATTTAGAGCACGAGTATTATGAACATGACCAAAGGTCATATATTCCATGAACAAGCTATTACTACGGCCTGTTTGCCAGCAGTGATAAAACACTCATTCTTCACACACAGCAGCAAACTCTTTAGCAAGAAAGGAGGAACTTGCCTCCAAATCCGAATTTGCCCTTGGCAAGGACTGATAAGATAGCAATTAGTATTTGAGAACTGCAGCCTGAAACTCATTATTTTGAAAATCCTCCAGCAACTTTGTTCTTAAATTCAGGGTTCAGAAACAACAGTATGTTGTGGTCTGCATTATTTCTTACCAAAAGGCCTGTCATACTGTTACTTGTGAGTACTTTTGGGTACTCCTTCAAAATACTGTCAAACACTCCCTTGAGGTTAAAGGATATATTTGCTAAACCTATCAAAAGGCAGAAATTAAAGAAATTACAGAAACTATAATGTCTGAAGTTTAAATACACAAGCTTTATCACCAAGCATTTCTTGTTGAGGTCAGGCACTTATACAGAATTTAGCAATTATTCAACCTTTTCTCTCCTTTACAGAAAGCAGAGGCAGAGACACAAGAAAGGTACAGAAGGATGGAGAAAACACCAGCAGACTTACTTTTCTAATGATCTGCATCCACATCTGTCTCTCTACAATTTCTAACAAGGGACTTTTGCAACTAGAGTAAAGCATCCGCTCACGTATACTGCAGGTATATCCTGGCATGGAGTAGATGAAAACTGCAGGGAAAAAAAATCACAAAATACACCACATATGAGAACCTTTATCATCACATCATTTACAGCAGAGAGGCTGCAGAAATGCACTAGGCAGCCTGAAAGGGAAGATTTAACATCATTCTGAATGTGTCATTTCAGATAGGGGATCAGCGAATGGCCAGATTCTTTTCATAGGAGCACTGATTTCTGGATGTTTAAAAGTAGTTCATTAACAAAAAAGAGTATCTCTGTACTTTCTACAGATGAGGACTCTTTGGAAGTCTCAATTTCACAACCAAATGACTCAGAAATTTACAGTCACACTTAAAGATCAGATTCCTGAAGCTCAAGAGCTAACTCTGCATCAAGATGAGTAACCTGCTGCAAACAAGTGAAAGAAATTTCACATAGGGAAATATTCCTCATACCTATGGATTCCAAATAGTCCCCTTCGTGGGTGTGCTTGTAGAGGAAAAAGTGGTAACGCGCAGAATCCTTTGGAATTCTTTTTGGCAAGTCCTTAAGTTCGGTATGAAGTGTGTTGGCCAAAATAATAGTTTCATTTTTCATATCGATTTGCTGTTGTTAACGAAACAAACCCAAATACAGTTAATATACAGAAGCAAAACAGAGAACATGCTAGGAAAAAACATATTAACCCAGTTCAGCATATCAATATATGCCATATATATACCCATTATTTAATACGTATGCATTCTGTTCAATCCTATTAAAACAGTAAAATGAAAGTATTTTATACTTGCCAATTGCACATAATTGAGTTGCTTATTTTTCAGTTTTTCCAGAGCCTGAATAGCTTCTTTAGCAATGGGGAATGCCACTCCTTGCAGTGTTTGATGCTTAGTATCTATGCCAACATCCGCCTGCACCTGCAACCAACACAAGGCAACCGAGGCTTGAACGGGAACTCGGCGAGCGCTCCCCGGGTGCCGTGCAAACGACAGGCTGCACACGGAGACAGCAACAGCCACTGTGACGACAGGCCGCCCTCAAACACGAGCCCAGCCCTCGCCAGGTCTGCACTAATTCACGGGTCCCGCTGGCCTGCTTACCTGAGAACAGTTTCACATCTCTGCCAGCTTTGCAGAGCCAGCAGGTTGAGAGAGAGGAAACTGGCTGAAGCGTCAGTAAGGATGCAATGTTCATTCCAGTATAAAGTAAGCCAGCAGGAAATAGTTTGATTTTCATATGCTATTTTGTATTTATTAACTGACAATGCTGCTTATAAGCTTTGCTTGTATCTTGAAACATTTTAGATCAAAATACATGTCATTTTTAGTAATTAAAGATTTTGAAAAGTAGGAAGAGAAACTGAACAAACCCACTCAACTTGAAGGAAAACAAAAGCAATTTCCCTCCCTCTGGCCTCAGAGCCTCACCCACAAACTCTGTGCCAAACAGAAGGCAAAACAGAAACAGAGACTTTTTTGAACTTTTGACCTAAAACAGAAATCTATCCTAAAGAACAAGTCAGACAAGTGCTCATAAGCTAGCTGTGTTAACCACGTAAACCAAGAGAAAAGGACAGTCATCCTAAGGACACTTTACAAAAATAAAAAACAAACAAACAACAACAACAACAACAAAAATCAGTGTCCATGCACTGGTCTCCAGTTTTCCAGATTCTGACCAGTGAATTTATTGGCTACTTAGAAGCTTTGGAATATACTGCTTTCCTTTTTCAAATTCACAAGTATATCAGAGATGTAATTAGAGATCTCTTGTCAGAGATGAAGCAGTAAAATGCTAACCAGTCAGGAGAAAAAACAGGAAAAATTGAAAGAATTAGTCTTATATCTAAGAGCTAGAACATTTTCAGCTTAGATACTTGAAGAAATACTAACTTATACTGCATCTTCTAAAAGAACAGCTTTCTTGAGAAGCACTTACTTTAATAGAGAATAATAAATTTATTAACAATATTAAATACAAATATTTACAAAAAGCACTCCTAATATATCTGCATAAAGGCCTGACTAATAAAAAAATAAGTAAGCATCATAACATTAAAAAATAAAAAACATTAAAGATAAAGGTAGGAAAAAAACATAAAATCCAGCTGTGAAGTCTGAGGAGAAAGAAGTGAAGAGAGGAACTGCATGGTCCAAGTTTGGAGATATTTTGAAGATTTAATAGTCCATATTGTAAATTAATTCAGACCATTAAAGCAAAATGAAACACTTAAGGCACTTGAAAATTTAAGAACTCAGATTGAGATTGGTTAGTGGTGACTGCTGAGTGAGTAATAAAATGGCAGGTAAAAATCAATACACATAAATGTACAACAAAGTACACAGGAGAAAACCAGCCCCTACTCTGCTCACACGGTGTGGGACACTGGAACTGGCTATTACTGCTTTTGAGGAAGACCATGGGGGTCACGGTAAGTAGTTCAATGAAAATGCAGCCCAGCTGCCCGTGTTGGTTAAGAACCAAGAAAACCAAAACATTAACCAAAAGTACTCTCCAACAAAATACCCAAATGAAACATTATAGGCTATTAGAAGAGCAGAGAACAAGAACAGGACACATCATTACGTGCTGCAGATATCAGCAACATGCCCACATTTTAAATACCACATGCAGCTCAGGCTTCCCCATCCCTCCAACTCAGAAATTAAATAGTAGAACTGGAAAAAAAAGAAAAGAAAAAAAAACACACAGAGAAAGGCAAAAGGATCAAAAGTGTGGAGTACCTTCTTTAAGAAGAACAACTAAGTAGATTAGGACTCGTCAGTCTGGAAGAGATAATTGAGAAGGAATACAAGAGAGATCTCATGGATATAATAGGGAGAAAAAAGAAAAAAAGAGAGAGTGAGGACTGGCTTTTCTCTGTCCTCCCCACACATGTGTAGGGTACTGCAGTAACTATAGGACAGCAGGCAGTCCCTGGCATAGCTGTGGAACACACTGACATCGGATCTGTGCACAGCAGAAACTCTTGTGTGGATTTAGAAAAATGGCAAGACCATCGCAGATGAAAAAGCCATCAAGAAAAATAAAGTACTAAGACACCACCTCTTGCTCAGGAAGATCCTGGCCTGCCAGCCCTGAGAGAGTACAAGGGAATTATCATGGTTTTCTTGCCCCGCTCTTGCACCCTTCCTAGGTTCCTGCTGCTGCCTATGGCCCTGACACGGGACCAGACAGCCTTTTATCTATGCCACTACAATATTTCTTAGGGTAATTGTGGAAGAATATGCATATGGAAAACTTGAATTCAAAATACATTGCTTTTTTGCTAGAAAGCTTTCTGGCTTTCTGAAACTAACAAAGGAAAGTTAAAGAAATATGGTTTCAGTGAATCTAACTATAGCCTTCAGAGTGGTGGAAAAAAAAATGAAGAGCTTAAGTAAGTTACCACATTGTGAGATGCTTCACACAGGCCAAAATCTACAGCAATCTACAGCTTCTCTCTTGCAGAAAAGCACAGCTACTGCTGCCAAAGTTTCATAATAAGACAGAGTTTTGGCCTACCTGAATCAGCTATTAAACACAATCCATGCACTGCCTAAAATATTAATACTAGAAGGAAATGATCATTAATAGCACAAAAGTTTTAATTTCTTCATTTTTTAAAAAAGTTTTTAAACTGTTCAAGTACAATGAAGTAGTTGATGATCAAATTTTATGTTGTGAACATGAATGCATTTCTACATTGATTTATTGAATGGGAGGAAAATATCAAAAGGCACAAAGGCCAAAAATAAATGTCAAGGAAGAAGCAAATCTC
Organism: Eudromia elegans; assembly: GCA_003342815.1. Lineage (NCBI taxonomy): Eukaryota > Metazoa > Chordata > Aves > Tinamiformes > Tinamidae > Eudromia > Eudromia elegans. The sequence continues at coordinate 4,209,997 of PTEX01000040.1, forward strand.
AACAGAAATGCAGCATAAGCATGTTAGAAAGTGAAAATCACTAGAGAAAAGACAAAGAGCTGCATTTAACAGAATGATTTCCTGGCATCCAGCTGCAAAAATACATCATCTCTCGAACACATAAACAGTGCTGTAAAATAGGCCTAAAGAACTATTAGGCTCAACACAAGAGTAATATATGCATGAACAGAGTGATCAAGGCAAGAAACATTACAAGAAAAGAACCATCTTTCACAAGCAACAATGAAACACTTCAGTCACTGGGTAACGCACAATCATCAAGTTATTTGGTTAAAGGTGTTTTTAGAGATGTTTCCACGAAGAGTTTGTGGCAAAGCAACTAGTCCTTTAAAGGGCTAGCTATTTGTTTTAGTGAGAAAAAAAATGGGGGGAAAAAAACACATTTTAATTGGAATTCTATTCAACTTCTCTCAGTCATGAAGACAGTGGAAGGAAGCTTCCAGGTCCTGGAAGCTATGAAATTCACATACGTGAGTAACGCTGCTGAGATTCTCCTTAGGAGAGAATTCCATTCTTGCCATTTTGTATTTTCCTTACAGTTTTTGCTACCATGGGATTTTTTTTCTGGGCAATGAAGCACAACCAGTGATATCAATCATGTTTAAGGACAAAGTTGCAACAACTCAGCTCTTCCAAGAGCTAGTTCTCTTCAAGTGCCTCCAACTCACACACTTGCCCTTGCAAACTCACCACTCTTAACTCCAATTATCATCTTGGCATCTCAACTTCTAGACAGAAAAAAGAATACATTCTCATCTACTCAAAACTTTCAGAAACATTCCATTTTCTGGTCTGCTTTTTTTTTTCTCCACTCTAAGATGCCTTTCTATAGTATTAAAGAACTCCGCAGGCACTTCCCCCTCCACCCACGCTCTAAGGCCATATAGGTACCTCATTAATCTTAATTTGTCGAAGTTCCTCTTCTGCTGCAGTCAGAGGTGCAGGGGAAGACTGTGATATCAAGTATTTTTTATAGCCATGCAGTGAAACATCATCCTGAAAGCACAGTGTAAGTATCAAGTATTTTACAGTAATAAAAGTTTTCTTCAAATTTAATCTATGCAGAATAGAAGCAGCACTTATGTATAACGTTATTATATTCATTTTGTTTGATGGATTAGAAGCATGGGAGCATTTGCAAATTGGCTTCCTGAACAACACGGTCCCCTGGGCTGCTCCGATGCCCTTCTTACCCAATAGCAAGCAGCATATCCACACCAGCCCCTCATTACCTTGCTTATTTAAAGATCAGACTTCATGTTAACTGAGGCATAAAAGAAGTTACTCAGTCTGCCTGAACAAAACATCAACTAAAGTGTCACATTTCTTATTTGAAAAAGTCTTCTTATAAAATCTGCATGTTCAGAGAGTAAACAGGTAGTTTTCTACCTAGAAAATGGCAGCTGGAAATACTGCCTGCAGACTGGTACTGAACACGTGCCCGGGACACGACAAATAGCACAGGATGAAGATTCCCAGGAGCGATGGATTCCAACAGCCACGCTGGGGAATTAATGCTCCATGTCAGCTCTGTCTCTCTGCAAAGATTCCGATACCAGAGGTAAATGATCCTCTGTTTTTATAATTAAGGTTTTGCTCAAAAAGAGCAGGAGTTTATACTATCAGGAGAATGTGGTTTTATTCACTAGCTCTGAGAGAAACCGAAAGCTCCTTTCTAGCTTTTCTCTTCCTGGAGGAGGTAGAGCATTCCCAGGGCCAATATTCCACTATGCGTTGCTTCCAGAGCTCAGAAGGTTAATACATGTGAAGTATAACATGAGACCACAGCCCAGTTCTATCATGATACCAGAACTGGTTGTATCTAAACCATTCTTGCATCTAGCAGAAGATAAGGACAAAAAAAAAGTACATGAGTAGACCACTGGATACTGATGATCAAGATTTGTGACTCCAGTACTTTGAAGAAGCTGTCATCTTCCCTAAGGTGAACATTAGAGGCAATTATTAGCTTTATAAAGATATTAAATACAACTATATCTATTTAGAGATATAATAAGCTATAGCACTGTGAACTTGGCAAAGTGGTGTTATATTGACTTCATCCTCAAAGTGTCCCAAACACGTTCTGAAATAACAATAACAAAGCACTGCAGTGCTCCTTGGAAATGCAGCCTTGAGCTCCGAGTTCCAGGGTTGGAGGCAAATTCTACGTATTACACCGAGTCTGCTGCTAATGCTTCACTGCATGCAGTGCTAAGAGATTAGGTGGAAGAATGGCAAGAAGAAACAACACGACCTTTACCAGTAAACCCTCTTAGCAACTGGCTTATCTGCTTCTTTATAGCACAGTCTCTCCAGGAGAAGCTTATTAGTGTGTTTGTTAGGATAACACAGCCTCCACTCTACGTAATGTTGAATATAACAAACAGGTTACTTAAAGAGCAGGCAAATTGTTAGTCTTATTTGCCTTTGGATTTGCATCTTATACTAATGTGTCCAACAAAACAATCGTGTTTCCTTGCAAGGCTTTTCACCAGTGTCCTCTGTTCTGCCCAGTCCCCAGCTCCTTCCCTCCTGTCATGGCTAGATCCCTGTATCAACACTGCCTGTGCTTTGGTTCAGATCCACATGCCTATGACAAACTAGCAGAACACACCTGCTGCACATTATGTGCTTGCTAAAGGAGAGCAAGAGGACAGCTAATTTGGGTCTTTAAATAATCATAATTTTTCAAGACAGTGATTGGAATTTTGCTCCTTCAAGAACTCTTAACTTGTATTTGTATAAACTTAGCAATATATTAAAAGGGGAAGATTGTGCTGCGATGGTCAAAATCAGACATCACTATCACATAAAATACCACGTTTGAGGTAACTGAGGTAATGCAACAGCCCCAAATTTGCTCATATGCACAGCACTTGAATGCTCCTTAGAATTCCATCACACTTTCTAGCAAATAACTTCCAAATATCTTACAGCAGTTAAACATTCAACTATTGGTATTTACATGGAACAAATAAGTAATCATTAAGATTCTGTTTCTATGAATAAAGATGGTAGCCATGGACTTTAGTTGCATTTTATGGTCATATTTTAGAAAATGCACTTTATTATCTTTTAAGATAAAAACGTCTTTTTCAGATATTAATGACTACAGTTAGCCATGTCATCCTAATTTCTGATTTGGGGCCATACATCTGACAGGCCTTTGTAAATATTAGCTTGAAAGTTTTAGGGTAAAGGCTTTTTTGAGGATTGGCATGCATATAGTGAGCTTGAAAGATTCTCCTATTATTCTTAGCTTATTTAATTTTCATATGTACTGGAAGCAAGGACTTATAAGCCTGAAAGACTTTTTCAAGCAAAAATAACTACACTTAAGAAGTTGAATAAAACACATACCTTTTGACCTTCCCCTACCACCCCTTCATCAAAAAAGAGCAGAAATACCACAAATTCACACTTGTAATATCAGCAAATATACTATAAAAAAGGATGCTGACTTACCTGAACTGTTCCAAATACTTCATCCTTAATGTGACCACCTCCAAATTCCTTCTTAAGCGTTGCCCGGGTTGCTGCATACAACATTTTTTGACGAACCTAGGATATCACAAGACAATCTCGGCTTGTTTTTTAAAGTATACACAAAAATTAGCATTCCTGTATGTTAAGTCTATTAAAAATAACTTTTTCCCCCCCATCTTTTACAGCTGAAACGGTGATTTAGAATTGTACTTCTTAATATAAGTTCCACAGAATAAGTTTTGGAGCAATATAAAAACATATGCTATCCAATTCTTAAGGATAGAAGGAGATGTTTTACTACGCAATATTAACTCAGTAATTCAAAACTGAAGCTTTAATTATGTGTTCACCCTCTGGTCTTTTAATATTTCCTAAATGTTACTGAAAGTTGTAGGAAGCTGGGAATAACTTTACTTCCTGTCTAACCAAACACAGTATTCCAGTTCTCCAAGAAATTTGTAACTTGGCTCTGCTCTCCACCTGCTATGGAAGCAGCAGCTTGTGTTGTGGTCAGTCACAGACGCATGAATGCCAACGGGCCAGCCTGAAAGCCACATAGAATAAAGAGCTTGAGCTCAAGCTAGAACCCTCCTTTCTACAATGGCACCAATTCAGATTTCTGTCCTGTATCTTGCCATAGATTTTCATGCAACAACACAGACAGAAAAGCAGAATATGAGAGTAAAAATGTGTTTGGTCTCTTTTAACCAAGCTAAAAACTAACCGACTCAGCTGGACTTCATCTAGAGCCACTCATACTGCTCCTTAACCAGCAAAAGGAGAGATGAGCCATTTTCCCAGTTTCCTTAGGGGAAAGAAGGTGGGAGTGCTCCACAAACATTCCCCAAATTGTTCGCACCTAGGATGTAAAGCCAAAGACACTGCTGGAAAACCACCACCTCTGTGAAGATTCCAATGATACTCACAGGGGAGTGATCGGGCGACCAGGCGATGAAGATCCACTCGTATCCTTGCGCATTCTGAGAGTCCAACCTGTACAGAACATAGCAAGGCTGCTTGTCTTCCAGAAGGGGAAGAACGAAGGCGTCGTAATCCTTCTCCCACGATCCAGCAGGCTGCCTAGAGCACCCCACAACAAGCTGTTCTATAGAGAATAACCAAAGTTACATGTTAACAGCAATATTGTTAACACTGGTTATTAAAATTAGCAATTTCAATAAGCATTTGTTACAATAACTAGGCATTCAAACACTGGACTAGTGACAAGACTAATTTTAAGTCACTTTGTTTTCCATAATTATATTTGCAAGAATGGAAGTCAAGAACAGTCAGTGTCAAAGGAAAACTCCTGCACAAGCCTGACCTAAATATATATTAAGGTCTGAAAAAAGAAAAAGTGCTGGTTGTCATCAAGTTCTTTGATCTGTAGGGATAAGACTGATAAGAAAGAAAAATTATACTGTGACTGTTAGCTCATTTTTATACCAGTGTTTTTAGGTAGAAGCAACATGACAGCAAGCTTGGGATCTTTAGAATTATTCCTGCTCCAGCTACAACATATTAGTGTTTGCATGTATGGTAAGGAGTCAGTAATCCAGATACACAGTGAAAAGAATTTGGAATGAATATGCTTGCATTAATCACTTTAACTTGACTATTTAAGCAGATAAAACCCTTTTTAATACAGCTTCAAAACTACAGACTCTTTAAATGATTGAAGTGATTTATTATGTGTAATTGGCTTAATTCTACACAGAATACTTACAATTAATTTAATTATGTGTAAGTTGAAACAAGATTTCCCTTCCTTACTTATGAACTTGGCTTCCAGGAGAAAATATTACCATAGTTTTTTTTCAAAATATTTATCAACCTATTAACCAAAACATTTATCAACCACTGAATACTAGTCCCCATGCCCAAAAGAGAAACACTTTGTTTAAATTAGATTCCAGTGGCTAAGGACCAGGATAACATTTAGTCTATAAAATAGACTAAATCTTTTGCAAGACCAGGAGCTAAGGTCTAGCATTTCAGACAAGAGTGCAATGCAGTACAGATGCCCTTATACAGTGAATCTTTCAAAACAAGCCACTCTTCCACATTAATTTTCCAAGACACTGAACATAAGCAGCTCAGACGGGGAATGTTTGGCACCTCGCTGCAGCAGCAGATTCAAAGTAGCTGAAATAGCAGACATAGGAGCCTTGTGAGTATTCAGAATGTACTTGCCAATTCTTGAACTCCAGATGGCTTTGAACTCATTTGGATTTAGGCAGAAAAATGCAATTAGAGGAATTACGCTGCCCAGCAGCAAATCTGCTGTATTAGTAATACTAAAACTGGGTCCTGCTAATGAGTTATCTATTGGAAAATAGAAGAGTTGCTGCAGACAGCTGAGGCAACTGTCCCTCTTCCACCATTTTTGGGTGCTACAATTTTCTTTTTGAACTTTGGAAAGTATTAACAGACTGGACTCTGCTTCTATTTGCAGATGAAATATAGCTACATAACAGAAAGAAAAACATTTGATATAAATGGAAAACACTTTCCATTTTTAGCCTATATTCTATATTGAAAAAAGTAGTGCATATTCAAAAGCACAGCTTTTTATCTTGCCTAAAGAAATAAAATTCAGTGCAGCATCAGCATTTGCTAACCTGTGTCAATGAAACATTACCACAATGAAACAAATGAACCAAATTTGCCGAAACAAATACAGCCTCTAAAACTATTACTGCTGATTCCTTCAGAAAAGCAATAAAAAAACTGAGTGGGACTTTCTAACAAAAGCAAGTTCAAAGAGGATAACAGGATATTTATCTGAGGGTAAATTTACATTGTGCGTATGTATGTACACACATACATGTTCCCAACTAACAGCTACTTCAGTGTCTGATAAATAACTGAAAAACAAAAAAGTAAGGTCAACATCTTATACACTTTAAAGACAGACTAAGCAATGCTGTATTTTCTATGGTTCAACTGTAATTTCTAAGCAGCATTCTTGATAGAAATAAGCAGGCATATTGCCCTGCACTATACTGAAAATTACAGAGTCACCAAAAATTCAATCCTGCTTTCAGTCTACAAAGACCTTAGTAATACTAAGTTTTGCAACTTTTTAAAAAAACATTATGCACATAGGTTACTAACCAACAGGAAAACACCCAAAAGGATCTGGAAAAATAAAATAAAATAAAATTTGACTAACCATTTTCAATGACTATTTTTAAAAGTCTGTATTGTCCATTTCTGGCTCCAACAAAGGTGTCCTTAAGGTTTCTACTAGCTGAAAAAAAAAAAAGAAAATAAAAATAACTGAACAATGACTTTTAGTGTACAATAACATTTTACCTTTCTCAATTATTCCCTGTCCTATAGAAATAAAAAAAATCACATAGCTGCACTTTTACTACAAAGATGGACTGCAAGAAAAACAGTGACGTGATTTCCCCGTGTTCCTCCTATTCCAGGGAATTCACTGGGATACAGCAAAAAGGTGGTGACAACATTTAAATATCAGAAGGGGAGGGGAAAAAAAAGAAAGATAAAACAGCCCTGCTTTCTTACATACTGCATAATTTTCAATGTTGTGAAAATTAAAGATGACTTGTCACATAATAAGTCTCAGGTTTCAGAGTTAATACAGTAACATAGTAAAATAGGCACATTTTTAATTAAAATTGCTAGTCTCTCCTAAGGACACTGCTCTGAAGAGTACCAGTGAAGGCTGATACACAATCATCTTGTATGGCTCTTAATAAAGATGGGCAAAGCACAGCTTAGCAAACAGGACAGATTTACAATGAACTTGCAAAGTAGCTAAGAATTTCCGTTTATAAACTGCACATTGACAATACAAATGCAAACCCGACATTTCACTAATCTTGAATATTCCTGTGCTTGAATATGGAGATCATTCTAATCTCAGCTGTGCTTTGGAATATTCCAAGTCTGTTCAATTGTACCCTAGGCGGGATGGGTGCAGCATTTATTAAAGACACTTATTGCAAGCCGCTCTCCTAAGTAATCCCACAACACAGAGCGCTGGAGCAGCAGGACAAACATCTGCTATCAAAGCAGGAAATAAAAGGAAAGGGATTATTTGCAGCCGCATCGAGGCCAAACAACAGGTGGCCAGGCCGCAGCGGCCGCCCCGCGCTCCACGCTCCAAACATCCAACGTGTGTACGCCAAGGTGGCGTGCAGACCGCTCGGGACATCCAGCACGCGGACAAGAGGAGCGTTACGCGAGATTGACCTGCACGGGCTACCAGCCCCACGCCAGCCCTACCTCAGGGAGAGAGGCAGGGTGCAGCGAGGACCCATGTATTAGTGCTCACCCCCAGCGTCATTTACTGCCAGCTTTTCTGTCTGCCTGCCTTCCGGGGGTGCAAAATCCCATTCAGCACCCAAACATTATGCTGTTTTCTAGACCTTACGATTCTCTGGGACATTTTTGTCCTCTCATCTATCACCTTTTGCTCTTCATTCCAGTAGTAGCATCAAGGCTACACACTACAACAAGACCAAAACCACAGTGGTTGCTTCTGCACCAACACCAGAACTGTGTCAACTCCCAAAGTAACAGCTAAAGACAAAACACCAGGTTTGAGAAACTCCCCTACTAACAAGCAATCTAGAGTATTTTCTTTAGCAGGGTTTTAAGAGTTAGAACAGAGGAGTACTCTGCTTGCAGTCTCTGATGGCAGAGGTTTGTACGATTACAATTCCTTTATCTCATCCCGCAGCTTGTGGTTTAATTGGAGTTTCTTTTCAAAGCAATCCTGGTGGCAGACATGCCCACGCTCTTCTTGCATGCTGCTCCCGCTGAGCTCCGGGAGCGGAAACGTTCCATTAGCCGCTCGGGAAGAGGCGCGCGGCGTTGCACGTGCCCTGCCCCGTCCAGGAACGGGCACGGCCTGCTGTCCTTGACAGCGTTTGAGGAACGCGCACCTACAAAACGCCCCGGCACACGGGCTGAGACTCTCTCCAGCAAGTCCTGCGCGGAGCGGGTGCGTAGGTGCAAACAGGGGCCCCCCTTGGCATACCGCCCTGCACGCCAGGAAACCACCCGCCTCCTTTGCGGCTCTGCTCGGACAGCGGGAAGGTTTTCAGGGATGAGAAGGAGAAACGGCTTAACTTCGGCTCCTGCAGTAAGCAACAGGGTGATCCTTTGCTCCCCCTTCCAACAACACTCCCAAGGAGAAGGAAAATGAGGAAAGATCCACCACAGCATTCCCCCCAAGCCTGGAATAAAGGCTATTTTGGATTCACTTGAGGTCTAAGAAAGGACAAAAAAAAAAAAAAAAAAAAAAAAAAAAAACTTGAGAGAAACAAGAAGAGCAGAAAAGGACACAGGAGGGGAAAGGGTGCCTAGCAAACACAGCACGCGTACAACGATGGGCTTGGAAGCGTAGTTAAGAGCTCCTACAGCCGGTGCAAAAGTCACCTTCAGCAATAAACGCGGGAGCGCAGGCAAAGGCCGCCGCTCAGCCGCGGAGCAGGCAGACCCGGCACAAACTGCCCCCTCTAATCCCGCACCGTAATCCCTGGCGAATAATTCCGCGCCCCAGAGGTGCCACGCAGCACCGCAGCCTCCTCTAACCGCACTTCCCGTTCTCCACGGCCGGCAGCGTGGAAAACGGGCTCCCGGACGCTTGTCCCTCCCCCTGGAAGGGCCAGCGGCTCTTCCCAAAGCTGCTCCCCACAAGCAGCCGGCAGTGACTCCCGGCGCCCTTCCAGCCGCTGCAAAGCGCCTGCGGGGACACCGGGAAGACTCCGGCTTTTCCAACCCCCAGGCTTGGAGAGGACGCGTCCCTGCGGATCCAGGGCCGCGCTCCGGCTCCAGCAGGGAAAACCGCGGCACGGGGGCTCCGGAACCGCTGCCGGGCCGGGACATCCCTCCCCTCCCGCGCCGACAGTACCTTGGATGCCGGTCTGGTGCGACATGGCGCAAGCCGCGCGCTCTGCCTCCACACCCGGCCCGGCTCGGCTCGGCTCSGCCCGCCTGGGCCGGGCTGTGGTGCCGCGTGTGGCTCCGCGCGGGTAAGTCGCTGTTGGGGACTCGTCACGGAGCGGAGCTGGAGCTGGTCGAGGACCGGAGCAGCTGGGGCTGGGGAGAAGCTGCGATTACCCTCCTTCTAGCAAGGGGGCTGTGAGAGAGAGAGGGAGAAGGCTTCATGGAATGCTTAAGGTTGGAAGGGACCTCTAGAGGTCATCTAGTCCAACCCCCCTGCACACGCAGGGTCCCCTAGAGCATGTGGCACAGGGTGATGTCCAGGCGGGTTTTGAAGATCTCCAGAGAAGGAGACTCCACCACCTCTCTGGGCAGCCTGTTCCAGTGCTCTGTCACCCTCACTGTTAAGAAATTCTTTCTCAAGTTCCTGTGGAACTTTTGGTGCCTCAATTTGTGGCCGTTTCCTCTAGTTCTATCACTGGCCACCACTGAGAAGAGGCCAGCCCCCTCCTCCTCACTCCCTTTCTTGAGATATTTATATACATTAATCAGGTCCCCTCTCAGCCTTCTCTTCTCCAGGCTGAAGAGGCCCAGCTCTCTCAGCCTTTGCTCACAGGGCAGATGTTCCAGGCCCTTAATCACCTTTGTAGCCCTGCGCTGGATTCTCTCTAGCAGCTCCACGTCCCTCCTGCACTGGGGAGCCCAGAACTGCACACAGTACTCGAGGTGCGGCCTCACCAGGGCTGAGTGGAGGGGCAGAATCACCTCCCTCGACCTGCTGGAGACGCTCTGCTTAATGCACCCCAGGATCCCATTGGCCTTCTTGGCCATGAGGGCACACTGCTGCCTCATGGTCAACCTGTCGTCCACCATGACGCCCAGGTCCCTCTCTGCGGGGCTGCTCTCCAGGAGGTCGGACCCCAGCCTGTAGGCATGTCTAGGGTTATTCCTCCCCAGGTGCAGGACCCTGCACTTGCCCTGGTTGGACTTCCCATGAACCAAGAGATGGGAGGGAGCAGGTACCTCTCAGGGCACATTGAAGTCAACACCAATTCCTCCCAGACCAGAAAGGTCATTAAAAGCTAAATAATTTCTTGGACAAGAGCTTTACCAAGAGGAAAAGAGGGTTGGAGTGCCAGTCAGAGTGGCAACCAAGATGTGGCACCATCTATGGCAAATACTTTAAATCACTGGTCCTACATTCTTGGTTCCTCCTGTGTTGGCAGTTGTGTTTGTGAAAGACTTATCTGGCTGAAAGTATCTTGAGGAAAAAATAGTTTTTGCACAGATCAAGTCCTAGGTCTGGTTGCTCATGTGTCCCCGGAACACGAGTGCGGGCACAGAGTGACAAGGAGAGACTTGATGGCTTTCAATGGCCCTCACACTTAGACTAGAAATATTGGGCTGATATGAGACTACGGTATCTGACACCAAACTGGGATCATCTTGACTACCTGAGGTGACACCACATCAGTCCAGCGGATCTGCCACAGTAGTGCCATGTAGGAAGTGTGAGCGGATGTGTAGTAAAACACAGAAGTAGTGCGTCTGCTTAGTAGGAGATTTTTTTAAAAAATAAGGCTTGTATATGCTGGCATTTCATAGGACCTTTGGACAAAAGGCGAACAAAGTATGAGATACTTGTTTTAAATCTGAATATAAAAATTATTTTCCTATATTACAGTGTTTCCTGTTTGACAAAGAAAAGACACGTCCAGAAAAATGAGCAAATCTGAGCAAGGATTTTATATAAGAAATTTATGCTAAGCTTCTTAATTTTAGTGTGCTTCAGTGCTGTTAAATGTTTTTGATGGTTAAATTGCTATCCAAATCATAAATCAATATGAAGAGTCTTAGGATAAGAACATGGAGGTTTATTTATTTGCATATGTATAAGCATTATTATCATTTTTGCCTTATATCTGCTTATCCAGGATTTGATTTTTTCATTTCCAGTAGACTCTGATTTTTGCATGTGGTTAAGGCTGTGATTGTTCTGGCAGAAAGCGCGTGCTGCAGAATACATGGTAGTAAGATTCTTGCAATCGAACCGCACACAACACTTACCAGAAGGGAACATTTTTACTGCACACTGGTACAAATTTCCCTTATGGCCTCTGGATCTTTTTCGTGTGTATGAGTGTGCGTATGTGTGTGCGTGCACGGTCTTTAGCATCTACTTCCTCCTGGTTTAACAATGTTCCACTCACCCCTTGTTCATTAAACGCTGCTGAGATGGTCTTGGAGCAACCTCCAGTTGATTTGTGTTCGTCATTTCACAATAGTGTGCCAACATTTTCTTCTGTAAGAAATATAAGGCATTTTTTGCCTTACATGTTCTGCAAAATAAGCAGAATGAAGTGTAATTGCTGGGAATTCCCATATTTCCTACCTGTTTCAGTTAAGCGTTTCCTTACACTGTTAAAGAGCTAATTCAGAATATGTTTTATGGGTTTATTTGCCCATTTCTAGCCGTTATTCTTATCTGGTAAACCTGCAGATACACACTACACATGGTACCTGCATTTTCATGCACCTTCACAACGTGGAGGGCAATGTGATGGTCAAATTGTTTCATATCCTCAACAATTTTTAAATTACTAAATTCTTCAGAGGTGACTCATTCTTTTGTAGCTTTACCCTAATAGTAGTGACTGCCTAATGTGAAAAAGGTTTTGCAATTCAGGCACTGTTTGAGCCAGCCACTCTTTGGATTTTCTTGTTTTGCCTCCACCACTTGTCATCTGAATGAATTCCAGCAGTGCATTAAATGGTATGACTAGCATTTAGGTGGTTCTTAAATTTGCCTTTTCTGTCCAAAGAGAAAACATTATTTTAATTATTTAAAATGTTTGCTTTGTAAATTATTAATGATAAGGTCAAAGACATTACCCTTGTGCTTAGACTGCTTAAAATAACTTTTAAGAATCATTTTAGATGAGGCTCAAAGTGATTCTCAGGTCAAAGAAAGCCTGAAAAAAACTTTATGAAGACCTGAACAGGTCTATTAGGTCTTTGGACTAAATTTATAAACCACAGGTTCCATTTTTAAGCTCTTGGGAACTGCTTGTAGAGTGCCTTCTTCCTAGATCATGAGACATTGAACACAAATAGCGAGATTTCAGATTTTACTGGATTCCAGGAAAAACTGCATGGAAAACAGAATCAGGATAGTATCTGCCCAGGCTAAAGTAGCTAAACAGACATGCTTTTTTGTTCTATACTGATTTCCTAAGGCATGTATTTATATGTATGTATTTATAGTAAGGGGTATATATTGCTGTAGCCTCGTGAAAGATGGTAAGAGAGCAAGAATAACTGAAGCCATATTGTTGTCCCCCAGAACAGGAATGAAGTCCCCACTTCTCACTTAAGTAACACTTGTATTAAAAATGAGCATTGTGTAAGAAAACAAATCACAAAGCAGACACCAACTGCTGTTTGTGTTTCTGTAAAACTTTCTTGTGATTCTTGGCAAAGAGAAGAGAAGAGAAGAGAAGAGAAGAGAAGAGAAGAGAAGAGAAGAGAAGAGAAGAGAAGAGAAGAGAAGAGAAGAGAAGAGAAGAGAAG
>PTEX01000040.1:4229512-4529829 GCA_003342815.1 Eudromia elegans
GCGCGGCACCCGCTCGCCTTGCCCCGGTGCGCGGGGCCCGGCCGCGCCGGGGAGACGGCAGGACGTTCCCTGTCTGCGGGAGCAGGGCGCGATGAGGCAGCTCGGGGCGACCTTGCTGCTCCGCGGGTGACTGCGTCGCCCCAGCCCGGGGCTTCCACAGGCGGCGACCCCCGGCTTAAATCACTTCATGCGTAAAGTTCTCAAAGGGCTGGCAGCTCCTTGGATCAGCTTTTTGCCTCTTTACTATGCATTTTTTTTTTCTTTTTCATATGTAGTTTATTTGAAATCTGTCAGCAAAATAGCTGCTTTTTTGCTGTTGTTTACTGGATGTGCTGTCCGAATCTGCCAACAGAGCGTTTGCTCTCCTGTTCGCTTTCACTGGCCACAGCATTCGGGGTGCTTCTGCAATGATAATTTGGATCGTTGAGTTAAATAGCTTTGAAGTGACAGGCCATCCATGAGTTTACAAAGTGATATTTAGTCCATGGTTTGAGAAGCAGTGGGTAATCGATTGATTCATTTTTATTCATTTATTTTTTCTTTTCCTACAGGGCAGGTGGCATTTACAAAACTCTGTACTGTTCCATTAGGTATAATGTGATTTTCAAGGGCCAGGCTGTGATAAACATGTGATATTATTACTTTTTTTTTAGTTCTTCCCACACTCCGAGTCCCTTGAATAACTGTGGTGTTCCGCAACATAAAGGCTTTATAATTTTGTGAATACAAAGTGATTCAACAGGATGAAACAAGTATTCTGTTCTGAATAAAAGAGGAGAAGAAATCAAATGACAAACAACTGAAATATTAGCCATTCTGTGCTGTATTTTTCACTGGCTGTCCTACATACGTAAACAAGTTCTAAAATAGAGGCTTTGTATTCATACAAAACAGTCTCTGCTCAGAGTACTCTTATTTTCAGTTTATGAATATAGGCTTAATTATTGGTGTGCTGTTTGAAGTCAATAGCGTAATTTCCATGGACTCGTCAGGGCTGTAAGGATTAGTTGCGGGAACTTTTCCATTGCGTTACTCCTTCATATAAACACGTGTTTCTGGTGTGGCCGGCTGGGGTCTATACTCATAAACTTCCAGGAGATGAGGCAGTAAACCTCGCTGGATCCACCCCGTGCTTTTCCCATAAAGAGAAAGGTTCAATTTAGTAACCTACATGCGCATTTATGGAACCTGTGTCACACCTTTGGAATGTGGAAGGAAAGGCGCTCGAGTTTCACGCAGCCTATCATGTTCCTGTGGGCTATGTTTTCATGCCGTGTCTGTGCCTTTAGAGCTGTACCTTTAAAAAGCTAATACAGAGAGTGCTTGAGGTTAAAAATACTGTGCTGTAATGTACATGTGTCTGCTTGCTTGTTTTTATGGGGGAATTGGCTGAACTTGCAGTTTTTCTCTGGATCTGACAGGGCTTTCTGATTGGCGCTTTCATTGCTTGTCAAGTCTGACGTATGAGGAGTGACTGATAAAAAGGTGACAGCGGTTTGGTTTTTGTGACATGCGGGGATGTCCCGAGCTCCCGGATTTCTTCGTGTGTGTAACGGTGCCTATTTGTGTCGTTGCATACAGGCACAGAACGGCTCCGAAGCACCTGAGGATGGATAAAGATTTCCGCTACTACTTCCAGCACCCGTGGTCTCGCTTGGTTGTGGCTTACTTAGTGATCTTCTTTAACTTCTTAATATTCGCTGAAGATCCAGTATCACACAGTCAGACGGAAGCCAATGTTATTGTTGTTGGTAATTGTTTCTCGTTTGTAACAAATAAATACCCGGAAGGAGGAGGCTGGAGATTTCTGAAGGTGCTTCTATGGTTGCTCGCCATTCTCACGGGACTGATAGCTGGGAAATTTCTGTTCCATCAGCGTCTCTTTGGTAAGTGATGTGATGCACCTGCCGACATCTTGATAATGACTTTGTGACTCCTGCATTAAACTCTCTGCTCACTGCATTTTTTAAAAAACTTTACTGTAAATCAGTTCAAATGTTTAGACCTGTATAGAATACAATACATCAAAGCTTGCATCACTGTAAAAATTAATGCCATGTGAAAGCATAACTAACAAAGATTTCAGTCAAAAAAGACTGAAAGCTGATGTGTTTGAAGTAATTGAGAGGTCAGTGATTTTCAGCATACTGTTTTGTATTTTCAAGGAGCAGGAAAGGGCAGTGACAGTAGTCAAAAGTCCCAGAAGTGGAAGCAGAGACACTAAGAACGTGGGAGCTGGGAAAAAATAATTGGCTTTAAATGTTTCCTTTTTTTTATTGGAGAGTGCTAGGAGATAAGAATTTCCTTGATCTTGTCTTTTTGTTTAAAGCTTTTGCACCCAAACAGAGAGGGAGCTTTATGCTAACAGAGTAAGGATGTCATCATCAGCTTTCCACCACCTTCATTTACTGCATGAAGGGATAAGCTCCTGATGAAGGAGCTACTGAACTGCCACAGTTTGCTGTTATTGGAAATGGTAGCAGTTCCTTGCACTGCAAAGACCTCCGAGCATTTACACTATGGTTGCTTTACTATTGCTGTTATAACTAATGCAGATTGGGGTTACAACAGAGCGTCGACACTGCTCATAGGAGGCATGTGAGTAAATGGAGGATTTCTGTTTTTAATGCAGCCTGCTAAATCCTTGGTACCATTTTAAGGAACATTCATTTTTTAAAAAATATGAATTATCCATTGCATTCCTAATACAATATTTCAAGCACATATAAACCTATTGGTTATACAGGTAACTTTTGTGGAGCAGCTGATATAATCTGCACCTTGGCTGCGGTTGTGGGCAGTTTTAGTAGAACTGTGATAAGGAACTTGCATATGAAAACTGTGGTACTGTAGAAACAGGTCCTCTCTGTCTCTTAATGTAAAGTCAAGTCAGTGAAAGATTTACCACTGTCTTCATCGAGTAACTTAGTAGCTGTTGCATGCTAGAGTTCTAAATTTCAGACATGAGTAGAGACATGGACAGGTTTACTTCACTGCTGTCAGGTGCAAGGTTTGCACCGCTCTTCAGAGCCTCTGGCAGCAAGTGTGTCAAAGAGATCCTGCTGACCTGCATGGGCTAGTGCTATGTTCTTGAAATTGTAGAGCTGCAAGATGGATCATTACCCGGAACATCTCTGAGCACACGAGTGATTGACCATTTCCTTCATTTACCTCATTCTATTAAGGCAGAGAAAAAAAAAAATCAAGCATTTCAATAAATCAGATGTAAAGGTTTTGTGCCTAGGGACAAAAAAAGAAAACCCAGCATGTTAAGAGATATGTCTTGATATAGGCTTCTCCTGAAGCACTGAGTCTGAAAGGTAGTTAAGCATCCTGATGACTGTTCAATGGAAGAGGACCTCTGCGGTCAGAGATGTGGCTAGCTGTGTCCTTGGGGGACAAACATCAGCGCTTCTGAAATAAAGATCTGATCACTTGTGGCAGCACAAAGGAGGGATCAGTGTTCTGATCAAAGGGGTTCAAGGGAGGGATCTGCCTCAGGGAGGCGGACTCCAGGCAAGAGATTCCTACCTCTGGCAGCAGCGCTGGGGTAGGAGCGTTTACAGAGGGCCTGAGTTAGCAATGGATGTGGATACAATCTGCTGTGTGGGGAGCTGCTGCAGGGTTGGTTTTGTGGTAAGTTAAGGCAGTGTAAACCTGCCCCAGACTCCGAACTTCAGTCATGGGGGTTTGGTGCCTCCTAGGATCCAGTGCTGACGTTAATGAAACTGAGCAAAGCGCCCACACAGGGAGCTCATAGAACCACTGAATGGTTGAGGTTGGAAGGGACCTCCAGAGATCATCCCGTCCAACCCCCTGCTCTAGCAGGGACCCTAGGGCACCGGGTACAGGGTGGCATCCAGGCAGGTTTGGAAGATCTCCAGAGAAGGAGACTCCACAGCCTCTCTGGGCAGCCTGTTCCAGGGCTCTGTCACCCTCACAGGAAAGAAGTTCCTCCTGAGGTGGAAATGGAACTTCCTATGTTTTAATTTATACCCATTACCCCTTGCCATGTCACTGGCCACCACCAAGAAGAGTTTGGCCCCATGCAAAGATCTCACCAGCCCCAAGAGTTGATCCTACGCAAAAAGAGTTGCTCGTGCCCCTGTCTGCTGCCGCATGTCGCTGGCCATGGCCTCGGGGACTGTGCAGCCGAGACAGCGGGGTGCCCGCGGCCCAGGCCAGCCTGGCTGCGAGCTGCAAGGGGGCTGCCCCACACGTGTGCAGGGCAAAGGTGCCGCGGCTGGTGGCACAGCCGGAGCAGACGCGGTGCACGGCGGGGCCGCCACAGCCATGGCCACGGCCGTGCGGGCTGCTCGTGTGGGCAGCACGAGCGCGGAGGGGATGGGGCACCCGCCAGGCCTTCGGAGCAGCTCGCCGCCTCCGTGGGGCCCGCGTCGCCGTCTGTGCCGCTCGTGCCGAGCTGCTTCTGCCAGGCACTTGCCACCACTTTAGTGTCTTGCTTAACCTCATGTTCAACAAGTTTTCTGCTGTTCTACCTGCTGTAAATAGAGCATAATCTACGTCCTAGCAATATCTCCCTTTATTGAGATCCTCCAGGATGCCCTCTGGATCTTCTAACAGTGAGCACTTTATAAATTTACCCTTTTACTGTTTTAAATTTCCCTAGTCAATCCTTTTAAAAAGCTCTTTCTCCAGCTATTTTTTAATGTAATTTTATTTTTTTCATGAAGGATTTTTTGGAAACTTTTTTTTTTTTTTCATTCTTGTTTACTTGCTCCTGTTTTTCTGCTGTTTTTGTGTTTGTGGAGGGGCTTGTGACTGGTTGCTCCTTGGGGCCTGTGCACAACTTCCTGCAGTCAGGAAACCAAGTAACGCCAGTCTGCCTCCCCGGGTCACGTCTTGGCTCGGGGGACACGCTGCAGAGTGCAATGGAGAAGGAGGAGTCCCCACGTCTCACTTCGGGTGGAGTGGAGAGAAAGGGATTTTCTTTCCGTATGCCCTTCCGGCTCTTTCCTTCCTCCTCTTGTGTATTTCCTTTTGCTGAGCTGACATGCAAGCTAGAAAAGTAGCGTGGCTAAAGCTGCATTGCAATGTCATCTACCGTCTGTGACAGGCTGTCCGGCAGTCAGGAGTGGCACCAGTTATAAAAATAATAGATTTCAGTTTAAGCATGTTATATTTTTAAAAGTGGTGGCCTCTAAGCCTCACTGAGGCTTCATCTCTGAGTTTACAGAGAGATAAGAGAGCAGGAAAAGTATATTGTTGGCCAGAAGAAATCTCGAAGCTGGAGAACATGGTGAATGTTTTCAGCTGATAATATTCATTGCAAACCTTCGAAAAATAACCTCTTCAGGGACTTCTTCAAGACACTGCCAGCAACTTCAGAGCTAAGAAAACCAATACAATGGATTTGTTCCTCTTCCATCAAGAAATAACATCACATTTGATAAACATCTCCAACAATAAATATTTTCAATGAAAACACTGTTTATCTAGTACGTTCTTCATATCTTTACAGCACATGGTCAAAACAAATGGAATTTTAAAATTGCCTTTTGGTTGTTTCCACTATGTTCTTTCGATTCAGCACATATTTTGTATTTAGTTACATGCTGTGTTCTCCCATAATTTTTATTTTGTACTGGAAGATGAAAAGTCATAGATGAATCCTGGAAGTTTGGGAAAAGAAGAAGTAAAAACAGGAAGCAGTATCTCACTTTCTGTGAGATTTCTTGCTTTTCTGCTTTCTTAAAAGCAGAAACAGCTTACAGACTGACCCTGGTTTGTGACACAGTGCATTCAGAAATGCATTCAGATCTTCAGTACGGGCTTAAAAGAAATTTCTGACTAAGCTTTGAAATGTGAACATTGTGTTTCTCTGGGGCGCTTTCTGGAAAAGTGGCGTCGGGTTGAGTTAATTAAGAAGTGTGTGTTTTAATCGACATCTTCTCAGCTTAGGTACATTTGCAGTTCTCTATTCCAGCCTCAGGCCTAAATTCTGAGTTCAGAGGGATTGTTTTGCCCCCAGATTCAGGCTGTGCATTTTGTATCTATTTGTATAAATGATCTATCATGTTAATTTAAAGTTGACTTACATTTGAGTAGATTTTTAGTAATCTGCCTTAAAGAGAGTTGCTCTTCTTAAAACGAGCAATATCCTTGGAAAAGGTAATAATTCTTTTTTGTCAGTTCAAAATCATATTTTGAATAATGGGTAATAATCCTTAGTTTATGTTGCATGTTAAATACCTCAGTTTTTAAAAGTTCATTATAAAACATATATATATATATACATTCATCTATCTACCTGCACATTTTTCTTAATTAAATGATTAGAAAGATATATTAAAATCTGATTAAAAGTTATTACACAGACTGTGTTTTAGTTAATTGTTAATGAGTTTGCCTAGATTTATAATTTGAAGGTTTTTTTCTAAATGATTTGAATGGAAAGTAAATGCTTAAAATATCATACCAAGTGGTGGGAAACAAATTCCATACATAGAAATAGAAATATGTATTTTAAAACTGGGAAACTGTCACAATACTGTAAGAAAGCAGAGCAGTTGAATAAATGTTGATGTTAATGGGTTGCTCTATTATAAATGCCCACAGTATGCAGTTTGTTTGGGATTAAATGGTAACCTAAACCCCATAGACACTGGAGTGAATGAATAAAACGGTCATTGCAGGACTTGCAGGACTTGCAGTGGGCTTTGGGCCAACACTGATATTGCAGATTTTCAACCCGACAGTCAGTTTCAAAGAAAACACCCACTGCAGACCCCGTGTCTCAAAACAGGGTTTTGTCAAGCATCTCTTCTGAAAGGCTCTAAACGATACTACAAACCAAAAAAAGACTCTCCACCATATGCTTTTATGTCAAAAGTTGATATAGGTGAGAATTTAAACGCTGATTATTTGCAGATGGCGAAAAAAATTAGGCAGAATGGAATTTATTCAGAGTGGTAATGCACTGAACCTGGGCAAAGTGAATCTGTTAGGCAGCTAACATGGGATAAACTCATAATATAGCCTATTTAATATGAATATTCTGAAATATCAGGGGTCATATTGGTGTAAAATCCGGGTTGTGGTTTAACAGAATTGAATAGCTGGTTAACTGAAACGCAGTGCTTCAATAGGCTGGGGCATGGTTGCTCGTGTTGCTGTGGCGTGCCTCTTCCTTGGCGGTGTTAGCGTGCGGCACGCAGCTGTGGTGAGGGAGGCAGTCTGGTTTGCCCGGAAAGAATTAAAAATGAAGGAAAAAAGGAGAAAATGTGACGGGGGTTTTGCCTGGTAATCTTTCCGCCATGTCGTTTCCTGTTTGGGTTCGTGATGGCAGTTACATGAATAG
Organism: Eudromia elegans; assembly: GCA_003342815.1. Taxonomy (NCBI): domain Eukaryota; kingdom Metazoa; phylum Chordata; class Aves; order Tinamiformes; family Tinamidae; genus Eudromia; species Eudromia elegans. Next base: position 4,236,834 of record PTEX01000040.1, read on the forward strand.
TTGTGCCACCATCTGTAGGAACAAGCGATGGGTGTGTGGCAATACTTGCCTAGATTCTATTGTGTCTGGCAGAGTATTTCTTTTCCCTTGTCAGTTCTGTATTCTGCATTACAATGAGACCTGTCACTAAATACCCAGAAACGTGGCTGAGGCTTTTTCGTTTCCACTGATGACTTTGTTCTAATTGAAAGACACTCGGGATAGTGAGTGGGTAAAAAAAGTGCAATCTTCAGGAGCCCCTTTGGTATGGATTTCAGTAGCAAGTCGGTGTTGTTGAAGGCATTCAAGGTCTACGATGACTGCTTCGATTGGCCTCTTTTGTTTGCCGTAGAGCGTTGAAGCTATACAATAAGATTATTTTGGTCCTATAAAATGAACACCAAGGGGCTAATCTAACCGTCAGCTAATAATAACACACAAATGACTGTGAGCAAGCATTTTCAAAAGCCAGAATCATCCACAAGAAACAGAAAAACAAGAAACTTACAGCCAGCCCCTGAAAGAGTGCAGGCTCATCACATTCCAGCTCTGGTGCATAGCCAACAACAGGGTGTCAGCTCGAACTTCCCAAAATTCATAAGGAGACCACAAATGACCTTTGAAACATAAATAAAAAGTGTGCAAGTGACCTCCTGATTTCTTCTTTTTCTTCGGTATTTTTAGAAGTGCAGCTTCTGCTTCCTCTCGCAAGGCTCAGTGAGGTTTCCATTGTCTGCACTTAGTTTTAGTTACAGAATCAGTCCGGTGTCAGGGGGTAAATTACAGACTTTAATTGGGAAGTAAAGGCAGTAGCTGCAAAAAAAAAAAAAAAAAAAAAAACCACCACAGTAACAAAAACCCACTCTTTTCAGAGGAAACTTTAACTCTGTCGAGGCACCTCTCCCATCTCCCAGGCAGCATCAAGAAACTGAGAAAAGAGCTACCTGTGCCAGGTTATCCCTAATGGGAAGGCTCTAGAGAATATTTAGCATGCAGGAACTGAACTAAAAATAATTTCATTGCTACTTAATATTGAAGTGCCAACCCTGTGTTTTGATCTCTTTGACATGACTTTCAGATTTTTCTTTCCATTTGAGACTTGAAGTGAGGTTGAAGTGCATTTGGCAAGAGTGACACGAAGCCTTGTCTTTGAAGAGAGAATAAAAAGAGTCAGTGACTGGGCAAATTAAATATTGGCCTGGGGCAGCACTGCGCGCTAATGGTGACAGTAGGAACCCCTGTAAGTTTGTAACTCAAAGGCTTATGTCTTAGTTCCCTAATTTCTTCTATTGAAAAGGCAGCGTGCTTTCTTTCTGGCAAGGGTAACCCCATGCAAGCAGTGCGGGTGTAACCTGGCGCAGGGGCAGCTTTCTGCCATTCCCTGTTCCACACAGCAGGCGGATAGAGGCAGGGTTTCCATGGACAACCAGCTCGCTGTGTGCAGAGACCTGGGAACTCGCTCTCCATGCTCATGCTGCGCTCCTAAAGCTCTGCTCCTTATAAGAAGGAGTTTCCTGAGGGGATTCCTGTAGCAGACAAGGGACATAACTCGTCTCTGATGCTGGAAGAAAGTTTTCTGGCTTCTTATTTCTCTGTTTTTTTCTCCAGAAGCTGCAATGTGCTCTTCCCTGCAGCATAGCTCCTGGCAGTGGAATAGCAGAAATAGCAGAGATGGTTCTGCTTTATGGATTCTGACTGATGCCTCCAGGTAGCAAAGGATTTTCCCTGAGGCAGCTTTGAAAGCGTCAGAGCTGCAGGGCAGGGTGAACTGAGACGTGAACACTGAGCATCAATATAAGAAACAGTGATCCCATGAAGCTTTTGCAAACACAGGATTTTTAACCCCGATCGTGTTCTAAGCTTGATTCAGACAAGCCACTTAATTTTCTAGGTAAAACGAAGTGTTCTTGTGCATCTATCATGTTTTATTCCAGAGACAGCTTCATTCTGGTATTCCTTTTGGTATTAACTGAGTGAATTCCACTGTATATTATGTATCTACCTTTCACGATTGCTCCGACACTTAATCCAGAAACAGCCCTTACTTGTTATTCCCAAACACTAGCATGTTACGGCTGCAGGACGTCACTGTGAAGGCTTAGTTAGAGCTGGCTTCTGCTCTGCAAAGTCCCTGGCAGCTGGGCCCTGAGCGGCACAACACAGAAGCCCATGAATACTTAGGTGTTTGAGAGCAAGGCTCTTTCTTGCACTTCCATGTGAAAGATGCCAATGCTAATGTCATGGTTATGATGATAATTTAATGATAACAAAGTCAATTAGAAAAACTCGTGGTTTTCTGTCTGACAATAAATATCCAAAACCAATTAAAATGTGAAAAGTGATGCTTCCCTTTGCTGATGCTCAGCAAAGTAGAAGCTTACAGTATCTGTAACAAAAGGTTACAGATCCAAGCTAAAGGTAGAAAACTCATTTAAACCATCAGTTAAATATCTCAAACATATTACAACCATGATTTCAATTTTCCACATTGCCTCATTTTTCCTGTTCTGCTTCTGACATAGTAATTGTCTTTATTTTTGTCTTGCCGAATTTATCACCAGGATTATCAAATTTTTATTATTCTGATTTATAGGACTTTAGAGCATTAAGAACTTTGTGTTAAACCAGTGATGCTTCCAGCTGAATACTCTGTGTCACAGTGGCCCAATATGGATGCTGAAGTAAGGGTTTAAGAATAGGGAAGACTGTAATGAGCTCCCAGAATAGTTTCCCAGCCTTCAACAATTTGTTTAAGCAAAAATATGACTATTTTTAGATATCTTTGACAGCCATGCTGAAGACAAATAATAAAGCTAGCAATAGCCTTTGTTCTTGTCTATCTGTTACTAAGAAGCAACTCCTTCACAAATTTTCTCGAGTTTATAAAAACTCTGGTATTTATCAAATCTTTCTTCCTCCTACTTCTCTTGAGATAATGGGAAATTGGTCAGTTTTGGACACTTCAAGAAAGTCCAGGAAACTGAGGTGTCTAAAAATGAATTGTCAGTTAATTGTAAAGAGACAGATTCTTCTACTGAAGTCTTTTTCAAATTGTCTTGAATTCGTATTTTGTTTGCAACCCTGGCGTGGGCAGCTGCCTAAGGCTTTGTAGGTGTGCTTAGGCTTTCTCTTTCTGATGAGATGTGCATCTATTAAGAAAACCGTTTCTATTTGTACTAAAGAGAAGAAAAAGCTAAACCTATACAAGAGCCAGTGAGAGTCAAACATACTAAACAAAGAATGAAAAATGAGATGTTATGGCCGAGTAGCTGTAAAGAGATCAGGCAGGATTGCAAAAAATGTTTCTGAAGAGTCACATCAGCAATGATATCTAAATTTACTTGAGAGAAAGCAAACAAAGCCTAAAATTTGAGAGATCCCAGATTTAATTAACAATAAAACACAAATATCCTATCTCACTTGCTATTTTGAGGTAATATAGACTCTTATACTAAGTAACAAAATATACCACTAAATTCACTTTTGTGTAGTTTGCTGAAATGTCATGAATTAGAGAAAGTGAAGGATATATTAACATCTAATATTTATATGGAACTTCTATGGAGTTCCCAATGCAGAGAATTTACAGCTTAGTACAGTGTTCAATCTCGTATGAATTTCATACAATAAATGAAAATGCAGTAGCTATTTGAGTGGTTCTCCTCACTCCTTCCCCTCTGCCTGGTGAACTGCCTCGTGATACGTGCCCACTCAGATGCCTCTGAGATGGTTTGGGGCCACACTTAGACCCTGGGCATCCCCTCTCTGTGGCAGTTTTTAATCTAAATTAGAGATCACTTCTGTAGCATCTTTGTAAATTCAGAGGGTAGAACAGGAATGTTACTGGCCTGAGGATGTCTACAGGTTTCCACTGCTTACACTGCAAATGAAGAAGGCAAACTCTGTGTTTCTGATATCTCGGGTAGTGGCATACATCAAAACTGGTACAGACATCGTAGTCTCTTTAGAGTCAAAGGGACTGTATTGCAGCACTGCTGTCTGAATAACATACCTGAAAGTGTCCTACTGAAGAGCTCTAACACCACCCATGAACACTGGAGATCCTGGTTGTATCAGTCACTGCTATGCTGCCACATATTTGCTGAAAAAGTCGCCTTTTTAAGTGCATCCTGTCAGTGTAATCCATGTATTTTTAGTGCTTCTGTTCTACTTATCCTACACGAGTCCCTTCCCATAGATCTTTTTTTTTTTTTATTCCAGAAAAAAACTTCGCCCCTGGAAAAAGTTACTTCATTTGCTCACAACTAAAAGATCTTCATTCACTTTCTATTTGATTATTGTGAGTTTGCATTGGAAATCATATTGATACACTTCCATTAGAAAGGTGAAGACCAAGATAAAGAATTCAGACATTACTTGCTTTGTGGTATATTTCATCTCTCTTTTTTGTTCTTGCTTCTTTTTTTTTTGTTTTTATATTTGCAAAACTTATTCCTCAGGAGATATAAGCCTTCATGCCATAAAGCACGAATTATTCAGAAAACTGAATTATTTCGGTTTTCTGAATAATTCGTGAAGATTTTTATTGTGTTTGTGAAGAGCAACTCAGAGTTTGTCAAAATGAGTTTCTGATTGTCAGATTGCAAACTAAATCTTAACTTAGTTAAAGCTCATTTATAAGGTTATATATGAAATATGAATTATGGCTCCTTGGAGTTCTGGTTATTAATTTGCCTTCCTGATACTGTAGGTTTGAAACTGGTGTAGATCATATTTTAATGTTTGTATGGTCGTCCAATAGCCAATGTTGAACCCCTCTCTCTGTTTCCAGCCTTTCAGATAAATATGAGACTCTCCGAATGAATTCTGCTTTAAGTTGCTCTGAGAATGAATTCTTACTGGCCTTACCCAAACGGAGGTTCTCCCACATGCCTTAGCTCCACCATAGATGCCATGATTCACTTCTCATTAAAACTAGTTAGAGAGCTTCTCGTTTGGTGGTTTAATTTATGAAGAAATCAAGCGACAACAGATCTGTTATTCTCATGCTGTAGGAATTATTATGGCATATGAGGTCCTTCTCTCGTATAGCAAAGGTGAACCAAAACGACTCTTTCGGGGAAATTTAACTTTGAAAAGAAATTTAGAGACAGAAGTAGTTATCTTTGAGCAGAGGAGCACCTTCTAGTGGTGCTGAATGCGCATGGCAGTTAGCTAAACTGTAAGCTGTTTAAAGAGGGAAAGCTAAATATGCCAGTGAAAGAGAGTCGTAACAACTATTTATGTACAGTATTTTTATGACTGGATTGGTAAATCATTTAGAACTGGAAAAATAACACAAGCAGGGAAAGCATATGTTTGAAAAATTTGTAACATTGTTCAATTAGAAAAAAAACAGAAAACTACAAGCTTTTTTGCATATTTCATAAAATAGTATTTTCATGTGTTCTACTGAGGAGCTTTCTCACCCGCTGCCTTTTTTTTTAAGTAGTAGAAATTTATATTCACTGTCAGATTTAGCTTCAAATCAAGTTTGACTCAGAACTGGTATTTTGGAAGTTTTGTGGATTGTTAACACAATTTCTCCATCCTGTTTATTTCTAGTAAACATTTATTTCTTAATACAGTATTTGCCTTGGTTGCTTACTTTGCAAGTAGCATATATCGAATGTACTGAAAACTCACTTTGCCCATAGGTAGTGCTGTGTAGATTGGGTCCTGTTCTTCAGCTGACTTTGTGGATTTCTGCTCTGACAATTTCCATGTAGTAAACAGTCCGTTTCTCAACACTATTGTTAGTGTTTGGCAAATGTTTTATCCAGTGAAAACTTGTCCCATATCACTGTTTTCAAGTGTGCCATCAGTGAATACTTTGTTGGAATAACTAATATTTGAGCGTCTTCCACCCCATTAGTGGTAAATGGTTCTGCGGAAACTGGAAACCTGGGACAAAGTAATGGAGTTTATTAAACTGTTCCTGTTACAATGGAAAAAATATTCTGCAAAATAGAGAAAACGTCATGACTTGTCAGAAGTATGACTAGCTAACCCTAAGGTTGTTCCAAGTGTGATATAACAGTAACCAGCTTTCCGAGGAAGATCTGTGCAGCACACAGCACGTGTATAGTATTTGATTAGCTGATTGTGTTCGTTTTGGTGTCCACAGCACTGTCTGCCTGGGCACATGAACAGACTCTAGTTGAGGTATATAGAGCTCGTGAAGATCCTGATTTCCACTAAGGCTGAAAGACTGTCTGGAAACACTCAGGTTTGAGTGTGCTCTCCAGTGTTTCACTGTAGGCTGGAGAGTCTTCCTGATTGTCACTGGAATACGGATCTTCCTCTGGATCCTGTGATAACCACTTGCCACTTGTCTCGTGTGTTTTAAACACTCTGTAACCCTCTGAGGTACCTGTCCAAAATCTAAAATGCTTATTTACAAAATAGACAATTGAATTACAAATGTTGATTAAAAAATAAGAAATAAAATCCTTACTGGGAAAGGGTTAGGGTTTCTGTTTTTCTGGATGCTTCATGCCTCAGTTTAGAACCCAGTGGAGAGAAGGTCCTCCAGGGAAGCATGTCTGCTCCCGTAGCTGCTTTGCTAATTTGTAGCTGCACAGTTAATTTAATAACTGCAGAGTTTGGTTGGTTTTGTTTTCCATGAAAATAGTTTACTTTTTTTCTTGACCAGGAGAGACTATGTCCTTTCTTAATTAAAAAAAAGCCTTGTTTCACTACCACTTAACCCCAGATGTCGTTTTATAAGAATATGCATCATCTACTGTGTTTGATCAAAAAACTGCTTTTTGCCTCAAAACAATGCCTCTTCATTTTTCATGTCTCAGTGTGTGGGGGTTTCATTGTGAACCTTGTGTTCCCTGTAGAAGTCTCAGAGATAGGGTTGTTTGCCTTAGTCATGTAAAACATGTAAGGCAAAGCTTGTGGGCAAATGCAAATCTTCTGGCTTCCAGCTCAGCATGGTGGGTAGCTGTAGGAACTCCTTTTCCATCAGCCTCAGCTTCATGTGACTGATAGAAAGGGGCATTCCTCATTCAGGTAATACTATGGATTTGTTACGCATATTTGCTGGCATTTAAACATTTAAAAACTCTCTTCTGCTTCATGTTTGAAATATAGACTCCTCTGAGGTTGTAGATGATCACAAACCTGATGTTATCATCACAGTTAGGCTGGTGATTTATTGCACTGCAGTACCACACTTTGAACAGTTTACCACAATGTCCATTCGTAAATCTATAGATGTTCCTGTATGGGTGGGAGCAAAAGCTATTTTATTCCCTAATTCAAAAATGCTTTGTAAATGTCTGTTTAGAAGGCAAGTCTATTTATAGCTTTAAAATTAGTTGTGATTCAATTTTAGCCTCGTTTCAAGAGAAAAGAAGAAACTGTGGGAAAATGTTTTGAAATAAATGTTTTAACAAGTCATCCTAGGCAAATAGTGAAATACTATTGAGAGACAGTGATTACAGCACTGCCCTGCAGATACCAGTGTTATATGAGATACTCTTGTGTTTCTTTTACCTATTGTGAATTTTGAATTTCAATAAATTCAAAGAAGGAAAAGGTCTATTCGGTTCTATTCAGTCCTGCAGGCAAGACAAGAAAGACTTGAATATTAGACCTCTAAAACAAAAGAAAAAAAGGAGGAGGATCTTGAAATAGCTTGGAAAGAGAGAAAATAAGAATGCAGTAAATATATTTAGCAGTGAAGAAAAAGCAGATTGCTCAGAAATGCCAAAACTTTTTAAAGGATAAATTCTGCAAAAATACAGTTCATATTTATATGCCCTCTAACCAACTTCTAGTTATTCAATGAAGACATCTAAAGAGAATTTTTTGCACAATCATTTTATAACCTGGGATGCAGTCACATAGAGTTAAAAAATCTGCCCCTCAGGAACAAACACGTTAGCATTTTCTATTGCTAACGTAGGTTTTTCAGTTGCTTCCCTTTGGAAAATTGTTCTAAAACATCATAGGAAATCAATAGCTATTTTTTTCTGCTTTCCCCTTAACAGCATCAGCACAATTGTTTAAGCCTGATGTAATAAATCAGTAATGGTAATATCTATAGTTAAAATTACATTTTAAATCTGTATAATGCAAACTGAAAGAAAAAAACAAATTCAGAGTTAAGCCTGTCCCAACGCTATTGTCCTAGCATAGGTTTTAAAGATTTTCCATGTTATGTGTATTTTACATTTTTTTGCATCAGATCTAAGTATTACATCCAGGTAGCAAAAGTGACATTAATGGAAAGCAAAGAGGTAGGTGTAGTGTGGAATCTCTTTTTCTGGCATTTTGTAGCATACCATTTTTAACAGGTCTTTATGAATTCATCTGCACTGACTGTTACCACCATGCTCTAGATTGTACAAACCATTGGGTTAATCTGTTCAGGAATAAAGCGTCAGTCCTTTCTTTGCTTGTATTCTTCTTATTTTCCTGTTAAGATAAAAACATGCTATCTTTTCAAGGTGCATATTTCTCTTTTTTTTCTTTTTTCTTTTTTTTTTCTCTGAGTAATAATGACCATTCTTAAAGACTCAGTGGAATTTTAGACTAACTCATCACGGCAGTAGCTTCACCTGCATCTACTCACCTGTGGTTTCTGGTTCATGCCAGACCCTCGAGACCATCAAAACCACCAAGACAGGCTGCACAAGAAACCTATCAGCAACACTTCTGGCTGCTAATATCTGTCTTCTGACTCACACCAGCAGGACTAGTAAGAAACCAGAGCTCAGAGTTGCCCTGGGACATGATGTACTTTGCAAGGACATCACTTTTCAAGCTAGTTAAGTAGCTGAGATCCTGAATATGTACATTTTGTGACACCAGGCTGTGTCTTACCTTAGACTGCAAACACTGAGAACTGCAGTTTCATCTTTCCCAGAGGAGAGAAGCTGCATGCCAAACCATGGGGCCAGAAGGAGTGAATTCATAGGTGGCAGGTGAGGAGAAGGCCCTAAAGGCAAGCTGGTTTGAGCATGGAGCCTTCACAACTAGCACCTCCCCAGAGGGAGGTCAGCACGAGGTCCTCTCCTGCGGTGACACCAGGTTCTGGACGTGTCTGCTCATCGCCCACTGTATGTGCAGCCAGCGTCCCAGGGTGAGGAGCAGGCAGGGGTGGGAGCTGCAGCAGAGGGAGCTGCAGCAGAGGGAGGAGCTCGCCTCCTTTCTAAATGCAGGACAACATTTCAGGTTGGTTGTGAGGCAGAAGTATCTGTTCCTTGCTAAGCAGCATTGAGACATTTCTAGCTCAGTAAAGCTCTTCAACTTACAGTTGTTTGTTTGTTTGTTTTGACAGTTTTTATCTTTTTTTTATCAATTCTGGCTTTTACAGTAACAAGCTTGTTTCGCTGGGCTCAGCTGATTACATATGCAAGCAGTTCTGTCTTTCAGGCCATGGTCTAGTTTTTATTTGTCTAGAATTTTATAAAGATGTCCATCACTGTAATAGCTCAGGAACTACCCATATATTGCAGTTCTTTTTGTAGGCTAGTAAATTAGAACAATATTAACTAGTGGGTTCGTGTCGTTAGAGGAGTGGAACGTTTAATTGGGGACTGTGCACTCAGTGCTAACCATGGTCTGTAAGGAGCTGGTATTGCAACAAGTCGTCATAAAAATGTTGACTTTGCCTCTTAGCAATTTAGTATATTGTTTGCTTATTGTAGCAACATGGAATAATCTTATTTAATTTTATTTGTGCCTTTCAAGCTAGATGAGGAATATTATAATAAAACATTTTAGGAGAATGTGTTTTCAAATAAAAATATGACCAAGTAAACAAGAACAGATGTCTTGTGCCTTTAAACCTCTACTTTGTAGAAGACCTTTGATTTCAGTCAAGGCATCGTTAGCATTAGTTCAGCCTGATTGAATAAAAACACTTTTAAAGTGTGCTTAATAGATTATAGCATCACATACAAACAGGCGAGTGAATGTCTAAAAGGCTCATTGAGGAGTATTCACAATTGAATATCCTGAGGAGCTTGAGCAGTTGAAGACAAGAGAGGGAAGGATTTTTCAGAAGAATTTCATATCCTGAAGATAATCTCTAAAGATCATGCCTCTAAATCACTTTGGACTCAACCCAGCATAGGGCATATTGTGTGAAATGCCTGTGCCAGGAGAAGATGAAGGAGGCACTGTGGCATTTAGACCTTTTTTTTAAGGAGTGCTTTTTTTTTTTTTTTTTCTTTTTTCCCCTATTCTTCAGAATTTGGGTTTGGCTGGGGATAGTCTTTTGAGAATTGTATTGTGGTTCCTTCGCTATTCCTTCCACTTAATGTCTTGTGTCTGCAAGCACCTTGGGACTGCTGATACGGGTGGCTTTTCTCATGAAAAGGAATGAGCCCCTTGTTCTGCTGACAACCAGTAGGCAGGGAGCTGGGGAACTGTGATGTCTTCAGTTCTACATGAGTGAACTAGAGGACCTCCAACTTGGTCCTGCTCTTCTCCTGCAATGTGTGCAAAGCAGAGCTACCATGCACCCTGCCTGTATCTCTTGCTCAGATCCTTTGGAAACAGGGATGATCAAAGGATACTCAGCAGGGTATTTGATTTGTATTATTTCACTGCAAATTTATCTTGAGCTGGCTGAGATCTGGATTATCCCCTTGAAAAGCAGTTCCCTGACACTTTGCTTCTCTGTCCTTCCTTGGTCATTGACCACAGAGGTTTAGCCAAAGGGGCAGTAGAGGTGAGTGGGTTAGGAAGCAGTAACCTCCCTCCAAGCGCTCCTTGATGTTCCCAGGAATCTGACAGCTATTGCTGGCACTGCTCCAACATCCTTGCCCACGGAGTCTTCCAGTAAGGCAATGCTGACAGAAAACAAAAAAAACAGCTCATTTTGCATCTTTTTTTTCTGTGAGTATACTGACAGTCACAGGGAGAATATAAAGGTCATTCTTGTTCAGTTAAATACATTTTATGTTCCCATTACCTGACCAGAATGAAATGACAATGATTTATCCCTAGCTTGTATGCAGATTTTTTTTTTTGAGTCAGATATCATAGTGACTTTAAAGCATTTTCCTCACTGTTGTCTTCATTTTTCTTTTTATACAGTGGAACACAGGTAGATGAAATGTAGACATTGCTTAGGAATATCTGCAGTCTATGTTAATGATGCTTGCATTATTGCATATAAGTTGTGGGAGGTCAGTCTATGAAGCTTTTTCATTATGTATTCTTCTGGAGCTTGATTTCAATCCACCTTTAATTGATTTTTTTTTTTTTATTCTCACCGGCTTCGAGGTACTTGTCACTACATTCTGCATTCATAGATATAATAAAAGCTGCAGTTATAAGACAAAACGATTTGAATTTTCCCAAGAATTAGGAAGTGTCTTTAATAATGGTTTTCATAGTTTCTTCTGAATTAAATGTTTCTCTAATCATTAGCAACACAAAGAACTTCCTGATGCCATTTGCTTTATATATAATAGTAACATTAGCATCTGTATAGTAGGATCTTTTAGAGTGAAAATAAAATGATCTGTCTAAACAGACCATTTTCTTGCTATGAAAAATTATTACAGAATTTGGAGGAAGTACTTATATAATTTACTGCTTTCTCTTCTGCAAAAGCTCACATATTTAAACTTCTGGCAGATAAAACCTGGGAATCCATCCTTCCCAGTTATCTTCTCTTGCTTAAGACTGCTGTGAGTTTATGTTTTTTTGTCCAAAAGATAATTTTGATTTCCTGTTGAATTACCTAGCCTGAGCAAATACTAGTTAACTTTCTGAAAATGAATGCATAGTATAAAAGAGGGGAAAAATGGGTATATCTGTAGCTTTAAAGATAGAGGTTGAAAGATAAAAACGACAAGTGTTTGATACTGCAAATGGATGCTTGTAAGCTTGGCAGTGCAATCCAGCGGGGGCAGTAAACACATTTGACCCGGAGCTGAGTTGTTCTTCACTCTGAGCTCTCTTGCACTGAGGACACCGTTATCACTAAATGGCATTGACACTGTTTCTCTATCTATGTGAGTTATAAGCATGTAATATTGCTTACGTAACTCTCTTGACCACAAAATAGACAAGCAATTTTGTTGTGAGATGCAGTGCATGCTTATGCATTTATAGTACTTCAGATTATCTTGACCTGGTTCATCTGGTGTCACAGCTACAGACAATTAAAAATAATCAATCTTCTAGAGAGTGTGTACTTATTTTTATTCGATACAATTGAAATATGCAACAGAAGAAATTTGATTTCAATATATCACAATTATTTTTACATAGATACAGATTAGGACATAATTATATTGAAACTGTGAAAATTTAAAAAATTTAAAAAATTTACAAAGTGTATTAAAATTACCTTATCATTATAACTTCTGAAAATAAAGATAGCAGGCTTACTGATATGTGGGCTATCATAATTAACAATATGCCATATGAGACTTGGCAAGAAAGTAGATCAGAAGGAACCTGAATGTGAAACATTGCTATTCTGCCTATACAGTATTTGAGAGAATGTGTATTTGACAATACAGGAAGGCATTTATAGAAAAATAATGAACAGGAACTATAAGAAGGCACCTTAAACTCTTAACCTTATGATAGGTTTCTTGCCACTAGTTAAAGCAACTATCTCAGACCTTTATACATCATTCTTTCCACATCACATGTACATATAAGTAAAGAGCACTATTTCACAACAAGCTCAGGTGTGTTTATGGCAAGAATGTATAAAATGGCAGTTCTAGAAAGCCAGAACTTGCTACTGTTTCTTTTCCAGTAGCCTTATAATGCAATTTTCATCTGCTTTGCTGTTTATTTTTGCTTAATCCAGAGATTGCCGTGCTAAACAGCAGACCGTGTTTTAAATGGGTTTGATGACACAAAGCTGAATGGGCAGAAAGGGATAAATGTCTTTGAGGACTGGAGCTTAAGTCACTGTTCTCGGGGTCAGACTGATGTCCCTTACCCTTTGTGTCAGACAGCAGCAGCATTGGCATTTCGGATGACATTTTATAGTTTTCATTCTTTGATAGAATTCTTTATTTGCTACCATAAAAATGATTGGGTCAAGGCAACTATTAAAGCTGCAGATGAGCTCTGTAACTTTATAAATGGCAAATATTGTGCTTACATTGCCACAGTGTAGTTTGCAATTTATTCTATAAATTAGTACCACCAACATTGTAACATGATAAGGAGTGAAAGAAATAGCAAATACAATCACAGCAGCTGAAATCAATATCAGGGGTCTAACAAGTGTATTCCTTCTTTGCTGGCGTTTATTGAGTTGTACCAATGCTCTGAAAGTCAACATATAGCACGTAAAGATCACTGTGACTGGAATTAGGAATCTCAGTAAAAACCTGGAGAGCGTGAGGGGCACAACAAAATGTAAAGGTCCTCCAATGTTATCCAGGGATATGATACCATCAGGGGGTCTTCTGGCCACAAACGTGTAGTAGATCTCAGGCACTGACCCAATAACGATGAAGATCCATACCACAATGGTGCAAAATGTGGCCTTGCCTTTGTCCCACCATGTTAATGAACTGATAGGATGGACAGCACCCACATACCGGTCAAAACTGATGAGTGTCAGGAAGTAGATGCTTCCGTAGATGTTAATGTTGAAAAATAACTTTCTAACCTGATAAAATGTTTCACTGGAATACAGAGGTATGTTCTGGAGACTGTAATAAAATGAAAAAGGTGCCATGAGAATCCAAGTAAAGTCACAGAATGCCAGATTAAATAGAAATACAGTACTAGTAGTCCATGTCTTCATACAGTACATGTAATGTCCCAGTGCAAGCACGTTGCCGAGCAGGCCCACTGATAAAGTAAAAAGGGAAACCAGAATGAGAAGATAACAGTGCCACTCCAGGTCGTTTTCCTTATTGCAAAAGATAAGCGGGCATGTAACATTCAGCACCGGTTCACTGGCTCTGCCTGAAGGGAAGAGACAGAACATCAGCTTTAAAAATTTTTTAAAAAAAATCACATATATTGAATTTCCACTTTATTTAAATCCAGTATGACTGAACTGGCAAAAGGAATTTGGAATAGTGTGAGGTACAGGCTCTTGCTCCCAAACAACTGTAAATTCCAAATAGGTAAGACTTAAAGCAACACTAGCTTTCTCATGACGTTCAGGACCTTTATATGCTTCTTGGTCTAATATTTCCAGTTGACTATAGTCCCTGATAGATGAGAGAACAACAGCCTGCCACCGCAGGAACAGCAGTTCCTAATTCATTAATTTTGTTTCACTCTTCATGACCCAATTTTCACCACCATCATTATGGGTAGATAAAGTAGGTCCACAGTGATTTTTTCAAAGCAAGGTTTTTATTATTTAAAGTCTAACCTTTCATCCCAAAGATTCTGTATTCCTAATAAGAACAAGGAGGGAAGTGTTTTGCAAGTTGAGCTACCACCACTTTTAGTGTGCTGGGTTTTAGAATGAATGTGTCTCCAATTGATGCAGCAGATGCCAAACTTCAAGGTTTGCCCAAACAGGAGCTTGAAGGTGATACAAATATCCTGCTAGACATATACACGTATTGGTATTAGGAAGACAGTATGAGTTTTTACTCAAAAGAAAGCCCACTCAGAGTGGAAGAAAGAACTCTTTTTCAAAATCCTATTGATTGCCCGAAAAGCTTCAAACAGCTTTAAGTTGGTAACAGTGTATTTTTTGAACAAAATGTTTTTCTTTCAAGTCTTTCTTAGTATTTACAATATGATTTTTCCAAAGTTATATTTACGGACAGAGATTAGAATATAAATGTGAGCTACCAGTCAAGATGTGCTAAGCATAGGCTGAACTAATTGTACTTTCCAAATTCATGGCTCACTCTGACATGAATGTACAAAAACACTAGTTCAGACTGTACTGAGTGAAATTAAGACGGAAAATTGTTTTTCTAGACACTCACCCACAAAAGCAGACAAATGACTTTCTAGGAAGTGAGAGTGACTAGAAAACCATCTGTTCATGTCCTAGTGTGTTTTACAGCTGGGGGATGTTTATTCTCTAAATATCTTTTGTTAAGTGTTGAGACATTACACTTTGATCTGGGGGACTGTATTTTTCTCTTTCTCTACTCCATAGCTCTTGTGAATATCACATTTTGAAAGATTTTTTCATCAACTGAAGTTTTTAAGATATGCCTATAAATTCTTTGAAATGATGGGTGCCATACAGTTAAGTAACATGCTTTATAATATATGGTATTAAAAATGATTTAAATGTAAATATGGAAGATTATATCCCCCCTAAAATCATCTTGGCTAAAGGTCATGTGTGCTTTGGATTAAACTGTGTTTCTTTCCTCTCTGACTTCCATTTCAATAATTACAAATGAAAGTGCTAAGCACTTGATTTCCAGTTTTGTTGGCCACGTAAATACTCCCTAAATTGGTTATAAGTGACATGGTCAAACCTGCATGGGGGAACTGTATTGCCAGCAATTCCTGATCTTATCAGGCTTCTGGAAAAGGACATTAGGCATGTTTAAATGGAGGGAGATAGACATCTGTTCCATCTGTTCTTGTGTAGGTTGGCCAGATACAGCCTGGATGTACAGCAGTGTGATTATATTGATAAATCTTTACTCTCCATCCCATTCATTTTACCAGATCCCGATCAGGACTGAGCCGTATGAACTTGAAGGTCTGAAGGGGTTGTGTTTTATATGCTGTGTTTTATATTTGCCTTGAAATGATTTGCAGTCTCTAGCAAGATGGACACAAGGAAACATGCATATGGAGAAAAAGAGCCTTTCCTGAGGTCCCTGCTATGATAGGCACAAGTGGTTTGACTCCCAGCTGAATGCTGTAGCAAGAAGTCCTAGCTTTCCACTTCCAGAATCTGGAGATTTTTCTAGCTAGCTTCACTGCTCACGAGTAGACATTTTAAGCATGGTGACTAGCTCTTCTACATCCTGAGGTGATTAGAGTCACTCAATATCTAGGATATCTGCTTGTGTGCTTTAATAATTTCCAGAAGTTAAATGGGTTTTAAATCAGACAAATGACAAGTCTTCTGTCCATGTTTTTTAGCATGACCAGAATAAAGAAATCGACAGGGTGGGACTAGATTATCTTCAGAATTCAAGCCTAAAACTTTGCACCTGTGTTTTCCTTTTCCAAAATTACTAAATTCCACAGCCTTGGCAATGGCAAAAAGAAAACACAGTAACACAACCAGCAAATTACCTCCTCATTTGTTGCAAAAATCCCTTGTTTTGTCCTCCTGCTAAATCCTTGTTGTCCTCCCCCTAAATCCAGAGATCTCTACTTCTCTCTGTTCTCCTTGTCCCTATGGCCTCCAAAGTCTTGCAGGAAGTAGAAGACCATGTTTCAATGAAAATTTGTTTTTACAGGAAACTTATTTTAGAGCTTAGAAACTAATGCATCATCAAAAAGAGTTTGATCTCTCTATATAGCTAATTACTGTTCACAGCTTATCATTATTAAGTTATTCATTTAAGTGGTATTTGTGAAAATTCTGCTAGATTTAGCTAGTATTTTTAAGATATCTAATTTTATATGTGTAAATATATAATACTATCATATTATACAATAAATAAATTTTTTTGACAGTTTCAACAGGGTTATAATAACATGAATTTAGCCTATAGTGAAAGAAAGATTAAGCTGAGTTTATAGATTAGTTTATATAATTTTACTCCTTAAACAATATCTGTTTGTCCCTTGCTACTCTTTGCTTGCAATTCATTATAATAAAGGCTTTTATTTTACATGAACTGTTTTATTTATTTGGATTACTCTGAGAATTTTGCCTGCCTGTTAACATCCACATTTGAATTTAGCACAAATCTGTTCCAGCTACTGTATGGGTTTATGCTGTAGGGTTCCATGGTGTCTTTTCCACATATCTATCAACAGGCCAGTATATTTCTGTGTGTTATATATGCTTTCAAACTGTATCCTTTTTGATCATCTTTTAGACGGTGTTATAAAATTAATAAAAGATTATAAAGTGGTAAGTTTTGTTAAAAAAATAATATTTGCAATTTTTGGTTTTGCCTCTTACCTGATAAGTTATTAATAATCTTACACATTCCATTAAGTGGAGCATTTCACCTGTGTTAGTTCAACTGAATTAAGCATATTAGAGTTACTAGTACAAAAGAGACAATAAGTAATACATTTCTGTATGCAATTAAGTAGTAAGTATTGTGCTAATATCCAAATTCCTTTTTTAATTATTTGGTTTATATTTACATTTTATTCAATTTAATCACAATTTTATTGTGATTAGACTACTATTTCTGTTAACAAAAATGACATTTATGCACTTACTTATGTACTTACCTAAGACTTGGAGTTAATCAAATCTTATACGGCAAACATAAGCTACAGTAGAGAGGTAGTTAAAATTTTGGAATTGCCTATTGAAAGCAATAGTTCTGCATAACTGCTTCAAATAATATGAAATATATGTCTGTGTGTATGTGAAAACTAAACTGGGAAAATTTTATTGCCTAGGAGAATAGGGATGGAATGAACACTTCATAAATCTTTTTCTTACCTGGTTTGAAAGTGCTGGAATCATCTGTACCACAGAAGTCTAGGCTCCAGACTGTTTTTTTCCTTTCCATTAATCTGGATCTTCTGAAATCACAACTCTGTTTCACCAATACCGGTTTTAACCCAAGGTTTTGGTAATATTCCATATGAAGCGGCAGCTCAACAGAGAGCAGATGTTAAACTGCAAAGGACAGATGCTGTTTATCATTAAGCTCCTCCTCTCAATAAGGCAGGATAAATTGCTATTGCTATAGCAGCTTCCCCCCCCCGCCTTTTTTTTTTTTTTGAGGCAAAGACAGACTTACAACAAATTCCCAGTCTGTCATGCCTTGGGACTTTCATTGTCACCAAGAACGAAAAAGAAGAGTATGGGAGCCTGGGGCATTGGTGTAGGCGTTTGTACTTTCCTCTTCTGTCTTCACGGTCGGAATCCTTGTTATTGCTGCCCTGCTTCTGGTCAGGGCAGTGGACCTGTGATGATCACAGATGTTCACTCACCCCACGTACCTGCCTGCCACTTCTCCTGCCCCACGGCCTCCCCATCACCTGTCACAGAACGCTCGTCCTGTCTTCCTCTTCTGTTCCAGGGCTCAGACCCTCCTAGCCACTCTTGATCCTCTCTAGGTTCTCCAGTCTTCCAGCCCCAAGTCTGTGTCCCCAGTCCTTACAGACACATCAATCCTGGAATTCTCCTTCTCCATTCTCTGAACAATTGACAATTCTCACTAGTTTCATCCCACTTTATAGTTTCCATATATTTTCAGCTCTAATTCATACTGAAACAATGGACTTCCCAAACCACATGTTGAGAACACATTAAAAAATCCATTTGTTTTTTCAAAGGAAAGACTACATGCAGAAAAAAAATAGACTACCTATGGTAATTTTTGGTGAAACAGTGACACTTTGTTGGTTGTTACGTGGCTGTGCAAGTATGAGGGATGGTAAGCTACACAGACAGTATGTGCACCTCGAGTACTGTGTGCAGTTCTGGGCTCCCCAGTACAGGAGGGATATGCAGCTTCTGGAGAGGGTCCAGTATAGAGCAAGGGAGATGATTAAGGGACTGAAGCATCTACTGTATGAGCAAAGACTAAGTGAGCTGGGCCTGTTAGCCTAGAGAAGAGAAGACTGAGAGGAGATCTGATCAATGTCTATAAATACAAAAGGGGTGAATATAGGGGGGAGGAGGGAACCAAACTTCACAGTGGGGGCCAGTGACAGGACAAGGGGCAATGGTTTTAAGCTGAGGCAGGGGAGGTCTCATCTCCATGTGAGGAAGAACTTTTTTCCTGTGAGGGTGACAGAGCCCTGGAACAGGCTGCCCACAGAGGCTGTGGAGTCTCCTTCTCTGGAGATCTTCCAAACCCACCTGGATGCCACCCTGTGCCCCATGCTCTAGGGGACCCTGCTGGAGCAGGGGGTTGGACTGGATGATCTCTAGAGGTCCCTTCCCACCTCAACTGTTCTGGAATTCTGTGATTATGTGGTTCTATGATTCTAAAACCAGTAGAGGAAGAGACAAACTGTTAGAGGATGGAGTTATGAGCACCAAAGGAGATCCAGATTTCAAGAAGAATATGAAAAAGCGGATTGAGGTAGATGGCACTTGAGGATAGGAAGAAGTAATAGGTCTGAGCTTTAGATAAGAAAGCAGTAATTAGAAATTGAAAGAATGGTTCCAAGGGACCATATTTGTAGAGATCCAGGAGAAAAGAAAATCCAGACAATGGATACAGACGGTGGGCTGAAAGAGTTTGGAGATGAAAATAAGGATAATATTATGTTCTTGCAGAAGCAAATATGGAAAATGTTAAGAAACTAGAACATAGTAGATGTGCTGAATTATGAAAGAAAAGGGCTGGAGGAGACTGAGAGATTCAGAAGATGAAAGGAGAGATTCAGAAATTGGATAGAATGGGCAAGTGAAAGGGGTAAAAGTACACATGAAATGAACAGATGAAAAACTTTCATATCAATGACAGTGAAGAAGGACAGAAGGACAGAGGAACAAAAAGAGAAGAAGGAAGAAAAGGAAAGCTAGTCCAGGAAAGATATGTTCCTGAGGAAAACACCTCAACTTCCACCTTGTACCAAAAATGAGAATAAGCAGAGCTTTTTTTTCAAGCAACAAAATATGCAACTGTGCTTTAGAAAAGGTGCTCTCTGCGACTGTCACACAAGGGCAGAATTTTAACAGGGAACCTGTAGAACCAGGGCAAGGTTTTCGCAGGACTTTGCTGACCTCACGGAATTGGTACTGCATACAATGTATGCCAGGGGGCATCTTTCTCCTTTCGAATGTTTCAAAAGAAAAATGTTCTGCTAAACAGATGAGAAATTGATGTATGAGTCAGTAAGCTTTTTTTAGTGCTTGAAATAAATTGTAATGGTCTGTAATCTTTCCCAGCTCTTCTTAAAAAATGCTGTTATTTGTATGTTATTTTTGCATTCTTTGACTATTTTTTTTTTAATTTGAATTTCATACTCTTAATTTCACACTTTCAGTGTGTAACATTTGAAAACAGGATACAGGAAAATGTGCATAAGGAATTGACATTCTTTTCCATTTGGGAATGATAAAAAAAATGTGAAGACCAAAGAGGTTTGTTTTGTAATAATGCTACCTACAGCAAGGCATTTTAAGTTCATGTTTGTCAAATTGTAATGTAATAAACTGCTTTGAGTTAGCAAATGATCACGTTTTCTTATATTGCCTTTCAGTAAAAAATGACCACTGTAACCAGTAAATTGCTATTAAATGCGTTAAATGGAGTCTGTTAGTACAAACCTCTTAAAATCCAATCTGACATGTTCAGTTTAGTCCTTGTGGAGACTCAAACACTGAAAAAAAGAGTCCTACACCACCACCAGTCACCCACGCCTGCTTAGTTCACTAATCAGTGGAAATAAATAGCTTCTGCAGGAATAGGAACCATTACGATTCCATATAAACTATAAAAAGCAGGATGAGGGGGAGCATTGTATTGCAGGAGGGCTCGTGAGGACATGGCAATAAAAGCAATCCTGCTCTGACAAACTTGTAATATTACATTTGTGAAATGGCAAGAACATTAACATGAAAAACAGTAACAACTCAAATACTCGAGGGATCTTTTATTTGTCTGATGCAGTGACATTTGGTGTAGATTTCTGTCTGGAAAATGAGTAGTAATTATACTGTCAGAATGGCTATAAGCTCGATCCTGTTTTGTGTTGGGATTTTTTTTCATGTTAGCGCTTATAGATTTAATCAATTTTGAACCTGGTTGTGGTGTAACATAACAGAAGTCTGCAATGCAAATGGGCAAAGCAGCTGATTTCTAAGAGCAAGAGAATAATATTATCTTTCATTTTGTGTATCCAGGGCTTGAATGCTAAGTAATTTGTCTGTAAGTCACAGGAAGTCTCTTGTGGGATTGCATAGTCCATACTGTGATCCAGAGCACCTTTCTATGAGGACATTGCAGCTGAAAAGCTACTTAGAATTTGAGTGTAAGCCCTCCAAAGTACCTCAAGAAACTGAGACTTTCTCAGAGTTTCCTATCAACTGGATAGCAGACAGTCCCAGGTGGCAACCCTGCACAACCTCACAAAACAGGAAGGTTGTGAGGGGGCTCAGTACCGTTATCTTGGTAGCAGTACGTTTATTAAGGAATGAGAGGAAGCTGTGATTTTTTATTTATTGATTATTTATTAATTTACTAACTATGCATTTTCTCTATTTGGGGGCTTACGTGGGAATCATCCCACTTAAGGAGTTCTTCCTGGGGTACATGGAATTTCTCTTTAATCTCACACATTGCAGGCAAATTCCTCCTGGCCACACAGTTGTGCTGAACTCCCTACCATTTGTTAATTCATCAGCCGGCAGATGGAGCCGTTTTAACTGAAAAAAAGTCAGTGAGATTTCTTTTTTTTTCCCTCTAGATGGGTCAGCTCCACACAGTTGTTCACTTTGGTATCACTGCTCGACTTGCTCTTATGAGAGTGTGATGGGGAGAGATGGAGTAGGGGCAGACACTAATGGTTTCAGTATGTACATATAGTATATGTAAAACCACAGCCACATTTTGATCAGATCCCACAGTTATGATGAAGACTCCTTCAGAGAGAGAGCTCATTTCAGTGAGTTTGATTGTAGATTCACAGTCCAAATCAGTTAGTCATCAATCTAATCATAAGAGGCAGCCTTTGTAGGAATATGTCTTCATGATGAAGACCAAAATGTAGTTAGATTGCATGATCTTAATATCTTTATGTCCTCTCCACACAAAGTGAAACAAGTGGACCTAAGAAGAAATAAAGCTCAGCATTCTATTTTTCTTCTATTACTATATAGACCCTTATTTACTGACTGTCTAAACTATGATTTCTCATCATATTCATGATACAGGTCAATTGCTCCGTCTGAAAATGTTTCGAGAGGACCATGGATCTTGGATGACGATGTTCTTCAGTACCATCCTCTTCCTCTTCATTTTTTCTCACATTTATAATCTGTTCCTGATTATGGCAGGGAATATGAGGTAGGCAACCAATTTTTTTTTCTGTCTCTTTTCTCTACAATGGATTTGTTTTGGAAACTCTTTATAATATAACATTTTAGAGGGAACAAAAAGGAACAAGAGGGAACAAGGGAGGAGAAAAGTGTCGACATGTTAATATTTACCACCTTCTTTATTCCTCTGTTTTTTGAATTTAGGTAGAATAGTATCAGTTATGAAAAGCAAGATCTTGACTAGTTATAGCAACTATTATATTATGGTAGAAATGATCATTGCTTTGCAAAACTAATTGCTTTCATTGATTGCTACAGGTGAGCAAATTAGATTTGAAGTTAGGACTAAGTAATTTAAAAATATAATCAGTGTTCATACCTAGGTAATTCCGTGTTAAAAGAAATTAAAAGATCCAGACTCAAAGACATGCACGTTCAAGCCAAAAACTTTACATGTGTTCATGCTATCTCGGTTGTGCAATATAAGATTTTCTCATCCAGTTTGGCAACAGTAGTCTTAAAAACTATTAATTGTGCTATCTTTTCCATAAAGTGCTCCCACAGGGCAAACTTAAGGTTGGTTTAGGAAGTAGTAGTTATGTTCTGGTATGCCTGAATTTATTTTAAGATCAAATTTTAACTGAATTTTCTGCCTTAAGGAAAATAGCTTTCTCTTATTATTCTGAAAATTAATTCCACTTTTGCAAGTTGATTTTCTGGAGAAAACCCACTTTATTAGTCATCTAGTGCATCTCAAATGAGTCAATTGGTACAGAGACATAGACATATTGTTTATAAAAGGCAAAGTAGCATATGAATGGTTTCTATCAAGGAAAAGAAAATCCAGTCTATATTTGAGTTGAAGAGCATGGCAAATAAGTGAGTAGCTTGTCTTTACTCTGCAGAATAGAAACGGCATACAAAAAAGATTTGATGAAGTGTAGTTTAATGGACCCTGGTATGGCATGGTGTATTACAGATCTTAATGTGCCAACAAAATTCACAGCATATAAAGAACTTTTAACAACATGAGATAAAGCAAAAAGTGAGTAGGAGACAGATTGGGTGTCACTTAATGAACATGAACACAGACTGCCTGTGCTAATCATAGGATTATTGTAATAAAATGAAACATTAATTTGTCTTGATTCAAGTAAGATGAGCAAGGTAAAGAATCCCTTACTATTTTAGGAGAAAAAAGGATGGTGTGAACAGGAGCCAATTGTGGTAACAAGGTAGTAGACAGTGATAGGCACCTATTGTGGATGGACAATCCTCCCCCATGGAGGAAGGTGGGAGCTTGCAGGCCTCTGGCTTCCCTATTTACATGTTTTACTGTTTTGGTAGTATGTCATGCTTTCTGTTAGGTATTTGTAAAACTCCAGAAGCTCCACTAGCTGTTAGACAAAGCATTAACCTGTTCGAAAGCTGAACTCCTGTCTAGAAATCAGAGCTCGTTCGTCCTTGACAATGTTCCTGTTCCTCATATCTGTTACAAGTTTCTGTGGTTCATCTGCATCCCATTGACTGCACGGAGGAGATCCCATGATGAGCTGTGTCAGAGTGCATGGAAATAGGCATAGCCTATCAATAAAATAGTGGAGCCAGTCAATCTATGCTCTCCCCTAAGGTGGAGTGTGGTCTTTCCATTTCCAGAGCTTACGTGAGCCCTGTTTTTGTCACTGATCCTTGTAGGAAACTGACCCTACTAAGCCTAGGGAATCCTTTTGACTTTTCAAAATGCAGTGAAGGATTATTAAGAATGTTTTGCGTGCAATTCAGCAAAAAGCCCTAAATAAATTCAGAAAGGAAAGTTTCAGCCCCAGACTCCACAACTTAAACTGGAACAAAGCGGTCCACAGCCCAGGCAGCGGAACACGTAACACTTTTCAAAAAATGGATAGAGGGATCCTACAACAAACATCAGCAGACAAACATCAAAGCTATCTATGTGGCCAGAGTAAATGTTTTTTTAAAGGGTAGATGCCTTTTTCCTGAATAAACACAATCCTTATGAAAGCTGTTTGTTTCACGTTTCGCACTTCATTATAAGATAAAACCTCTGGGAAGAGGCTTTACCACGGAGCTGGGCTGGAATGGCCAGCAGCAGATCCTGGCTTCCAGGATAAAGGTCAGGATCCATCTGCATGAAGATTACAGCCTCTGTAGGGACAAGCTGACCTTTGTGCCTCTGGACTCCTGTGCAAAAAACACCCTGAAATACAAGCATACAAAATGCACGCCTTTCCAAAACACGGGCTGTGAAAGTCTTGCGATTACTGGCTATGAGGCTGAGTGAAAGAAAGAACAGTTCTTGTTATGGGTGTTTGCTTATCGCTCTGTCTGTGTACCAGCTTGCCCTTCATGTTGGCAGGAGAGCGATTTTGACAAGTTTCTTACGTCAGATGTTTGATCTTATAAATGAAAACTCCTTTGTGGCTCACTAGAGTAGGAGAGCCACACATCTTGCACGTGCAGACCAATACTGATGATCTCTGCTGAAACAATATCCCTTCGAGGGCTGGAGAAACCCAAGGCAGGAACGTTATAAAGTTGTTTAATGTTACCATCTCTGGGAACATATGTTTTACAATTGACAGGACTTTTTTTTTTTTAAATTAGAAAGAGATAGTTTGTACATGTAATAATTTGGTAAACTTAAAAACATCTGAATAGGTCCCCTTAGCAAGAATAATGATATGGACTGTACTTTTCTGGAAAGAGAAAAAAAAAGCAAATAGCTGGTATTTGAAGATGCCCCGTACAGCTATTTGCATGGTGCAAGTGTGACATTTGGGACTGAAAATTTTGGAACAGATTGGGATGTGCTATTTTTAATTCCTCTTCTCGTTCAGTGCCATTTGCTTTTAGGGGCTTATTTCCCTAGTCCACTGCACATTAGGTCGTTGTTCTTTGAGTCAGAGCTGAACATCTGGCTGAAGACACCTGTCTGAAAAGTTGTCAGAAAATGATCCACAGCTGTTATTTCCTACTATTTCTCATTGTTAAAGCAGGAGCAAAATCCTAGCTGGACACAGGGCCCCAAATAGTAGGACTTTAATGTATAATTTCTCTGTCAGGATTGTGGCAAACCCACTATCATGCAGTGAAGAACTAGGCTATGGACTCAGAAAACAAGAAAGGATGACTTGCTTATGTGTGCTAAGTTTTAGTTCTGTTAAAGGAATATCAGCTAGAGCTGTTTTCTTCCCTCATATTATAAGGTTAGTCTGTTGGGTCCTATTTAAGAGTCAGATGAGTGTGGTTAAGGATCTACACTGCTTGCCCAACTTTCCTGAACAGTCTGACGGGAGGCACAGAGTATCAACAGCAAAGTGAAATTGAGGGAGTTTGTGTAACTGTCTGAAGGGCCAGTGGGGTTGAGGTGCAAACTTCAGGCACAAGGTTGAGCTGTTCAGTCATCCTGTGCAAGAGAGATGCCCACTGCGATCAGGATGCAGTGAATAGTGGCTGCACACTGGGGCCATCCAGTGGGAGACATCCCCATGGCTACACCATCAAAGAAAAAAAGTTTAGGACCTAAAGCCCCTAAAAAATAGCATATACAATTCTGTAGAATCTTGCAGCACCTAATCTGAACATGTTGCTGGCTACACAATTTGGTTTGGGCAAGTCTGTTGTGGGGAATCCATTGTGGGGATGGCTGAGTTCATCACCTACCCACTATCTGTCAGAATCATCCAAGTCGTTTTACCCAACCAGCTGGCTGCCTGACACATGACTCAGATGATTACCCAACTTGTAAGGATCTCACTGTCCTGTGGTGCAGGCCCTCATGGTCTAGAGAGAGACATTCATGGACACCCAGTAGGAACCATGACATGGGTAGTTCAGAGTTCAGGGTGGGAATTGAAGAGTAACTCTGGATTTTTTTTCCCTAATGGGAACAGAGTTGATAATGGCACGATGCTCTCTCTGCCATGACTAAGGCAGGATGGGTACTTTCCCTCTGAATTATGCGGCCTGCCCAAGACAACTGCAGCCAAAATTGATGTTTCAGGCATATATTTTCCTGTGTGCCACAGGGACGCAGCTCATGAGTTTGGAAGGCTTTCTGCAAGATGGGGAACCATGTGTAGCAATATCTGGTGCCTTCCATGCCCTTCACAGTCGGTGACAATGCATGGAGAGAATTTACTGCAGGGCTTTGAGTTTACTGCAGCTGCTTGAAGAGGATTCAGCATCTGAAGAGTTGTCAGACTCAGATGCCATTTGCAGATTTACCACTGAAGATGGTGGTGACAGTGTTGTCACATGAAAGAATGACTAATTCTCAGAGACAGATTAATGTTTTTCTCTCTGAAATTCTCTTTGCTTCTGACTGTGTTTTATCATCAAAATTGGTTTCTGAAATATTTTTCTGCTTTTCTGTTTCTACCCATTCTGGCCTAGATTTCTGTGACCCTGATTCACAGCACATACCAAATGGCAACTTGCTTGGTTATGCTGTGCTTCATCCTCATTAGGATGTTCCATCTTCATATGACTTTCTTCAATGTGTCACCATGTCACAGTGAGGCAGCAAGCACTTGGCAAAGGCAGATCCCTGGCAAGCTGCTGAGTAGGGGGAGTTTGTCTTATGAGAGCACGGAGGCCGTGTCCCACCAGAGGGGTGATGAGGAGGACCCAAGGAGCCCATGCAGCGGCAGATGGAGCAGCTTGGCAGGAGGAAGGTGAGGGAGCTGCATGGGAAGACAGAAAGAGTGAGTTGAGGGTCAATCTCTTTTCTAAAATAACTATCAGTAGAAAAAGAGGAAATGGCCTCAAGTCCCCCCTGTCATGTTCAAGTTAGATATTAGGAAAAATTTCTACACAGAAAGAGTAGTCAAGCATTGGAACAGGCTGCCCAAGGAAGTGGTGGAGTCACCATCCCTGGCAGTGTTCAAGAAACGTGTAGACGAGGTGTTTAGGGACATGCGTTAGCAGATATGGTGTTGAGGGGCTTACAGTTGCATTCAAAAGATCTCAAAGGTCTTTTCCAATCACAATGATTCCATGAGTCTATGATTCTAGGAGCCTGTAGATGATTCCAAGAATCCTCTTCCTGCAAATGTCTACAGCCCAATGGCTGGGAGACTGATAGTCCATTCTCCATTCTCCATTCTCTATTTCACTAACCCACAGCCAGCCACCCATTGCTATGCACCCCAGGACACTCCAGCATGCAAGTCCAGCTCATTCTCTGAGGAAGAGAGGCCCTTATCTGCATAGCAGAGGATAATATAAATGCGTGTAGAGTCAGCATGCTTTGCAGTGCACCAGGTGTGGATCCGAGGAGGCTTTACAATTGAAAGGAGCCTATGTTGCTTGGTTAAATTCTCAGCTCAGTGCTTGGAGTTGTAACAATGTCCAGTGTTTCAACAGCTCAACATTCAACATTTCAATGCCCTGCCCACCAGAGAGCAGCCACCTGTTTTCACAGAATGGTTATCCCAGCAAACATCAGGGTGGTTGAAGTCCCCCATGAGGACCAGGGCTTGTGACCATGAGGCTTCTTGCAGTTGCCTGTAGAAGTTTCATCCACTTCCTCATCCTGGTCAGCAGGCCTGTAGTAAACTCCCACAACCGTGTCGCCCATCTTGGACTGCCCTTTAATCCTCACCCAGAGGCTCTCAACTCGCGCTTCGTCCTCCCCTATGCTGCACTCCATACATTCCAGCTGCTGTCTCATGTAAAGAGTTATTTTAGTCATAAGCATTAGCTATATACATCTGGCAGTCATAAGCATTGGCTATCTACATGTGGTTCAGACCTTATGAACTCAAAGACGTAGCGTATAACTTTGGCTGCTGCCCAAAGTCCCATCTACCCCTTAATCCAATGCGGTCAATGTCTGTAGCCGTGCTACTGAGGAGTGATGAGATCTCCATTAACTCCCTGAACAAGTGGAGTGAGTGAAGAAGCAGAGCTTGTAGGTTTAAATATGTAAAGACTTACAGGAACATACAAGGAAGGATTTTTTTTTAATCAACATAGGAAAGAAGTGATTTGCAGAGAAAAGAAAAAGGTTTGCAGCCACCGTTTCGTGGTACTGTATTTGCAATTTCTTAATGCATTTTAGAAGGAGCCACTTGGTGGCAGCAAAGGGCACCTTTTAACAGCAGGAAGACTAAATCTAGATAGGGTGATTTTTCCTGAATTCTTTTTTTTTAATATTCCACAAGCATAAATTCATGGTCTCTAATGTTTAGCCTCATTTGTTAAAGGAATTCTGAGTCTTCAAGCGTCCAGAATATGTCCCATGTATTTGTCCTTGTTATGTCCAATCTAGCTACCTAAGTTGATGTGTAGATATATTGAAGTTTCTTCACTTGTATTACTGTTACAGAATCACAGAATCCTTAGGGTTGGAAGGGACCTCCAGAGATCATCCAGTCCAACCCCCTGCTCCAGCAGGACCCCTAGAGCACGGGGCACAGGGTGGCATCCAGGCGAGTTTGTAAGATCTCCAAAGAAGGAGACTCCACAGCCTCTCTGGGCAGCCTGTTCCAGGGCTCCGTCACCCTCACAGGAAGGAAGTTCTTCCTCACATGGAGATGGAACTGCCTGGGTTTCAATTTGAAACCATTACCCCTTGTCCTATCACTGGCCACTACCGAGAACAGTTTAGCCCCCTCCTCCCTACAATCATAGCTCAGGTATTTATACGTATTGATTAGATCCCCTCTCAGCCTTTTAGATGGAGAATATATCTCTTGTAGGAAACTCAGGCTTTCCTCTGGGACCCTGTCTCAGCAAATAATGCCTTTATATTTAAAATTACAACGCAGTGATACGTTTTCCATGTGATGTCTTAAAACCAGAGTGTGCTTTCTTACAAATGTCAGCTTCTAGTCTTAGGTGGATTAATTTTAAATTGACCAAAGGATGTTCAGGTGTGTTATTATTCAACACTGTAAAGTGTCATTAAACTGTACTCACAAACCATTTTCTATTTTGATGTTAGCGGTGACGTTACTGTGATAATAATACAGCCTGTCAAGACCTTCTCTTTTGAGTGCTCAATATGTCAGTAGGGGAGTTGGAGTGAATTCCTTTCGTGTGCTGTCAATAGCTTTTGGTTATTCTCATAGGGGAGAGTTTGACGTACTCGTGTCTTTTATTATTGCTCATTTCTTTTGAAGAAGAAAAAGAAATGTGAAATTTCAACACAATTTATATTAATGACAGAAATTTCTTAGGAATAGAAAATATTCCTGTAATCAGTTTCCTGTAAGGGGGCTCTGTTTAAGTAATTTCATGAATTCTGACACAATTGCAAGCTAATCTTCAGCTGACAAATGCAGGTAAAGAGGATGTATATTTTCATTTAATAAGCTGAAAGAAATATCTATATTTTATATATATATAAAATATATATAAAACACATCAATAGCTTCCCATCAGATTTAACTTTACCTTTGTCATAAACAGTTACAGTTCTTCTGCATTTTTTCTCTTCCTGTTGCAACTGACTACAGAATACTGTGTCCTTGGAAATATTAACTTTACTGGAGATTTTACACAGATCTTATTCAGGATTCTGTCTCTTAGTTTGCTTACTTGCTTTTGAATGAGTCTAGGCATATACATCATTAGCCTTTACTTTTTTTAGAGCTAGGTTTGGGAACAATCAGGAATGTATTTTCTTAAATACTGCTACTGTTCTGTAGGACTGTAAGGTCTACAGTTGACAAATGAGCTCTTAGGCCACCTTCATTGTAAGATGTGTCTACTCAGCTATGTGTTCACAACCTTTATGTTAATGTATCCTTTGTATTTATCCATTTTAGTAATGTAGCTATGTCATAAGGCAGAGAATGAACTGCTCCTTCTTCTTCAAGATTTCAGCTAGAAGAAAAGGTTTAATAATTTTCCCTATCCATATGGAAATAAATACTGCATGTTGTACTGTGAACTGCAGGACATTTAAGCTATTGTGAACTGCTGGAAGGAATAGATTTCAAAACGATGAGTTCTCTATACCACTCTCAAGTTTGCAGAAAGCAAGGATCTAAACAGCATAAGCTGAAAGAGACTTAAACCCTGCAAGTGTGTATAGAGAGGGCAGACAGTTTAGTGCAGCTGTAAGAATCACAGTCATAAAATGCTGCTCCAAGGAAGTAGAAAGCTGCAGTGTTTAAGTGGTCTTCAAGTGTAGCATTTTACTGCAGATTGTTATTCTAGCTATGATTCTAAGGCTCAGGTATGTAGTGAGAACATATGAGCAAATAAGTCATGCTTTGATAGTAACTGTAATTGAAGAGTTTCATGATTCAGCATTAATACTTGGAAATTGAAGTTTATTTAAGAATTTCCAAAGGAGTTCAGGGTATTTTAAATTTTACAGCTAAACATAATCAGCTGCTTGGTTCTCTGTGTTAAATCTGCCATATCCCTTAAATCTTCTGTAAACTATACTTTGGCAAGCTTTTGTTCCTCCTGAGCCAGGAAATGGCAAAGGAAATAAAATGCCCAATTTGGATGTTGTTAAAAGGTAATGGTTCTGAAATCCAACCTTTTAAAGAAACTTTTTCAAGTCTAAGAAATTTGCTCCTCAACCCATGTTCTTTGTGCTGGCAGAGGACAAAGTGAATCTTGCAGATCACTGAGCAACTAGAGCAGAATGGTCATAGATGCCAGGATAGATGGATGGGAACAGCCTATGAAAGAGCCTCTGTCCCCAGAAACACATCTCGGGAGTCAGCAGGACCAAAGGCTGCTGAAACACCTGTGTCAGAACTGGAGCCGTGTTGTCATGGAGCAGCAATCATGTAGGTTGATGAGGTTGAGTGCAGTGTGAATTAATAAGACACTGCGCAGAAAACCAAACTGGGAAAGAATGGAGAGAATTATCAGTGCAAGCCATTTCTTGGGGTAGCTTGGGAGTAGA
The DNA here is from genome assembly GCA_003342815.1 of Eudromia elegans. Lineage (NCBI taxonomy): Eukaryota > Metazoa > Chordata > Aves > Tinamiformes > Tinamidae > Eudromia > Eudromia elegans. The sequence goes on from PTEX01000040.1 coordinate 4,267,733, forward strand.
GCCACATGACAGATGTTCAAGTGACATAGATCGATTTTAACAGAGCTTTTTGTCAAGAGGCAGGCAGCTTTTTAAAGGATCCAGGTTAAGAGCTAGGTACTTGTATGTACTGTCTGAAACAGTCTCAGGGGCTCCAGAAATGTTTAGATAAGAACTATCATTATAGCGCTCTTGTATTCTGTTTTGCTTTTTGCCTTTTTTTTTTTTTTCCTTCCTGTTGCTAAAATTAATGATTTGGATTTTAAGCAGGCTGCCACTGTATACTGATCAGAGATGCCCCAGGGGAGGAACTGCTCATATTGAACGCAGCCAGAGCGTTCAGCCAAGCAGAGACAAGCCTGCAAGGGAGGAAGGGATGCCCCCGGGTTCAGCTGAAGAGGAGCTGGCCCCGTGGCAGTGACCCTGAGGTCCTGCACTGGTGTGACTTGATCGCCACTTGATCGTGGCACTACATATTTATAACAAGTTCATTTGTGGCACTGTTTTGTACTTCATATTTTCTTTAATTTTCTTTCGGAATATTGTTTTTATGTTTAAAGAAACCCCATAGTTTAAATATTCAGATTATCAGCTAATGAATTTTTGTTAATATGAACTACATATACGAGCAGGAAATGTTACCTAGCTCATTTTTTGATGATATAGAAAAGACTGCACATATTTGCAGTGCTTGTGTTCCCATCACAAATGCAGTGACAAAACAAGATTTTTCCTCAGACCACCCTATTGCCACTCATTGACAACATCTCTCCTTTTCAAATGGCAAAGGCAGTGACTTTTTTATTTTAATTCTTACTGCTCTTGATTGCTTTGACATGTAGGCACTGGTAGCCTTTGTTCTTGATCAGCCTATGACGCTGTAACTGTGGCATTGTCTGTTAGGCCTGTGTGGGAATATCCTGCTCTGTGTTTCAGGAACTGTAGCATGCTTTGCCCATGTATCTTGCATTCTTCGCACATGACACCTAGGAGTTCAATCTCCTGAACACTTAAATGCTTTGCTCTAATCTAAAATACTGAGTTCCAAACAGCAAAAATAACTTGGTCTAGTGTCGCTGGGTTACGCAGCCGTAAGGTTGTATTTGCAGCTTGTCATGTGGGGCTGTATATTTGTGGCTAAATGGGTAGTTGTAAGAGGCTGCAAGACACGTTCTGAAGCCTGTTAACATGTAGTCAGGACACTGGGTAAAGGAGGCAAATTCACATGTGTTCTGAGGACTTCTTCTCCATGTAAACTGGGAAATCTGTGAAGCCATAATCTGGAATAGTAAGAGGTTTAGTAAGAGGTAAGAGTAATTTGTCCCTTGCAAGGCATGAAACTTGAACAGGCCATATCCTCAGCAGGGCAGTCTGTGTGGAACCAGCGGGTTTCAGCAAGTTGAGGACCTGGTGCCTCATTTGCGCTCCCCTTCTCCTCATTGCTCTTGGTCAGTTCGTACAAGAACAGTCAGATAAATATACACACACACACACGTTTTATTAAAAGCAAATAAACAACTAGCACGTCAGTGCAAAGCAATTTATTAAAAAAGGAAAATGCTTCTTGCAACCTTTAATTCCTCTGTCTTTTGGCTGCAAAGCCCTAAGGTGTCAGATAGCACCTGGAATGGAAAGACACGTAGATAACTGCCAGCTCTAGAGAGAAGTTTCTCTGTCGTAGAAACTGCTGCTGAGTTCTTTTTTCTTTTAATAACATACTTGGCCCCTAGTCCCTCGCATCTGCACCAGTGGCAAAGCAGAAGGTAGCGGTGGATGGGAGGGGACCTGATCTCCAGGCTGATGAAGCTGCTGGAGTGGAGGCTTAAGGGAGAGCAGGAAATCCTTAGGAAAGAATAGAAAGCGTAGGAAGGAACTCTATAGTTACCCGTTTCCATCAGCGGCGGTGACAGCAGTTGAGGAGATGTGAAGGAACTTCACCCCTGGAGGGCTGGAGGGCTCTGGTCAACTCCCAGAGAGTAGCTAACACCTGGAGTAAGAGCCCTCCCTACACCCTCCCTACACCCCGACACCCCGTGTTTAGTGTCTCCTCTGTGAATGTGACCACCTGTGTGAGAGAAGTCAAGCAACTCAGGTAGTCCTGGCCAGATTATGGTCCTAATGCTTGTGGTTACACTGCTTTGCTGGAGACAGCAATCTGGGAGTATTTCTTTTACTCATCTTTCAGTAGCACAAAAGAAAATGGAGGAAGATGAAAGATCAAGTGCATTTTCTGAGAAAATGATATTTGAGTTTATTTGAGCATCTACGATTGCAGTTCTCCCCAAAAGCATTTGTAAAATAGACTATGTTGTCATCCTGAAAGATCAAAGCCAGAATTTTTCCTCAAAAAGTGGTAATACATACATATCTTCCTGTTTCATTTTCCTGACGTTATAACCATCGGTTAACATAAAACTACGACTATAACAGAAAAGGCATCCAGTTAAAAATGTATTCACCTCAGTTTTTCAGCAATTACATGTACTCTAGCCCACTTTAAAGACAATCTGCAGCTGTGATATAACTAAAACTGTGATTTAAAAGTAACTTTGCAGGATTACTGCAGTTTGCTTACAGTTGTATATTTAAAATAGGCTCCCCTACTCACAGGTGCCCACCGTTCATTAACACATGCATACCTGCACAAATCAGCAGGTTAGGAGATGGACTCGTGCACACAAACTTTTAAATGTTTCATTTGATTTAATGGCAATTAGAAATGTTATATTTTTGTTCAAAATTTGATGATTTTCACCCAGATGAGAAAGATATGACAATTTGATTGGGGGCTGGAAGTTAGGAGCATTTTTGGAGTTACATTCCAGTAAAAATAAAAATGTCTGAAAATCCCTTTTTTTTATATAACTTTCTATTCTCAAACGTTAGGCAGAACCTTTTTGGTCTCTTTGGATGTCATGTGCAGATGGCAACTCTTCAGATTACCAGACAGTGAAAGGCATAAAGAAAGATTGGGGAGCAATAGGTCAACTCATTCCCATTACTCGTGTGGTTTTAATTGATGTTTATCTGGGTAGATCTCTTATCTGAAGCAAGCAGTATTTGTACCATGGTCGTGAACTGAGTCATGAGTCTTCTCTGATCAGTACTCTCATATATGGAGAAACCTTCTGCTGTCATCCCCCAGAATGAAAAAATAGAGTCAATATGGGAAGGGACAATTTTTCAGGATATAATGAAGAGAATTTGCAGTCTACAAAAGAAGCCTGAGCAGACTAAAGGCTTTTCTGTTTCAGTTCTTTTCTCAGTTCATTGTTCAGATGTACTGGCCATGTATATCTATAAGTCTTCATGCAAAATCCTGGATTTTTTAGTGAGAATACCCACTGAATGAAACAGGAGTTTTGCTTGGTAATAACAGCAACATCCTGTTTTCTTCTACTTGTACACAGCATCAACCATCTTGGACCTCCAGAGAAGTACATGTTATCCCTTATTCCAGCTGCACCGTCGTGTGGAGATCTTGAAGAGAAGTCTTTTACTTGTTGTGCTGCAGTAATATGCAAAGTTTAGAGAGAAGACTTCTTATTTTTTTTAATTTTTTTTCTTTTTTTTTTTTTTTGTATTTGTGCCAAAACACAGTGTTATGGGCTTTTATGAGGTTTCAGCATTCAAAGAAACATACTTGAGTGAGTTCTTGAAGCTTCGTTTTATATATATACATACATATATATATACACATACATATATATATATTTTACAGTAGTGATTTCAATTATTTTATATTTACTTACTCAATTTTACTTTTATACTTTCAATAACTGCCTTGTGAGAAGAGGACAAGGTCTTCTCTAATTCCCAAAATTAGTTTTTGCATCAGAATGTTTACTCTACAATTAAAGAACTTCTTAGTTAAATAATGCATTCTTGCAATTGGGCAGCCAAAAAAGCAGTTATAGCAAATTGACACAGTTAAAATTTTGAGTGAAACATTAAACATACTATAAAAAGTTCAGTCCAAGATTCTTCAAGAATTCAGGCTATTTTAATTAATGTATAAATAACTATTTATGGTTGTAACAGATGGCAGAAAAATGCTAAATTAATGAAAAAAACTTTTTATAATGAACATCCACTCAGCTAACTCTGTGTTACCATTGTTCAATTATATTTACTGCTAAAACATTATAATTTATATGAAATTTTCAGCATTATTTAGGCAATTTGCAAACACATTCCCTGAGGTATTCATCTTATCCATCTGTGAAAGGAAGACTGGAAGTTTGTATTTAAGAGAGTCCTGGTGTGTGTCTGCAAATGGATGTCCCTACCTGTTGAGAGGCAGAGGGATATTAGCAATGTGTGACTATTCCTGAGAAAATGAAGAAGCTCTCATATTTTGGAGGTATATGCCTTCGACTGAAAGCATTGGTGGGAGTCCCTTATTTCAAGATCTTTTCTTTTGGAATTATTAATTTATTATTTATTTTTATTTAAGTGCGCAAAACTGTTAATGTAGTACACCAGTCTAGGGGAAAACAGACTTGAAAGCAGCTGAGTATGAAATTCCATGCCAGAATAGTATTGGTTTATACATACAGAAAGATTGAGAGGAGTTGGGATATGGACATTTCCCAGTGCAAAAATATCCCATCTAAAGATTTATTACTGCAAATTCTGGTGCCAGTAAATTAGAAATATTGGACTTTTATGCATTCCAGCCTAGCAAAGTATAGGCTGGGAAGGTACTTTTAAAGATATTTTCCCTGTAGAAGAAGCAGCATGACTTTGACTGGAGAGAACTGCTGCTTGCACGAGTTAAAATAAAACTTTGAAAATCATGTGGTTAGGAGCCACTTACATGGCAACAACTTGCAAAGAGCCTTGTGATAAAATGGCTTTGGGTGACATGTGTTTTGAGGGGGAGCATAAAAACACACAGAAGTTTCTATTTTGTGTGTGTGACCCATTGAAATACCTCCATTCGATCCAACGCGTGATGGTAACAGAACATAAACTGATGTTGGTCAACGGTAGCACCGAACACCTACAGCTAGTTTCCCATTGATTAGTATTTAACAATGACCTCAAAAGAGCCTTTCAGGAGCCTTAAGAAAATTTGCAAGGAAACTCTTAGACTTTCTTGGGATCATTACAAATTGTTTTCTCCCCAAACTTACCCCCTAGAAGCATCTCACGCCCCAACAGTGTTCACATAGGTGTCACCACAGCCAAACCACAGCTCATGGTTCAGGTTTGTGCCTGGGAAACGGCCACTTTCTAGTTATCATGTCAGACACTTTTTCCTCTGAGAGCTGTCTGCCTCCTGCAGGAGGTGGAGAGGAAACGCTCGGCTCTCACGCTGGCGAGGTAAACCAGAGGAAGGTCTTGTATCCATCTCCCGTTGCTGGAAGCTTCTCGTGTCCCAGGTATTTCTGCCGTTACGATCCGGGCTCTCGCCGTGCGGCTTGGCCTTCCTCTGCGACTGCTCGAAGTGATTCGTAAGCAGTGCACAGTGTCAGGCACATCGCTCGGCTTCGCCGCCGATGAGCATCGCATACGAATGCATGTGCCCATCTGCTAACACTGCTTCCAGGTGCCTGCCAATTTGAAGACGAGAACTCGGTAAAAATGGCTGTAAATAAACAAAAACTTTTTCTTTTTGTCACAAGCTTATGCTAAAATTAAAGTCTCAGGATTTATGCATTAAAAATAACAGCAATATGGGCTAGGAAAATTTCAACTGGTGCTGAGACCATTGCTGATCTTTTTCCAGGTTTTTACAGTTGATGCTACAGGACCTTTTCTCCCAGTAAAGTGATTACTGTCCCACTGAAAGACACTGCAATTGGTGACAGGGAAGCTTCAAGTGTGTAAAAGGGTGCAATTGAGGTGGAGATCATTAAACCCCAGTGCAAAGCTTGAGCCTTGAATGCTTGTTGGTTTTAAAACAGGTGCCATGTTCCCTGAGCCTGCCTATGGTATGGTTAGTGAATTCAAGCAGAGAGGTTACTGATTGATCTGAGAATTATATGAGCATCTCTCATACTGTGATATATCACGAGTGTTTCTACTGAGGTGAAGGGATCAAGATTTGTTTCTTAAAATGACCCTAACAATTACCGAAAAGGGACAAGATATTCAAGGAACTGAATTGGAAGTAAAAATTATGCAAATGATAAAATCAGATTATAGGGAAAATGGAGCATTTGGTGTATCTAAGATAATTTAAAATCTGAGATATACTTGTGCAGAATGCTATTTCAAGAAATATTACTCTATGTACATGGACCATATCAAGAGCAAATGGAAATGCGAGAGCATGAAACAAGAGTCAGGTCCATATAATCACATACTGTGATGAAATCATTGGCTGACAGAAGATTCACAGGATCTCAGGAAAGAGTAGGAAAAAAGCCTGTGCGCCTGAAAGGCACAGACTTTGAAAAGTAACCCAGCACTTCTCCAAACCAGCTGAGCTAGGAAAGCACATGATAAACTGCTTTTGTGACTGGTGTCATCCAGAAAGAGAGCCTGGACTTCTCGGTTTGTGTGGCCGTGTCCCCTTTCAGCGCAGCCCACATCTGCCACTGCTGGCTGGTGCTTTCTGACCTGAAGCAGTCAGTGCGGATCACACAAACAAGCGAAAAGCAGTGAAAAAGAGACAGATCCATGTTCAGCTGAGGCTGTTTCAGGTCCTAAAGAAAATGAATCTGCTTTTATTTTATCCCAACCAGCTCCCTGTGCTCTGCTTTCCAGAGTAGGGAATTCAGTAGGAAAAATAAACTTTGTGCAGTGGATGCTGGAGAAAAAGGTTGAAAGTGAGGAGAAAAAGTCCATCATGTAAGGAAAAGGAAGTGTATGGATTACAGCTGGAAATGCCCATACTGCCTTCAGTGCCGATGCAAATTCATTTTATATTGCTATAAAACCGGGGTTTCATCTAAGTTTTTGTTTGGTTGGTTGGTTTGGTTTTATCTGTGCATTGCATCTTGCCCTGGGATTCCAGGGAGCACAGGGATTACGGAATGGGGGTTGAGGCAGGCAGAGGGCGCTGTGGGTGAGCGGTTGGGATCGGCGCCTGACGAGACCTGAGTCACTTGGCAGCCGCTCATCATAATCCGGGTTTGACAATGGCTTTGAAGATCCCCCTCATGTCTTTTGTCTTTTCAAGAACGCACGAGATGGTTCGAGATTGCTATAAAAAGCATCTGAAAGATGCACGGCTTCCATGTTTGCTGGAGTTTAGAATGAAGAGCCAAAAATATACTGAAGAGGGTATTTTTTAATTCACACAAAAGAATACATTCATTGTAAAGCATATACATATTTATATGGCCATCTGCACGTTTTCAGATGTTGCAGGTATCTATCCATTAATGACAGTTGTCTAATTAATACATAATTGATAAGGGAAGACGTTAAAGGAAGAAGTTGTATCGGGATCTTTATGTGTGTAAATGGGTGACAGATGGCATTCGTCTATATGTGCCAAAAGTTGCCTCTCAAATTGATTAAGAATTCAGTGCAGTGCCTAGATGTTTGCGGGTTTGTTTGCGCTTTACCCCGAATGTTTGTGAAACTGAGGAAAACAAGGATTATTTTCAATGAGCTGATCAGTCCCTTCACACATAACTAGCAGAGTTTGATCTGTGAAATGATTCTCCTGGAGATGTAACCAAAGATGGGGTTTGACTTCCTTCAGAAGTGCAGCTTCTGAACAAGCAAGGTTGGATTTATGGCCATACTTGGTAATACAGATTTCCTTAAGCTCTCATGTGACCTCATTTAAACCAGTGGAACAACCCAGATCGAAATGCTACTCCTGTTAGTAAAATACATTGAATCTGTCCATAAATAAGCTGCTGTGAATGAATAGGTCAGGCGCCAGGTAATTCGCTCTAAATCACCAGGTAATCTTTGCTGGATATGTCATACATGCATACCTAATGAAGAAGACAAATAGGCTGTGTGAAATTTGTCTTTAAGTATATGCAGGAAAGTATTTTGAGACACTTATAGGCTGTGGGGTAATATAAAATAAGCGGCTCAGAATGCCAGTTTTTGTTTCCTCTGTAGGAAGGGTGATAATCAAATAAAGTATTCCATTATTTCTCATGGTTTTAGAGTTCTTGCCTCGTTACCTCATCAGCATTCAGCGTGGCTATACGTGTCGTTCTTTAAGGCAAGGTTTACATTCGACATGTCTGAATGCTTCTTTCTGCCTAAGTCATGTACCAATTAACTCGCGTTATTTAATTAGACCGTCTATTTGGTGGAATCATTTATTAATCAAACCTAATTTGGTGTGTGCCAGTTACTCTTCAGGACCGCGCGGTTCAGCTGGGATCAGCTCCACGCCGGGTGCTGCAGCTGCACCGTGACTCAGCTCGTCCCTCCTTTGTCGCTGCTTTAGTCAAGAGGGTACCAGCTGAGCCCGTCATCAGTCCTGAGTTTATTGGTGGTCTGAGTACATGCTTACGGCGAAGATAAAATCATTTCTGTCTGTAGAGGCTGGCCTTTGTTTTCAGGCTGCTTATGGTCTAGCTTATTGTTCCTGGTTTTTGGCCTTGTTATTTTCTAGTGTCGCTGAAAAATACGGTCAGCACTTCTGCAGCAGCTCTAAGCACATCCTGTAGAACATCTGAATTTGAAGGAGACTGGCAAAGAGTAAATGTCAACAGTGAATTTCTGTTGCTTTACCAAAAGCTATTCCATATCTGTGAATATCACAAAAAGTATACTTTAAAAAAGGTTAATTGGGACCTACTGTTCTGATTTAATCAAGTGGTTGTTCTGAGTATATTAAATTCATGATTTGTAAGATTTGTTACAGCTTAGCCTTCAGTATTTTTAATTAAAGGCAATTGATTTTATCGGTTCAGTTGTTCTTTGCATTCAAGGAGAAATACGACTACAATAACCCTCCAAGAAGAAGTGCAAGTTTATTGAGGTAGGTAGGAAAAGAATTATGTTGGCTTTGTAGAGTCTTTAGTTCACAGAGGAATTCCCATTAAAATATAATAATAATTGATTCCTAATAAAATATTAATAATAATTGATATTGTGAGAGTAAACTCTTTATATTAAGGCTTCATCAATTCTAGTGTGTATTAGAGAAAACCTAAGGTATGAACCTAGCATACCATGGACTGTTTTTATCTCTTTCCTCCTCCTCTAACCAGTAGGGTACTTGTTTGAGCCCCTCTGTCCTGTCTTGTAGCATAAAGATCAAATGTATGATCAACAGAAGGTGCATTTTTAACAGAAGCACTTTCAGCCATTCATTCTGCAAAGTGCCTGTTTTGTAAATGCAATTTTATGTAATTGTGGACTATATTTTCTGTATATTCAAAGAGAATAGATTTTGCTTTATTATGTAAGTAAATCAATGTAAACCAAAGGAAGATCTGCTCTGCACCAGTATTTTGTGACTGTTTAAACTACAATTTCATGTACGTGTAAATAAAACCTGAAAGCTGCTTTTCTTTTGATCATTTGATAATACTTTAAACTCAGTGAACACTTTTTCTCATTATAAAAATCTTGTAGTTGTTGACAATGTATTGTAGATGTAGGTATGGTAACACCAAATGTAGAGAAATATCTTCTATTGGACCTGTTCTTTCTTCGTTCATGCATCAGTCAAATAGATGATTGGAAAAGCAGGATGGATCCAGGTCCCATTTATATTGATAAAAGTCTTTCAGATAAATGAAGACAGATGGGGATTGATTTAAGTGCCAGGCTGTATTCTACCTGACAAAATGCTAGAAGAGAAATGTGTATATCCAGTTCCCTGCACCTCCTAGACCACCCTGGCCTTCAGGTTGGCCCAGGCCACCAAGTTCCCACCACACCCGAGCCTGTGGTTCAGGTAAGACTCTCCCTCAGCCTCCCGATGGGCAAGGACTCATGTCTCCATGCTCTCAGCTTCCCAGGCTGTGTGGGTGAAGATGCTGTTCGTATTTTACGCACTCTGGTTTTGAGGGTCGTTAAATATCACCTGGTTTTGACCATTGGTGACTTTGAGAAGCCCAGAGGCTCGTGCCCTGTGTTGGTAGTGCGCGCTGGGGTGTACCTGCTCCAGCATCCGATGGAGGAGAAGCTGCAGCTCCAAACTGCTCATCGACTAAATACGTCGGTGGGCAGTGAATCTGCTGCTTCCTCAGTTAAACTGCTTTAGGAATCGTGCTGCTTTGCTAGTGTAAAGATTTTCAGCTTCTAACTGCCCATTATTTTCATACTTTCTCATAATAGATTAACGAATCTTTCTGTATCCAGAACTTTGTGGCCAGATCACCCCCGGGTCGTGTTCTTAATCATCAGATAAGTTGTTTGGAATTCACTGTATGTTTCTTCTTTTTTTTTTTTATTTTTTTTTTTTTACTCTTGGGACACATTCTTTAGTTTTTCAATGTGCTTTAAAAATGTGGACTCCAGAACTATATGCAGCATTTTAATACCAGTCTTGTCACTGCCCGGCATGAAGGCTAAATAATATACGTAATGCTTCTGTATTAGCCTGACGTATCCTTAAATCTTTGGTCATTCACTCTTCCCCCAGTGAAATCTATCGTACACATCCACACATCAGTTACCCAGCATTGTTCTTTGCTATAAACTCTGTGTTAGATCATTCTCATATATTCTTGGACATCTCAAGACAGCTTTGGGTAATTGGGATTACTGCATCACGCAGAATTTTTGTGTAAGAAGACCAATTGCTGCTAATGGACCTAGTTTATTGTTTCCTTTCAGAGGTGCTCAGTCTGCTGGGGCAATTCACTCTTTAATGTCAATTTTCAGAAAAAAAAGTCAGGACAGATATCGTCCTATGTTACACCTGTAGCTGTATCTTTTTCCTTCAGTCCATGCTGAGTACAGTGCTGCCCTTGGAAATGCATGCTGGAATCTATTTTGAGGGCTTGTACCAGTGTTAAACTTGGCAGTATTTAAGGAGATTGCCACACTGATGTCCTATTAAACTACTCTAAAAAAAATTTCTACAACCTGTGCTGTGTGTCTTAGGGAAGCAGTGATGTATCTTGACTGCATATGTGAGGAGGTAGGTGCAAAATGTGACACTTTCAGCATTACCCCCTGTCACACAGTTGAAGTGCTGGAGCCATCAGAGGTACTAAAATAAGAAAAGCATCTGGGGCTCTTGGCACTGCTTGTGTATTGATTGCTTTTACCAGCATTCATCTGACAGTCGAATTTGCCTTGGTTAATGCCAGGATACACACTCTCTGGGCAAGCTCATTCCACAGTTTAAGTTTTCTCTGCCTTTTGTCTTTTCTGTGGCCAAAGGGACTTCCACCTTAAACGTTTTGTGGCCTCTGTACTACTGGTGCCTGTGTTTTGAGGAGGAGAGGGTTTGGACTGAGTATCACCTGGTACTGCCGGCTTCCATGGTGTCTCACAAGCTGCTCCTGGAGCTTCAGGAAAGAGGTGGGCAATAACAGAGGGGAGAAGAACCAGCCTTGTAGAGGGCAGACATGAGTGCCATGGAGGCAGAGCTTGGTAGCTGGTTCCTTGCAACGCATTTTAACATATGAGAAAGAAAACACTGAAATTAGCACTTTGCAAGGCTCTGTGCCTCAATGTCCAGCAACCGCCTGCCTGGCAAGGACACTGCGCAGCGTGACGGAAAATAGTGACAGGGCTCGTGCAGAAGGAGCCAAGCCAGGCACAGGCAGCAGTGCAAAGCACAGGGAGTGTCTTGGAATCGTGTGTCCTAGCATGTGGGCTGCATGGGCTGGCAAGCCATGTAGCGGGGACAGTCTCTTTAAAGTACTCCGTTCACATAGTTTTGATTCATCTATGATTTCACTTTCTGGATCCCTTCTGACCATCGCAGGTTTTGTTAAGGCTTCTTGAAGCTGTTTATAGTTATGGGATATTATCCTACCCCTTCCGCACTGAGAGCACTTGTTCAGGACTGAGGGTTTCTTTTGTGGTACACTGTTTTTGTTCCTGTTTGTTACATCCATAAATAAAAGTGGCAATTACTGACATGTTGAAAATTCAATATTACTTGGATTCCAGAGAATCCTAAAACATATTTGTGAGTAATAGTTCATTTGTTTTAGCATCCAGCATTTACTGCCATTCCTCCCAATATCACCAAAAGATCTTAGCTGGTCTTACTTTCTGGTCTCTTATCTCATGAAATGGTGTTGCCACTGTGAAACTGGGCAGCGAATACTGTGTTGCTCAGGCAGGAGTCATTTTGGACGTTTCTAGTTAGTGAGACACTGGCAAATGCATAGTAATACTGGGTAATAATAAAAAGGTATATCATTTGTTTCTAGGTGAAGGAATAGTAACTGTTCAAAAGATACACCCTCAAAAGTACTATGTAAAATTTCTTCTTCTCTAACACCACATTAGACAGACTGGCAGATATGCAGATGAAATTGCTTGAAAAAAACAGTAAATGATATCAAAATTATAGAGCAACGCCTTTCAAAATTCCTGGAAGCAATCTGGAAAACCAGGGTACACATTCCTGGATTTTCCACCGAGCATGCTTTGGAGGGGGAGGCTTTTCCTATAATTGATTTTTTTTTTGTGGTGCATAGCTTGAAATAAAAAATCTCTCAATACGAACATAAGCTTTTGGACACTTTTGTAGTTATTCCTTTATGATGCACTCTGGGGCACAATTGGAAAACCACAGATGCAGAAATCTGACATTCATTCTGGAAAAGGTGGTAGGATCAATGAACTGTATTTAAAATAATCCTCTGCAGGAGAAGATCATACCTTATGAAAATCTGTTAGGGTTCCTAAAGAGTGTTTGGATATATGGACTAATAAGTCCCACTGATATAGTTTACCTGAATTTCCAAATCTTTCAATAGTTCCCTCATTTGAGATTTTTAAGAAGCTTGGGCAGCATTTGAATGAAGTTGCATTCAGAGATGCTGCCTTAAATGGTGGCAAACACAGGTAGAGATGGACCTAGGGAAGCAGCAGCCCATTTCATTCATTCACTCACCCATTCATTCATTCATTCCTTCACTTTATACAGCACTTCACACATCCTGGGCTGAACACTCTCCATCAAATACTTTCACTGCTCTCCTAAAATATTAACTAAATTAGTCAGGAGTAACTTGGCCCTAAAGACTGACATCTTGTTATAAACATCCAAAGAAGGCAACATTTGAAGGCCTGACAGGATAAATCAGCACTTCTTAGTCTCTCTGACACCCACACATACACATGCTCATGCATCACACAACATATTAAACATTCAAAACCTTAAATTAGTTCAGTATCTGTTGTCATATTTGCAATTTTCATACTGGTTATCACCACAAGTGCACACATTATGGCTTCCTTTTTATAAATCATGCAGATAACACATTTTTGTTGCATGTCACCGTGTACAGATACAGTATAATTTTGTTTATGTCAGCAGACTGCTAAATGACAGTCAAGCATCTGCAGTGTGCGTAAAGCAGCGTCTTGTAATGGGCTGCAGGTCCCATGTGAGGACTTGCAATGATTACATTTAAAGTTGGAGTAGCAGTGAAGCCTGAAAAATTGCCAATAATCTTTTGAATATGATTTGTATGTGTGTTTCCTTTGACATACCTGTATGTATGTCACTGTAAATAGTCCATGAAGATCAGCGGCAGGATTATGAACCTCAGCTAGTGGTCCAACCTTTTATTTGATGCAATGGTATTATTTCAGGCAGAGAGCATCTGAGTGGTTCTGCTTCTTCTGGAGAATATGTGAAAAACTTTGTGCCTTTGGAAAGTGGTGTTCCAGCATCACCAGTCGTGTGCACCTGTGTATTCCCAAACACATTGTTGGGAGTGTCAAGGTTCCTATGCAGATTACATTTTAGATATACATATATGACCTAAAAAGAGAGAAATTCATGAAATATTACTGTAATACTGATGAAATGAGCATGTTGCTGATTTTGTTTGCGTGTGTCAGGAAATAGATACATTTCTTGCCTGATATGTTTCTAAAAAACATACAGTTTTTAAAATGAGGTGTATTGAAGGCATCTTTATTATATTCCACTATTTTACATTGCATATAACTGATAAACTTTTGAAGTTGTGGCATTATTAGGTTTCATACTAAATAAAATAAATGTTCACTGAGCAAAATAAATGTTTACCTTTGCTCTCAAATCCATAACTTCTGGTTAAGCTATGGTTCATCATTTAGATGATTTTAATGTATCAAAAACTAGAGAATCCACCACATCCCTTAGTAAATCATTTCAAAGATTATTTTAACAGTTAAACACTTGTACTTCACTTCTACTTCATGTTTTTAACTTAATCTTTCCACCATTGAATGTTATTCACTTTTTGTCTGGATTAAAAAGAATTCTTTATTATCAATAATCGCCCATGTAGGTTTTTGTATAGTATAATAAAGTTCTCTCTTAATCTTCTTATTTGACCAAACAGACACAGATTCTTACCTCTGTCATAGTAAGGCAGGATTTATAATCCTCTGATCATCTAGTTGTTCCTGTACAGATATTTCCCTTCTTTTAGGAGTTTTCCATCTGAACAAATGAGCTCAAAACAGCACTTTGTAAATAGGCACACTGGGTAGTTAGAGTCATGGTGGGTGTTCCTCCATTTATGTTCCCATGGATTGTCCTGGCCACCAGCTGCAGTATTAAATTGTGAGATCCTGTTTTATTTGCCATCATGATGCTTGCATTGTGTTTTCTCAGATGATATCCCACATCTTTGACACATTTTTTGTGAATGTAAAATACTACTTGAATATGAAATATTACTTAAATGAACACAATGTAATGAATAATTATTACATTGAGAATACAAAGATTAAATAATTTATCTTATAGTTTACTACATAACTCTCTCATGTGCAATTTTATTCACCACAAACTTCTAATGTTTTCAGATCCGTTACAATTGTACCAAAAAACACTAGAGGAAAACCAAATTCCTTGCAAGATCTGCAGGAAAAACATATAGAGAATCACATAAAGAGAAAGAATTAACTGACTGTTGTTTTAGATCTCGGGTTAAAATATTTGTTCTTTTTAACTTTCAGACAACATGTTGGGTTTGATAGATTGTGTTCTGTTGCTACTACATGTGCTGTACCTGTGGAACGATGGGTGCTGATAGGCGAGACTGTCAAACTGGAATTTTGGGGAATGCTCAGCTGAGTATCTATGTCTGTCACATGGTGAAATGCCTTCCAGGTACTCTTTAGGATTAAGGTCTTATTGACGATCACTGGAGTGAAAAAAGTCCTTATCAACCATTTCAAAATATTTCTTTTTTGCGGTTTTCATTAAAGACTTTACCCAGCTCTTTCTGCATAGAGTGACTTTTTAAAGACCACCAAATCCAATATTCTTACAGGCTGTATTCTTACAGGGGGACTGTGGAAGATGTTGTCTCTTTCAGGTGCTCAGAAATCCAGGTTTGCTAGGTTGGCAATCAGATGTTTGGACTCAACTTTTTAAGAAAAAAAAAATCGTTGCTCTGCAGATACCTGTTTCTACTGTATCCTTTTCCTCCCACTACCTCCAAAAATACTGTTTGTTCTCCAGGAAAGGATGAATTTTCATAGAGCCTTAGGAAAAAAAAAAATCAGAGCTATCCTCTCCTACACAACAACAATGATGCTGGTTTTTAAAGATGTATTTTAGCAACTTGTGGTTGGGCACACAGTAACCCATTGCTAGGAGTCAGGTTCAGCAGGAAGTGAGGCCGAATTCACAGAGACAGATGATTTTGCTGTTTTGGTGCAGGAAAACCTATACTGGGAATTGTGCTTTCCTTTCAGGGGAACACCAGTCACTGCTGAAGTCTGCAGAAATTGTTTTCTTATGAGAGTATTTTCTTCTTGCAACCATCTGTGAAAGTTTGAAGCTTTAGACATGTCTCCTGCATTTATGTGTGGGAGGTGCGATACTTTCAGTTAAGTCTTAGCTTGCTTAGAGTAGATCAGAATTGAATATAATTTGGACAGTATGCATCTGCTGTGGAAAATATCTGTGTACTTACCTCTGAATGGACTGTGATTATGTTTATACATGATTTCTTCTGCACAATGTGCCATAATTAACTTTTAATGTGTAATCCTTTGATAATACAGTATGAAGCTGCTGTCAATTAATTGAAAGCGATTAAATCATTAGATACAAATGAAAGTACCTAAGGAAAGGGAGCAGTAAAAAACATCTGTGGGAAGCAAACGAGCAGAGTCCAGGTCTCCGGGCTACAGCTCTTTGGCAGTGTCTGCAACCCACCTGCAACAGAATGACAGGTCTGTGTCTGTTCTGCAACTCCTGGGTTCATATGCTCCTCCTTGGCCTCTGCCTTCATTTGTATATGAGCTGCATTTTGTATTTGGAAAGCTGTTTTGCACTGGCATGTGGTTTGTTTTGGGCTATTCTTTGGTCTCTGTGGGATGTGGACATTCCAGGGAAAGGTGAGAGCAGGTTGGCCCCTGAATGCTTCCTGATAATTTGCCTGCTTCAGGAGGCAGTGCTGTCTTATGGCTAGAGATGAGTTTTCAGGCAGAAATGGGGAAGCAGAGAGGCAGAGAGGGGAAGGAGGAAGGCAGGGCAGCAGCTGACCTGCCTCACCTGCCAGCAAGGCAGGGCGGTTGAACAGAGCTTGAATGGAGGCGACTGTTTGTGACTACTGCTGACCACGCAAGACAGGATGGAGAGGCATTTGTATGAATCACTTTATATGCACTTAATCTTCTTAATAAATATGGAAATTATGGACATTCTTCCATGTTCCGACTTCTCCTCTGGGGACACTTCTGTGCTACAAAGTTGCAGCAGAAAGGGGACTTGCATCAATTACCAGCAACACAAAAATCTCCTTACTAACTGATGTGATAGCTTTGGTCTGGACCATGCTACCTTCAGGGCACCTCTTTGCATGCAACCAGGAAAGATTTCCACATGAGAATATTTATTTCCAGGTGCTGGAGTCTTTCTTCTTGCTTCCTGTCTATGTCTTACTCTATTAGGCTCTCAGTTCTTTATTCTTATACTCACTTATGCCCTTTAATTAGCTCTACATAGCGTGGGTGAATCCTACAACTTCTGGAGAACAAGCTCTTATTACAACTACTATGAAAATTGACCTTTCTGATTTGGTGTATGTTTTGTGAGCTTGAACATCTATCTTCCCATAGAGACCCTACATCTATTCTGAAACAGCTGTGCCGTGTTGAATTTCTTGGGTCAAAATTTGCTCTTACACAGAAGAAGAACGACATGACATGTAATCTGTTTCACAATGAGATACAATCTCAGTGACAAGGCTAGGTGCTGTTCTAAGCTAGCACTCACCACTAACCTTCTCAGAAGGGTAAAATAAACACAGGCTCATTTTCCTTTCTGTCAGCTGGACAAGTGAATTCGTGCAGCCTACGTCTGTGTTAGCAATTTGTGTGGCGCAGGACCCGCAGGAGTGGATTTGTAAAGTGAAAGAGTTGGTGCTGGGGACCGGGCATCCGCACTGTGTACGGTTTGGGGTGCGTGGGGAAGTTACCTCAGCCTGGCTCTAATCTGGTCCTGTGAGCACAGTGTACGTCAGAGGGTGAAGCACCTTGAGTGCATTCCTGGGATGTATTTTTTGATTTGATTTAGTCAGATTTGGCACAATGCAGCTGTTCTCTGATGCGAACCTGAATGGTTTGTGGTGGTGGCAGGGAGCTTCTCTCCAGAAACGCTGGGATCCAGAGCAGCGCACCCATCTGCAGAGCAGAGTGAGGGTCAGCAGGCACTTCCTTGCAGAGCGGGCACAGCTTTCCTTTAAACGTGTGCGTGCCCGATACCCAAGAGGTCTCTCTAAAAGTGAGATTTTTTTGTGCAGGATGCTTAGGAAACTGATAATGAAACTGTCATAATTGTTACAAGAAATCCTTTCATTGTGAATACAGGTAGTATCCTCTAAAAGTCATCTTCAGATGACAAGTCCATCAGAAGGTGATTAAGTGAAAGGTGCTGGTGAATACACAACCTTGGACATTTCCTAACATGACAAAATAATTCTCCAAATAGCAAGCATTTTCCTGTTCTCCTCAGTCACAATTGTGTACTTCTTGCCTTCCCAAGTCTAATAATTTGGAGAGAAGGTAAAGAGCTGTTTCTTAATGCTACCTTCATTCTTCCTTTTTAGAACTTGCCATTGTGCTCAAATACCTTCTTTTCTCTAGGGGCACGTGAAGCCCCCAGGTTTGCTGCCACGTGAGCAGTAGCAGCACTGGTGGCGGAGGAGCTGGGACGTGGTGGTGTCGGTTCTTCTCTGGGAGGATCAAAATCCATTTCTACGCATTGCTTGCTGTGCTCTTCACCACTGGGAGGCAGCTCATGTCCAGGATCCAAGCCAGCACTGTCCTGCAACGTGGTGGGGAAAGTGATGCTTGGGATAAAGGAAAGATCCAGTTTTGTCACATCTTGGGAAAAACAGGGGAGCACTTTACTTCCTGGCCTCCAGACTGATTGCCTTAATTTTCTTTTGTGAGATTTCTCTGAAATTCTGGCTGCCGGTGAAGTGAGACTTCAGGAGGACAGTGGCTCTCTGGATGAAAGAGTGTGGAGAAGCATAGGCTAGATTGAGATAATGTCAGTTTCAATTCCTCTGTATTTACAGTGTGTAAAATTTATCAAAAAAGCCTTTGCTCAATAGAGGCACCAAGTTCTGATTACCTAATGGAAACAGCGTGTCACAGGTCAGTGCAGCTTCGCAGGGACTGTGCTGTATCTTTGGGAGAAAGAACATTCTCTGGAAGGGAGCGTTGCTGCTGAAATGTGCTGCGGTTGAAAGCAGCACAATGGTGTCGCGGAGGGTTAAAAGGGTGCTGGAACTACCTACGGCCCAAACACATGCAGTTGCTCAGAGTTTTTCTAATGCATCTTTAAATGAGTTTCCTGTTGCGTGTTCTTGTTGACACCAACATGTAGGGAAATGAAACAACGTGCTGCGTCCGCATCTACACAGTTTCCAGCAATGCAGGCAAGTTCCCTGAACTCAACACTGCATCTGCATATTGAGGTTTCCTCAAGGAATTTATTATATCACTTTTTCAACTCATCTGAACTTTTGAAACTCATAACTCACAGCCTAGCAACTCACATCATGCACTCTATGGAAAATATCTTTTAAAATCCTAATAATTTCATGTGTTAGAGGGCAGAATGAATTCTGTGTTCATGCTGCTTCTCCTGTGTGTGCCTTCTGCTGCTGCTCTTTCTTTACTTGTCTCTGAAATAGCCAGATTAGGGTTGAAAATTTGGGCTATCTTTAGAAGTAGCCAACAGAGAGAAGTGGGAACTTCTTTATTTACAAAAAAAGAAAGAGGGATGGAAAAAGAAAGCATCTTGAGTCAGTGACATCATTGTTGTTTCTCCTGAGTCATGACCAGGTGAAATATCAGTTTAAGATAAAGGAAGAAAATATGACAGAATGCAAATGAAATGAGGGATTTAAAAAAAAAATATGAAAAGACACTATAAGTGGAAATCTAAACAATTTAAGTAGAGAAACGCCCTAAATATCACCATCTGTATTTGCCTGCCTGTTGTTACTCGTGCGTGCAGGTAGGTCCCGTAGTCATTCCCCCATGTAGTGGTGCTGCAGCATAGCTGGAGCCAGGCACCTTGCCGAAGAAAAGTGATTTCTTCTCAGTGACAGAGAAAAAAAAATGTTGTAAAACTTGGAATGGAGTGGAGCAAAGAACAGTTTTTGTTTTGTGTCCTGTATTCAGCTATTCAGCATTGTTTCATGACAACTAAAATAGCATTATTCTCTCTGCCGGAAAGCTCAGGAAGCAATAGTCATATTGAAAACACAGTGCTTTGAATAAGTTTTTTTCCTGCTTTTTGTTTATTGTAACAGCATTTCTAGCTCTTAGGCAAGGCAACATATGTTTTGAATTGTTGCTTCTTTTCTGATCAATGTAAATGCCTTCTGTCTGTCTGTGTTTCTTAATGGACAGGATGTTATTAGGGCTGACAACCCCCAATTTAGACTATTTTCTTATGTTCTGCAAAGCAGTTATCTACATTAAAAAAAAAGAAAAAAATCCATCTCCTGCTTTTTCTATTACAACATATTCCTTTTAAACAAATTTATCTTGCTCTCGACAGGTGAAACCAGTTAGAGAAAACAGGGAAGAAACCTTGAAGAGTAGATGCATTGAACTGTAGAATCAATGAAGTTTAGCTGTAACGCTGTGCTGCTTTTACCATTTTGCATGAAACTAAAATAGTTGAGCCTGTAATTGAATAAAAATATACTACTTTCTTTTGTGCAGGAGGTGATGAGTTCTGCTGAGATCAGTGGTTACTCTATGAAAGAACATTCGATGATTGAGTTCCACAACAGAGCATGCATTTTGCATGGTGTATCCATCCTCTTTTCAGGAGTTTTGCAATGTGACTTGAATTCTATCTGCTGCTCAATACTGAAGGCTTTGAAGGGGACTGAAAACCTGCAGTCCGAAAATATCTTCCTATTTGTTGACCTCTGAGAAAGAGAAAAGAAATAGAACTGTGAAGTGGTGATAGGAGACAGTGTCTGTCTGTGGGTTTGTAAATACAGGAAAGGGAGCAAGGAAAGTGTATTTATTTCTATTTATGGACATTGTTGAGACTGTTACTAGTATGATATGTATGTATAGTGCTGGTATCTGCAGTCATAAAACTGGAAAAAATATTGAAAGTTTCCTGGGAATTCACTCCAAACACTGGAAGGTAAGAGCTAGGCAGAAAACAAGGGAAATAAAGAAAAGAAATTATATAAATGATATAAATACTTTCAAATGACATTTTTTGTCATTGAAGTTTCTCATATGTCCTTCTGGATACATATGGAAATCCATCTAAAAATACCTCATACTCTGTATTTCATTTCTTTCATTTAGCTCTCATCATTGCAGCAGAAGAAAGAGAGAGATTAGCTCTGCTAATGGCTTCTTACCAAGACTACTACTAAAGCCTTGTAAAAAGTCTTGAAGTAATTCTTAATAAACAGACTACTTTTGTTAAAATATCAGTAATGCTCTTAAGCACTTATGTAATTTCTTTAATCTAAAAAGATTTATATTCATTACGTAGTTATATCTTCCATCAGCTACTAATCCAGCAAACAGAATATTCCCATCTCCTTTCTCCTTCTTGCTATTGGAGAAGCTGAGGCAGAAAATTTAAGTGACTTGACTGCTTGACAAAAGTAACCATTTTCTCAGGTGAGTCAGAATTCTTGAGCTGTTGGCTTTCAGCCCTTCCAAAACAAGCATTTCCTTAATAGTTTTTCCATAGTACCCTTGAAGTCTTTGCCCAGATTTGCTCGGTATGTGTTGTCATTTCTGTGCAGTGCTCTCTTGACATCTGCTGTCAAGAGAACTGTGGCTAGAGTGAAGTAAAAAATGCTTTGGCTCCTCCAGTGTGCTGGTTGACCAAAGACTGACACTACAGGCAGACCTGGGAAAACAAATGAACAAACAAACAAAAAAATCAAACTCACATGAATTTCTATTAGAATTGAATACAAATTTTAAGTTAGATTTTTTAATACAAAACATGTTTTCTGCATTTTTTTTTTTTTAGCAGAAAAGTATGGAGTTTTTTCACTTCTCATTTAAGGAAAGATAATGTAAGTTATTGACCATTAAAAAAAAAATCCATTACTTTTTGTATGTATGCTTTCTACCATAGTGGAGTGATAAAAGGTTCAGTGTTGGATGTCATGACCCCATACTTCCCCATCACCAGTGCTCCGCAGCTGAACCATACCTCTCGTGACGTGCTGTATCTTTGCTGCCAGAGCGGTAGTCAACAGCGCAGCACAAGAGATGTGTCTGCAAAATTTGGGAACGTTCGAAATTCAAACTTTTCAAAATTCATCTTTCTTCAGAAAGCTTGGTAGTACCAATATTTCGCCCCAATTTCAGAACAAAACAAATACTGAGATACTGAATATCTCTAGAAGCTGATTTTTTTTTTGTCAACTAGAGTATTCATATAAAATTAATCTTTTTCAACTGGTTCAGAAGCTTTTCAGACAGCTAGATGTTCATTATTGAACATAAAAGGCAGAAAGTTATAATTGGGGGGAGCTTGGAACACAAGTGCAGATTATTTTAGTGTATGTGTCTTGGACTAGGAATAGTACAGTAATGGGATGGAACAATCACATTTTACTAACTTTTTACATTATGCATGCTCTGTATTTTGGAAATTGTAATACATTTAGATTGTGATATGATCTTATAAAAAGGAACGATTATAGAGACATAGGAGTAAAAAAATCTTTAACTTCTTGCAGCATGTATGTTGGATTGGTTGAGTATATATAATTCTAAGTAATGTAGAGTAATGATGTAGTTCATTTTACATTTAAGTGTTGGTGTGGCTCTCTAGCTATTCACATTGTGCAAAAGAAAGTACCCTGTGTAAGTATCCGTATGTTGACTTACTTATGTAAGTATAAGAGTAAGATTTTTGTTTATTGCAGGCAAAAAAGTCAAAGCAGCTGTAGTAAGAGACATCAAACATACTCTGGCTTGAAAAAAGAGGTACAGCCAAAAGATGAAGGGTGAAGTTCAGCCCCTTAATTCAGTTGGGAGATTAGACTATAGACCAATTTTAAAGTCAGACTTTCAAAGAGCTATCATGTCTGCTGTATAGGTGACATATGTAATCCATCAGTGATCTCAAGCAAACACTTTTTTTGAATGAGCATAGAATGTAGAAACATCCTGTCCTTACCAAGAGAGACCATGACAAGTGCCCTGGGAGATTACAAATAGTATTTGCCATACTCAGCAGAAACAAAGACTTAACATTCTTAACCTGCTGCAAGGAATACAAATGACACATTAAAACAGTTGCTTGTACAAGGCACAGTACAAGGTACTGTGCTCTGTACTAAGTTTTTTTACTGCCGGCAGTTTTGATGCTAGACGTTTATGCAAATAAAAGTATGGGAAAGATCTCTGGATCACGTTATCAGAAACATTCCGGAATGCCCCGTTATGTCTGAGCTTTGGTTTAGTTTTGCTTTTTTTCCTTTGAATGGAGAAATCCAGAGCAGCCTTTAGAAGTTAAAAAATACATTATCGCAAAAGTACCTATTCTTTTCTGTTTCAGAGTTAATTTTAAGGTGTTCAATTCACAATCTGAATTGTGACTAAATAAAAAGAGTGTATCACATTTTGATGTAAGACATGATTAGAACTGCACCTTTGTCTTAATATGTAAGGACACAACCTTTTTTTTTATTTTTATTGAGCTTTAGAACCCATTTGAAAAGCCATCTGTTAAGTTGCTAAATTATGCGCAGAGCTTTTTTGAGAGGGAGTGTCTGACTACTAACAGCTACAATAAGTTATTTCTATTTATGTTTGTGACCTTGAGATGCAAGTGGGAATGTCAACTCTTCTGATTTTGGCATCCTTTCGAGCAGGGCAAGTCATTCTGGCAGCATAATCTTGTTTATTTCTTTTCAGCTCCAGGTGGTTTCCTTGGTCTATATCCGGGATATTTATTCTTAACAGAATTATCTCCCCCTCAGCCAGGTAGATCTGCAATATCAGCATCTTCTAGTTCAAACATCAGGACTGTAGTCCACAATCTAAACAGACAAGATTAATGTAAGCATAAAGAAAAATAATACAAAATCAAAGGAGTCAGTCAATAGAACCAAGAAAGTAAATAAAAGGTATAGAAAAAGAATGAAGAATGGGAAAGTGAGTGAAGGAAATAAAGTTTACCTCACATTTATGTGGTAGTACTGGACAGAAATGTGCACACAATGCCAATTAAGGGGACATGCTATAAAATAGAGAAAATAAAAATGCAATAATTTGTTTGCTATATTTAGAGCTGAGTTAGGAGAGCTCAGAAGTGCATGCTGAGTTGTTGGGGATTGCTCTAAATTAAACATGGCCTTAAGTGCTTTGTTGGTGACACTGTTTAAATGGAGCATATTCAAACATATGATACATACAAATCTGTAGAGAGTTCATTCTTCATTTTAGAGCAATGTTCTTTAGTTTTGTTAATTAAGCCTTCTCTTTTATATTAATTTGAGGATTTGGTGAAATCAATCTCTATACAAATTAACAAGGTGATATGCTCTATTAACATGCATCATCTATCTCATCTTGGGATTCTTATTTAAATTATTTTTACTTCTTGGATAATCACTGTCACTAATGTACCTTAATGAAACCAGATAAATGCAAAAATTAGGGTCAGCTGGTCAGTGGATGTGAATCAGTGCAGATCAACTGATTTCAGTGAGCCCATACCTCCTTACAACCCTTCATAGACTTGTGCAGAATTTTAGAATTATAGTTAAAGCTTTACAGTTCTTTTTTTTTCCCCTTAATTTTGGCTCATAATGCTGCCATGTAGCCATAGCCCAGTTACTAAATGCAAGGTACGTTTTTATAACAATAAGTCATGTCAAGTTCTGTTTTGAAACTGGCAATTCTAGAGGTAACTACTGCTATACCTAGCAATATTTTAAATTATTTATTTGACATCTACTTTTTAGTATTTAATCATGAAGGAAGAGTTAAGGTTTCACACAAATCATTTGCATTTACTTACTGTTCTACCTCATGAATTCATCCTGAAAGTAACAAAAATTATGATAAAATTGCAAATTCTTCAAGCAAGTCTCTACATGCAAACTCTGACCTGCTTATGTGGTATAAATTACACTTTGTTACAATTAACTGCATCTAATTATAAATAATTTTCTGATTTTCTGCGTTCCTAACATGGTTACCTTTTTGTGACCTTGTATCAGAGTGTGTTGTTTAATTAAGTCTACAAGGATGCATTATCTGGTCTCTTCTTAGTAGTTCAGTCATCTGCCAAAGGACATAGATAACATTTTCCTTAGTTGCTGTACACTTTTTTTGTTTACTGTATACAGACGCAAAACGGTGGAGAAAGACCTACATTTTCTATATCTTTATAACACTCTCAACTTTATTGTCTGGATATTTCCTTTATTTTTTCTTTACAAGGAAATTTATTTTTTCTTTATTTTCTTTTATTTCCTTTATTTTTTCTTTATTCTCCTCTACTAAGATAATGTTGAAGACGCTGCAGGCTTTATAATCTAAAACAGCTGAGAAACAACTGCTGTGTAGTGACTGATAAGAAAAGATGATTCTTTCCCCGCAGCTCTTGTACAGCTTCCAAAGCACTGTAGCAAGGCCTTGCTTTTACCAGATTGCCCTCGTTAAGCAGAGCACTTAGGAACACGCGTAATTTAAGTGCACACTTACTGCCGTCAGTAGGTTTGATAATCTGCTCAAAGGTTAGTGTCCTGCTGTACTAGACCAAAGAAGCCTCTATGCAGTAGAATTTATCACCAAAACCAAACAGATCTTAAAGCACCTGATTACTAGTAAAATACCTAAGAAGTTCTCCCTTTCTCGCTATGGTAGGCTCATGGATATAGGGGCCGGATATATGTCTAACTCTGGACCTGCTGCCTCTTGCACTTGTATATACTGTGTTACTAGATCTGTGCTGCATCATTTTCTGTATGCTTGTCCCTAGTTATTATTAATAAACCAGTGGAAATACTGTAGTTCCTGCAATAGTTCCTTTGGCTACATGTTGGTTTTGTAAAGATATCAAGCGCAGGTTTCTAAAGAACAAAGGGTATAACGTAGTTAGTCAAAAATATCAAAACGTTATAAAACATCATTGAAATGTTGAAACTGTTACACTCCCTATGTGCAAACTCTAGATATTCTCCAAAGCAATTTATGGTTATAGGAGTCAAGAATTCCAAAACTTGTATTTTATTGTGAAGGGAATTGATGTCTAAATATCATTAAATCCTCTAAACTGATAGTTTTAAAAAAAGCATATTGAACTTTGAACTTTTTTGTTTAGTTGTGCTGATTTAAAGCTGTTAAATTGAGCTTGTGGAATTATTGACTATTACTAGTTTGAAAGTAAATGATTCCCAATGGGATCTATTTCCAGATTGGAATGAGTCCAAGATAGAAACCCTCTGAGTGTGTATACACATAAATCTCCAATCTCATCAAGCAGGTTATTTTAGGGAAGCTTAGTAGATTAATAACATCATGCATCACAATTCCATTAAGGAAATCATGTCAGAATAAATTAATTAATAACATACTGATATTTTAAACTTACTTCATGGCAATATAATGCAGTTGTTTAATAACTCATTGCACAAAGCATTTTCAATATTGTTGATGTTAAATAGAAATCCATGCAGTTCCTATGTTATTTGATCTTTCATTTTAGTGGTAATAGTGATCTAAAGAAAAGGAAAATTACTGTAAAAATCTTTCCAGACAGACTTGGCTGTGTATGATTAAGATGCAGTCAGTTCTGCTGGCACCTAAGCAGAGCTAGTTATGTACAAGATTAACTTAAAGGATCTGGTGCCTCAATTTTGAGAAATGTTCATTTTGATTCATAATCACCCTTCTATCCAACAATACGATAATAAAGCCTATTTGGATTACACCAGATGGGTGTGAACTTAAATGCCTTAATGCAGAAAAGATACATAATTTTCATTTCTACTCTTATACCTTTTTTTATTAGGATAATTTAATATTTAGAATTGCAAAAGGAATCAAAATGCAATATACTCAACGTAATTAAAGACGACTGTTAAAAATACTCAGGAAGGGAGACCTACTGTAGTACTGTTCTACGTGAGTGACTTAGAGATTTCAGCAATTCCAAGCTGGGGACCAGAAGCCTTCCCGTTGGGTGCTCATGGTGGTGAAACTGTTCCCCCTAGCTGCACAGTCAATGCTGAAATGGCAATTTGAGCTGAAAAATACGGTTTCAGTTCAGCAAGCTGAGTTTTTGCCGGCCTTTTCTCATTTTACCGTTCTCCCATCCTTGAGCCTAAGGAATTCTCTTGTCTTCTTCACAAGAACTGCTATTTTTCAAGCTTTCTATCCACTTTTCTGTCGCATTGGTTAATGACTGTAATTGAGAGATTTCTTAACTGTATATTGAAAATAAAGACTTTTAAATGGAGAGAGGGTTTTTGGAATCTTTGGTGGCAGAAAGAAAATAAATATCTGTGATAGGTCTTCCTAAAAAATGTCTCTCAAAATAAATGCAAAAAGAGGAAAAAATATTAGATAATATTTGTTGAAGATATATGTGGAGGGAACTTGTAAGTATGTTAGGAAAAGAGCTACAGGCCAGATCAGTCTGTGCTCTGGATCTGCTCTTGCTACTTGTTTCCTTTGTTGTCTTTAGGAACTAAATTTGCAAGGACTATGGAAATTGTTCTCTTAGGGATCTCTCAGGGAAGGCATGTGGGTTTTCACTGTTTTCATATAAATTGTAGCAATTACTGTAAAACTGCTCCCACCTCTGAAACAATTACAGAAGGAACAAGGTCAGCTTAAATAATTTATTTTCCTGTGTTGAATTTGAACAAGGAACAAGATAAACAAAGTGGAGAGTGATTCACCTTCTTCAGTTTCATAAAAGACATTTGTAACAGCCTTTTTCTTCAACTCTTAAGGGCATAGCTAGTTTCAAAAGTAAAAAGCACGTAAATTCCTCCTACCTCTGATGGAAGAAATTAATAATCCTGTGCCCTTTAGAAGAATCAAAAGATTAAGGAGACCTGTAATACTCTTCATTAAGAATACTGATTCCTTGTATCTCAGAGATTCATCCAAATGTAAGCATCTATTTATGGTCAGCTATGTTGCAGAGGTGCAAATGGCTTCTTATATATACATACACAGAAGACGAATGACTTCTTTGTAGGTTTCAACCACATCAGCAAATTCACAAATTATCAGTTGTACTGGCAAAACACTCTTCCACTCTGCACTATTGTTGACAGAGAAATAATAGCTTTTATTTTGTGCATGGCAAGTCTAACATTAGATATATTATAATGAATTTCACGTGAATTTTTAAAATGTTGGCCAGATAAGCTAATGTTGGAACTTGGCTATGCAAGCATGAAATAATATGCTGAAATAAAGAAGTATGAATAAAGTATGAACCAAGAGCAGGTCAGAAGGTAACTTCAATACAGCATGTAATAAGCAAGATGAGATATAAGATTTCTGCTAATGGTGGTGAGTGTTTAGTATAACAATAGTCTAACAAGACACGGTGGCTGAAAGTAGAATATGGACAAATTCAGACTAGAAATAAATGCAAGAGATTAAGTAACTACAGGAAAAAGACAGCAATGTGTTCATTATCAGTATGTATGCTTAGAGTTTTAAAAATAAACCTTTTTAAAGGAGTTGCTTAATTTAGAGACCAAGGATTGCCATATAAAACTTCATGACTGGGATGATGTGGGTGATAGTGGCTTATCATATCTTATGCTCTGTGACCTTTAAATCTGACAGTTCACAATAAACTACTCTGCTAACCATCACATGCTGTACTCTTTAAGTTGAATATAAAATATTCCATTCAAAACATTGTAAACAAATAATTCAGTAGGTGAAATGTGAAAAAAGAAGTCCAGCACATTTGGACAACGTGCAGGTAAGGACAAAACTTAGCAGCATCTGCAAGTAACAGTCAGAGCCTGAAAACCACGCAGCGGAACTCAAGGCGAAGGACCATTCCTTTTTCTCCAGTTACAAACTGACGAGATATGGACAGTTCCACTGCCCAGGAAAAGACTGATGGGTGAGAGCAGAGGCCACACAACGTCTGAAGTTCCTCTCTTTCAGTATCACTTCTGCGCTTGCTGCATGACTGTTCAGTGCCATCATTCCAGCACACAGCAGTCCGTTACTCCAACACTCACTTGCTTTAACTTTGTTTCTGTAGCCACGACCATCAGCTGTTAGATGAGATACCTAATAGGAATGAGGGCCTCTCTGTTGTGGTAAAAATCTCTTTCCAGTAAGAAAGCTCACGGGATTGCCCCCGTCACTCAGGACAAGGTAGATGAATGGCAAGTCTTTTCATTACCAGTTCTTTCCTATTGCTGGTGTCTTGTGGAACAGATAAGATGTTTTTCATCACTGAAATCTGGCTAGAGTTGCATTGGGATGAAATATGTTGCATGTGGACGCTACTTTTCCCCATGCATTATTTTATATTACTCAAGTAGGCTATAGTGCTAGGATTAATTGAAAATTTCCTAGAAAATGTATTTAAGAAATCTTAATAAATGAGAAAGTGTTTGCTTCACAACAGTGAGAAAGGAAAGTGTCAGCTTTCCAAATTCGGCTGTATCATCTCTGTATTATAAAATCATTCTCCTTTCTCATCCTTTTGGGAATTTTTCCCAGAACTGTCTTGGAGAGCAAATGTTCCCCCATGATCTCAAAGCCACTTGGCTTTGCAGTCTGCCTCGGTGCTGGAGGTCATCTGAGAATACTGAAAGCTCATGTTTTTTCAAAACTGGCACTCTTGGTGACATCAGAAAGATAGTACTATTTTTATTGCTTTCTTCTTGAAGGAATTAAAAATGCTGAGTATCCGTACAGGCCGTTTGGATTTATGAGAAATAGGATCAACTTCTCAGCGCCATTCCAAAACCACCATTTTCTGTCCTCATCCTTTTGAAGTAAACTCTCTACTTTTCCTTAGTGCAGGCATTTTTGCCGCTAAGTTTTCATAGGCAAAGATTGTCTTTCTTTTTTTAAAAAAACAAGTTTTTCATATGGGAGATCATCCAAATCACATCTAGTTTACATCTTGCCTCTCTGGTGAAACTCTTTTGGGGTTCTTTACTTTCACATTGACCCAAGGAACAATCCTTGGGTCAATCTTGATATCCACCTGTTTTATTGTTATTCTTGTAAATAAAAATTATTGAATCTTTTATGATTTTTTTCCTCTGTGAATTTCAATGGAAAAATATTTGCTTCTCATGATAAGTAGATAAAAAAATCTTTAAAATTAGATTCTATTTACTTAAAAGTGTCAGCAATTAAAAATGCAATGGAAAATAAAGAAGTACTAATAAGCTTAATGATCATCTATTTTAGGGGCAAAAACTCTTTTCTGTCTATCGTATGAATGAAGTGCTTCATTTGAGCTTTTTACTTTGTCTCCTGGTAGTTGTAAAACATTTTATGAGGAATGAAAATGGTTATAACCACATCTTACCTGAGAGACATACAGATAAAAGGGATGTCGAACTACTATTAGGACTACAGTAAACAAAAGATAACAAAAAAAGTCATAGAAAATGCCCAGAAAACTTCTGACGAGACTCTTTCTCTCGCATACTGCAGGCATGAAGCCAACATAGCTCATCAATTTATTTTCCAATCTTAACTTATTCCTCCAGCTGGAAAAGAGCATATGGCTGGTGCTGTCTTCCCACAGGTACCTTTGCATATAACAAGGCAGGGCTGTGCATGCTGTTCTAGCCTGCCATACTAGTTGTAGTATAGATGGGAGGCTGTGCCAGACACTGTCGTGCCTGCAGCTGATTAGACAGAACAGGGAGTGAAACTCTGTGTTGGAAAAGAAAAGCTATCACTTCCAGTGGGTAAATGACAGCGCACTGAGAGCTCAGCCATCCTACAGAGAAGACCTGATTATTCCTCATCAGTGGCATGGTTTCTTTCACTTCTGAGTGTTCTGCTTGTGAGAAAAAAATTGATGAATTAGTGACTAAGTCTTGTTTTCCTTTAAGAAAATGTCAAAAACCAGTTGCAAATTTCTTTCTATTTCAGCAGTCCAGTTGAAGTCCAGGAACAGTCCAGGGAAGATGGTATCTGTTCAAACGTGTAGCCATTTCTTTGTCATTCCATTGATAAGTTTTCATTTAAGAAGAAAACTTCATAGGCTTTTCAAAAACAATTAATAAACTTATCTTTACTTTAAACTGTTTCTCTTTATGCAGCAACATGATTAGAGTAGTTCATCTGGAAACTTCAAAAATAATTCAAAGGCAACTAAAAGCTGAGCAAAATGGGACATATTTGGCCAAAAAATGGACAACTTTATCTTCAGATTTTGAGAAGCACCATATTTGTTCCATTTTATTTCTTTCCAAATCTGACCAACTGGAATGTATTTGGAGAATGAAATCAACAAAGCATCTTTCCTTTTACAGTGCTTCCTCCTGCCAGGCTTCTTGAGAAGGGTCATCCAGTCTGCAAAAGAGGGTCAAGGCATATTTGTATTGCTGTCTTTAAAAAAAAAAGTTTCCTGAGTCACTTCTTCCGTACCCTGGTTGTTGTCCAATGAACTGTGGCTCATCTCAGACCTCTGCAGGAACAGTGGACGTGGGAAGCTTCAGCAATAGACTCTGAGCTCTGCTCTGCTTTTGAGGGAAGAACTCAACTATCTTAATGAAAGGTGGCTCTTAATGAAAACCTTACTCCATAAAATCTTTTTTTTTAAAAAAACTAATGTCGTAGCACCCACTACAGTGGCAGAAACCAAGTTGTTAGTTTTGAGCATCCAGAAGATAGTTTCATTCAAGTAAATCTCTCTTGGGATTAAGTAACTCTTGTCAGAGGTTGGTCTTATTTCAGAAATTTGCCAGTCAGTTTCCAAATTTCTGCTCCATCATTATTATCCAAAGATG
This sequence comes from Eudromia elegans, assembly GCA_003342815.1. NCBI lineage: Eukaryota > Metazoa > Chordata > Aves > Tinamiformes > Tinamidae > Eudromia > Eudromia elegans. The sequence continues at coordinate 4,299,241 of PTEX01000040.1, forward strand.
TATCTGAAGCAGAGGTGGAGACTATGTGTGAGCCTGTAGTAGCAGGAAAGGAAAAGCTACAGCTGAAGGAGTTAGCACGAAGGTAAGTTAAATCATCTTGTGTAGAGGTCTGTTTCAGACTCCTTAATGGTTTGGCTTGAACTGTGTTCCTCAGTTTATAGTGCTTCAGGGAACTCTTTGTTCAGATTTCTTCAGTTATCTGAAACCCATGAAAAGTTTCAAAGCAGCTATTCTAGTGAATCACATAAATGTACATGAACACATATTGAACTCTATTTAACCTGTGTTAAGGTTATATGAAATCTTTTAAATGATTTAAAGAGATTTGGTTCAGGCATAGAGTAAAGCTGCATGTGGAATTTTGATAAGTTCAATGGAAACCCATCAGGATTTTGTCAGAAGTGCTTTAAATCTCATATTTATTCGCATAAAGGCTATTTTAAGTGTTTGTTTCTCCTCATCTATACATTTTATGCAATGTTACATTTCTATTTCAAAATCATAGTATATTCATATCTGGCCTTTCAGTTTGGACAGTAGAGTAAGAAAACTTAATGACATAAAACTGAAATCCTCTACAAAAATCAGTGAATGCACTGGGGCAGCTTTTTGACCAGTACCTACTGGTGGAGTCTGTTGAGTCATTGCTTAGCTGCAGTGGCCCATGAGGTGGCAGAGTTTAAGCTCCTGAGGGCAGAGAGAAAAGCAGAATAGTACTAATATACTTCAGGACAGTGGACTTTGGCTTATTCAGAGAACTGATAAGTGAAGTCCTGTAGGAGGCTGCCATCAAGGGCAAAAGAAGCCTAAAGAGCAGGTTACAATTCAAGGGCAACTCTTTTGAGAGAGAGAGAAAGAAAGAGTAGATATGGCAGAAAGCCAGCTGGAATGAAGGGAAACTGTTAATAGAGGACAAAGTGTTTGGAGGTTAATCTAGAGCTGAGGTAACTGGGAGAAACATAGAAGTATCCCCTGGGTGTGCGCTGATGGAATTAGGAAGAACCAGACAAGTCTGGAGTTGAAACTGGTTAAGACAGTAGCAAAAGAGTTAAAAGGTTAAAGGACATGGAGAAAGCTGAGATGTCATGCAGTTATAGAGTATTTGCGTTTGGAAGGAATCTTGGATGTCTCTAGTCTAACATCTCTGCTCAAAACAGGGAAAGTAGAACAAGTTGCTCAGGACTATGTCCTAAGCAACCCAGTTGAGTTTAAAATATATCCAAAGAAGAAGACTCCAAAACCAATCTGGGCAAACTGTTCCAGTGTTCATTCATCCTGACAGTACTTTTTTCCTGTATTTCAGTTTGTTTCCGTTGCTGCTTGTCCTATCACTCAGCACCACTGAGAAATGTCTTACTAGGTCATCTTAACCCCCTCCATCAGGTATTTGTACACACTGATAAGATCCTCCTCAACCCTTTGTTCTTGAGGCTGAACAGTCCTAGCTCTTCAAGTCTCTCCTTATGTGTTAAACACTGAACTGTGCTAGACACTGATGGCTTTAGTGTTTTTGATGCCCTCTGTGTACTTGCTCCAGTGTGAGTGTTTCTTGTACTGGAAGCCCACGACTGGGCCTAGCATTCTAGATGCCCCAAAACTGATGAATAGAGAGGAAGCAACCTGTCAACGTGTTGGTAAAAGGCTGCCTAATGCAACCCAGGAGGCTGTTGGCTTTCTTCTTTGCCAAAAAGGCACACTGGGCATGTTGAGCATCTCATGCTCAATTTATTGTCCACTATATCCTTTACTGTAAGCTGTTTTCTAGCCAAATAGCCCCCAGCCTATGCTAGTTCATAGCTTTATTCTTCCTTGGGTGTAGGATTTTCATTTCCTTTTGTTAAACTTTGTGAAATTCCTATTGACTCTCATCTCCAGCCTGTCAAGGTCCTTCTGAATGGTAGAAAACCTTTGGTGTGCCATCCTCTTCTCAGTTTTATGTTGTCTGCAAGGTCTGTAGGTCCCAGAATCAATGTTTTCTTTGCATTCATGTTTAATGGTGGCATCTGCTTCCACATCTCTGCATGTAGCAGAGTCTGAACATAAAGAAGTCCATCCTTTAGAAAAGGATGATCAAATTAGTTGATCATTGCAACCTGTAAGCTGCAACCTTTAAGAAGCATTAAATAGCAATATAAGGATATATTAAGTAACAAGATCATGGGACTGGATGGGATGTGTGCAAGGACGCTGAGAGTGTTGGTGATGTCATTGTGATCTTTGTCATCTTTGCAAGGTCGGGGAAGTGAGAAGGTCCCTTATGACTAGTAAAAGGCACACATTACATCTGTCTGCCAAAAGGGCAAGAAGGAGGGCCCTGGGAATTGCAGACTGATTAACTGCACCGTAGTCTCTGGGAGGTTAAGGACCATGTCCTCCTGGAAGGCATTTCAGCTACATGAATGTTAAGAAGGTGATTGGGAATAGCTTGGATTTACCAAGGTCAGATAATGCATGACCAATCTGATCACCTCTGTGATGAAATGACTGGCCAGGGGATGCGGGAGAAAGCAGTGAATGTTGTTTATCTTAACTTTTAGCAAGACTTTCAACACAGCCTCTTATAATACTCTTTTAGTCAGATAAAGGAGGTGAGCACTGGGTGGAACTGCACAGTAGTTGAAAAATTGGATGGAACATTGAGATCAAATGGTGGTCAATGATTTCAGGTCTGACTGCGGGCTGGTAGCAAGTGTCACTCCTAAGGTGTCATTTCTGGAGCCAGTGCTGCTTAACATCTTCATCAGCAACGTGGTCGAAGGGACAGAATGCACCCTCACCAACCCCCAACTAAGCCAACAGCAATTCGGGGCAGTGGTCGGTGTGCTGGAGGGCAAGGCTGCCACCAGGAAGACTGTGACAAGCAGCAGGAATAAGCTCACAGGGGCCTTGGAACACTTCATAGAATTGGAGAGGCAAGTGCAGAGACGTCCTGCACGTGGAGCTGAATAAATCCATGTCTCAGAACTGCCTGGGGTCTGGAGAGCATCTTTGTGGGAAAAATGACCTGCACATCTTGTTAGGCAGGTTGAGCGTGAGACAACCTTGTGCCCTGGCAATAATGAACTTCAGCTACATGCTGGGCTATGTTATCAACAGTGTCGCCAGCAGGTGAAGGTAATTGATTATTTCTTTCTGGATGACACTCCTGAGGCTGTATCCGGATGACTCTTTCCAGTTTGGGACTCCTCCGTACCTGACACATGAAGAGAGAGAGAGACAGAAATTATTTGTTTTTTTACCCTAGAGATAAAAAGGCTCAGGAGTACATAGATGCTGTTTTCAGCTGCCTTTAAATAAAAACCTGTTCTTGGGGGCACACAGTGCTGGGATGAGAGGCGGCAGTCACAAGCTACAACAGAGAAGTTCCAGTGGGACTTAAGAAATGGTTGGTGAGATGCTGGAACAGGCTGCCTAGAGAAGCTGCCAAATCTTCATGCCTGGAAGGTTTTAAAAACTTAGCTGGCATGAAGCAACCTGATTTAATGTTGAATTTAGCCATGCCTTTAGAGGCCATTGGATTTAGCAACCTCCACAGATTCCTTTCAGCCTAAGCTATTCAGTGTTTCCATGAAAAGCCTAAACATGTGAAAATAGTGTAGAATTAGTTCTTTTGTACTTTTATGTTTCTGCTTCTTATTTGGAATAAAGAATGACCTGTAGAACAATTTCAGTCGGTACAGAAAGAAAAACATGCCATTGGCTTTAAGTGGTGACAAATGACCACCCTGTAGTAGTATGACAGGAGATGTGAAAACTGGACATGAAAACGTGAAACCAGATTCCTACAAGGGGCAGATCCCCTGCTAGCTCTGGGATGTAACCTTTGGGGAAATCAAAGGGGTGACTCAGTGTAACGCATGATGCGCCTGTGTGGTGAGTAAATCAAAGGGGACAGGGTCACGGTCCGTTCTTTTCTCTCTGGTCTGGCAGAGGATTTTGTTTTTGATTGCAGTACAGAACAAGAAATGGAACTTGAGTTCACAGAGGGACAGAGTAGTGACTGAACAGTCTTCAAAAGAGAAAAACAAAAGATTATTTGAACATTACAGGAAATAAAATCACAAATATGACTAACTGGGATACTTCTGTTTCAGTTTTGTAGCAGATCATCCTCACTGTCCAACTTAATGCTGAGGTTTCTCATCAAGTGGATACATTTATCGTGAATTTCATTATTTGATATTGTGAGGGCTTCTGCTTCATAGATGCCAAAATGAAGTCCTACGGGTTGTAAATTTGCTAGATAATAATGAAAATGCATATAAGGTTGATTTCTAAATAGAACTTTTTTTTTTATCTAAAGTGAGCTCAGCAAAATGTGAAAATGGAATTTGACAGAGCTACTAGAACTGTAAATACTGGTTTTATAAATAAATAACATTAGCAAATGTAGATCATTTGTTTTTGAAATCTCTAATCATATTTATTATAAGACCAAAATATATTGAGGGAAAATTCAGAAAGATAAAGAGTATGTTCCTTGCATCTCTTATATGCCAGTTCTTGTTGAATGACTGGCTCTAGACCCGTTGTTCATTACAGACTGATTTCAACTAATACAGTAAAAAAGCAATCTTCACAATTTGTTAGTTTGTATATTGCTTGAAGTCTAGTTCTTTTCCATCTGCTGTGCAATCTGCTGCTGCTATTATATTATGAGAGAGAGAAGCCAGCCATACCCTCAGACCTGTTTCTGAGTTGTCGTGCCACATTTTTCTTCTGTTTCCTTTTGTGCCACATTTTATTTCTGTTTCTTCACAAAGACTGGTGAGATTGGTAGCAAATTATTTCTCAGCACCTCCGGCAGTTTCCATGTCTCCTTTGGCGTTACGGACTACAGCAAGACAGATAATCCAGTCATCTTCACCACAGACCAAACATGCGTAACAGTAAGATAGTCTTGGGTTTTGGTTTGTTTTTTTTTTTTTTAAGTGATTGACTTTTAATAACCTTTTCTCATATGAGAGTTTCCTAATTCATTTTGATTTAGGGTCAGAGTACTGCCTATGTATATATATAAACTATAGAACAAAGTATCTGCAGCAAAAATGTTTCAGAAGGTACATTTTTATAGATGATTTTTGTCTCTGTCATACTGTAGTATGGATCTTTCATTGGAAGAAACTCCTGCTTTTCCAGACTAGTGAGGGTAGCGTGGTCAGGGTGACATGCTAATACCATTTTTGGTCTTCATAAAACCCCTGCACCATCTGTGCCACTGCATAGTGATATTGCAAATGTCCAACGCTCTTTCCTTTCCTTGAAATAACTGCAGTTTTAGTCTCTGCTTATCCGCACACACCCTCATACAGAGAAGCAGATAAGCACTAAAGTAGCAGGATAAGGAGACGTCTGTCTAGCATTTGCTAATGATAGTGAAGCATCTCCTCTTGTTCCAGTCACAAATATTTAGACTTTTACAATATGTTCTAGTGAAACATTAGGAGCCCACTAGACCTTACTGAAAGGTCAGTCCTCTGGTCACTTGTCATCTATCTGCAGGTTATCAGTAATTCCTAGAGATAAAACTTTGAAAGAAGAACACAGTATGAACACAGTTTCATTCTTGAAATTCAGATCAATATTAGTATTTAGAAAGCCTTAAAACATTACCACTAAATAAGAAAGAGGTCTCCTCTGCTCATAGCAAATTACTAAAAATGATTTATTGTAATACATTCTCACAGGTTAGTTTACATGGTAAGTTTGCAATTTTTGCAGAGCCAGGTCAAGTTCTCTTCAGTTCTGATTGTGGAAAATATTTCCGCAGAGATCCTGGAAAGTCACTTCTTTGCTTATTCAGTTTTGATTCATTAACTTACTATGTATTGTGTGCAGTTGTCTGACTTTTAATTATTTTAATTTATAAAAATCTTTCATCAGTGAGTCAGGGAGGTTTAATAATTTTAAAAGTGATTTTTATATATACAAATTGCATTTCCTGGTAATACATTAGAGTTTGGGGGAGCATACAGCAATATATACTTTTGCCCCATTGGGCTGCTATTCACAAAGCCGTTCAAAATGATTTCTGCCACCTGAAAATTGTTGTAATTTCCCTTTGTGAATAGCAATAATGCTGCAGTTACAAGTTAATTCAGCATTGTAATAACACAGCTAATCTTCTCTGCAAGCCCCTAAAACTGAATCTGATAGAAAGTACGAAGGTTTTGCTGGAGTTCAGAAAACTTTAATGATTATCAGAACACTTGGCTGGTATATTTATGTTACATCGTTCAGTTCCAAGTAAATAATGTAATTTTGTTTATCTGCTGTCAACAATATGAGCAATTCTTTTTCTTTTTAATTGAAAGGTTTTATTCTTTCAAATGGAGAATATTGCTGCACATCTGTCCTTACCCTTCCTAGCTGTAAAGAGGTGTCTCCATACAGGAACCCCTGTATGTAGGCAGTGTACGAGCCTGAGGAATCTGGCTGGTGTGGCATGACTCAAAGATGGTCAACACTATTTTGCAAAGTTTAAAAACAAAGTGACATTCTCTTTATTTAAAATGAAATGTTTTGTTATACCTGTGTCGTCTTATATTGCTAGAATAACCCAAACATCTCCAAGGCATTGCCTTTTATATTCCATAGTTTGCATTATTTTCAGATTCGAGAAAATGCTTCTTAAATGTCACTTGTGAAGCAAAGTATGTTCATCTTAAGATAAAGTAAGCCTCAAATGTCTAAAGAATGTTAGAAATAAGAAGGAAAAAAAGAGTTTTAAACATTTCTTCTCATGGAAGATTTTTAAAGCTCTTGGCAATATTTTCCTTTAGTTCACTGTGCTGCGCTAAGCCGCTGCTTGGGAAGCAGCTCGCGTTACCCTTCTCGGGTGCTTCGGGCCGCAGTTGCAGACCCTGGGGCCTGCAGAACGTTTTACGGGATGATAAGTCGAGACCCTCTTTAAACCCTCCACACGAGCACGCCCAAGGCAAGCTCTCCTCTCTGTGTCCAGCTGTGCTGGCGTTACGGACGGTTTTACTTTAGCACCGTGTCATGGTACGCAGCAAACGCAGTGAATCGAACGGCGCGTGACGTTAATGCTGTGTGACGTCTGCTCGTAGCGCAGTCACACAGAGCTAGCCACAGGTTTTACCAGCCTGTTGAAAGAGGCGTTAAAAGGGAAACAGTTCTTTCAACTCGATTGTCCACTGAAACAGTTTGCCATAAACAATGTGTTATTTTTAGCAGTAAAAAAAAATCACCTAATCCTCTCCCAGAGTGGCAAACAAGCCCGTGGATAAAGATCAAAGGAGAAAGGTTTATTCCACTGTTGCAATGAAAGAACTTAAGCAGTTGTTAGAGTTGAAGCAGAAACATCAACATCTGTGTATTGCTAATACAGCCGCTGGGCTTGTTCCTTGTGCGTGTGAGACTGCGTGGTGAGGCTTAGTAAGGCTGAGCTTGGGATATTAACCTGGGAAGACCATCTGTCCCTGCCATAGATTCAGGACTTCTGGAGACAGGCAGGCCTTGGCTGAGCAGTGGACCCATTTCTTGCTGAGAACAGATGCTAAATACACTCTGCAGCTTTTTTTCTTTTTTTTTTTTTTTTTTAAATTCTGTCTGACTGAAGAGAATATGCATTGAATGATGCACACTGTACAAGACAAAGATGCTGGAGAAGTTGTACACAGTATGTCATGGATTCAGTAAATTTCAAAAATAAAGAGGATGGGGTTTAAATGTGTTTTTAGAATATTGATTTTCCTCCTGGATTTGAAATGGAAAGTATTAAACAATGCATTGAGATTTCCCCAATGTGTGTGTTTATTGTCCAAATCTTTTGTTAGGCATCTTCTATTCCTTTGCCAGACTATCCCATCTGTAGGCAGTGCTTTGTAGTGGGTACTGTAGAGGCACTGCAGCATTCTGGATCAGAGCATTGACAGCTCAGCCAGTGATACCCTCCGTGGGTCTGTCTGTGTCATTTACAGCCAGGTCTAAAAAGAAAATCTTATCATATAAGTCCACTGGGAGCAGGAGCCAATATTCATAAAGTTTATTTTTAGCCCAAGGAGGCTAGATTCCTGACATATTGGAGATCTGCAACTTTTTAAAGTTTACAAATCTCTGAAATCATCCCAGCAGAGATGCAAACTCTTGAATTCCTGGCAGTAACCCTGGCTTTCTGCATTACTTCTTGCATGTCCTGCAGAAATTTCAGTCTGTTGGCCCTCAGGGATGCCTGTAAGTGAAATTAGGTTTCTGTTCTAAGTTGCTCTCATCCATTGTGAAGAGAGTGTAGGAAGACCAGCATTATTAGGCTAAAATTAATCAGTATGAATACCACCTGGTCCCTGAAGAGAAATCCAGACTCCGTACTGGGCATCATGTGATTGGGGATTGTTGGATATGTTGAAACAGGATTCACAAAAGCCTACACAATGAGCAAGGAAATCCCGCAGTTTGCAACAAAGGATATAGACTTAAGATATAAATTTGTTTCAAAGTCTGTTATAATTTGTTTTAAGCACCCTAATTAAGATTGTTCCTGTAATCTAATGCAGAGATCTGTCCTTCCCGTTGCACTCATTTCATGTGTCTAAAACCAGAGGAAAGAGAACTCTTCAATTGTATTTGAAAGATGGAAAGGAGAGCTCCCTCCCTGATCCAGCAATTGGAGCATGCACACAAGACATGGAAATTAGAGCTTCTGTTCCTGGTTGCCTAAAGGAGGTTGAAATCCACATTTCTTATCCTCTTGAGGAGTCTCAAGCGCACCAAGTTACTTTCCTAGCAGCAGTTAATCCTCAGCTTTTCTCATTGGGTTTGACAGTGAGACACAGTTTTCTGACATGGAGATGCTGGAGTGGGTCCAAAGAAGGGCAATGGAGCTGGTGAAGGGGCTGGAGCACAGAGCTCATGAGGAGCAGCTGAGGTTATTTAAGTCTGGAAAAAAGGAGAATCAGGGGAGCCCTTATCACTCTCTACAACTACCAGAAAGGAGGTTGTAGTGAGGTGGGAGTCAATCTCTTCTCCAAAATATCTATGGATAAGATAAGAGGAAATGGCCTTTGGTTGCACCAGAGGAGGCTCCGATTAGACATTAGGAAGAATTTCTACCTGGAGATAGTAGTCAAGCATTGGAAAAGGCTCAGGGGAAGTGGTGGAGCCACTGTCCCTGGCAGTGCTCGAGAAATGTGTACATGAGGCACCTAGGGACATGGTTTAGCAGGTAGCGTGTTGAAGGTCATATGGTTGGACTAGATCTTGAAGGTTTTATCCAACCATAATGATTCTATGATTTTAAGTGTTCCTTGGAAAGGAATTTGATCCTGTGTATCTGCTGCCAGGTAAGTTTGATGCATTCACATCTCATTTGTTAACTGATAGAAATGCCATTTACTGCATTTTTCAAAGGCCTTGTCTTGTAGTTGAGTTCACAAAAAACTTCAGAGATGGAGGCAAGCCAAGTGGAGGAATAACCACTTCATGGATCTCAATCAATATAGGAAGTGAGCTTGGAGAAAATTACTTACTCAGTTGTGGAGTGAGCTGCTCCTGTATGTGCCAAGAAGCAGAACTTTAAATGACCTAGGAGTTTAAAAGCCAAATCCCTGATGTGTTAGGCAGATTTTAGGTCTACAGACTGAGGAGCAGAGCTCTTCAGGTCCGCATTTCTGTTACTTGGTTTCAAAAATGTGTGTGAACAAGTTCCCAACCAGCAACGTTGAGACCCAGCATCAGTCCGTTGGTTTCAGGTATTTTGCACTGTGCTGTGGAGTCACCTCCAGGGACACCCGCTGCGGTCAAGCTGTTATTGAATTCTGGTTATCTCAGTCTTGGAGAGGAGCCTTCAGAGCCTCCCACAGCCATTAGCTCTTTGACACCTTGTTGAGCAAGAAGCTGGTTCAGTGCCTCTTAATTTTCTCCATTCAGCTGTCACAAGAAAGGTGTCACCTGTACTGCCAAAGTAATTGCAGAGGATGGCTAGCAAGCGTAGGGCCTGGCTGCGGTGCATCTGTGTAGGTCTTTTATTCCTTTCAGGAAAACTGTCAGCTACTACTCTGTATGTTGCAGTCTTGTACGATCTGTACAAAAAACCTGAATAATCCAGCCCTGTCTTAGATACCTTGGAATGTGTAAAAAGGCCAGATGAAGGTGTAGTAAGACCATGATGACCATCTAAAATGGCATTAGTGGGCAACTGAACACTTTGGCAACTGAATTGTGCCCTACATGACTAAGCTCTCATTTACAGATCTAGACAGATCAGATGTGTCTAGGTTGTTGGATGTGTCAATGTCTGTGATTATCAGATGGAGGCCGGATATGTCATGGCCCTAAGAAGGACCTAGTCACATAGCTTTTGCAATGGCTTTTGGTACGTGAGAAGTTTCAATGTGTTAGCTGTCCTACAGTAGCATCAGGCAACTGATTCCTTCATCCAGCATATCTACATTAGCATGAGGATGAATCAAGCTCAGCTTTATGTTTACTGTGTTGACTAGGGTTCCATTGGGAGGTTGTATTCATTGTTTATGCTTAAATTTGAGTATCTAACCTCCAGTTAAATCCTACCTTTAAATTCCTGTGAGGATCAAGCAGACATCACCTTAGGTTTGAGCATCAACCATGACTTTTTATTCAGTACATGTAATTACTCTTGGTGGCACTGCAGTGACTTGGACATCTGTATCCAAATTTTAAAAGTATTCCATTTGCTTTGAAGCTACAATTTATTTTGTCAGCTGCTACAGTGTAACCTTTATTTGAAGAAATATTTTAGAAATTTTCTTGTCTTTCAAAAATTTCTTTGTGATAGCTGTCATTTTATTCTTTCCCTGTGTTGTGCACTCTCTGCTGCTAAGTCCACAAAAGTGATCTAGCACATAGTGTTCTTACATACCTTTTTTTCATTTCTCTATTATTAACTATCTTTTGCAACAATATGAACATAGGCAGCAACCTTTGTTGACATTTTTTGGACTCAGTTTTAGAACTATGTGTCTTTCTGCTTCTGACATCCATGCTGTGCCTCTTTTGTTAATGATACCAATGCTTACAGAACACAGTCTGCCCTTCACAGTTACTGCAAGAATGCATGCATGCATGCAAGATGCAGGAAAAAAGGGAATTCCAAATGTTTCCCAATTATAAAAAATCTGGGGGAGGATATCTGGAGATATATGCTTACCTGTTTTTACAGTTTTCCCTTGATATCTGCTGTTGCTATCTTGTCTTGAGACAAGACTTAGGCCTAAGACCAAGAAGAACCATTTCTGTTTTCTTAAATCCATTTTTACCACTCAAAAAATCAGAGTATTAGTGATTCTATGAACTACGTGGAATATAACTAAAAATAGCTTAAAAAAAGTTGTTGTTTAAGTCCCACAGAAAATCTAGGCCAGCATTTATCTGCTATTCAAATGATTAAAAAATAAATGTTTTTATTGGTGTCATATTAGCTAAAATGTCAGCACTGTATATGATCCAAAGAACAATTAGCATATGCAGTTTTACACTCTGTTATGTAACCATTCCTCGACATTGATACTTTCTGCTCCAGAATATAGGAGATTGCTTCTAGGCAGTGATATAGTACTGTGCAGGGATTTGTGCCAGCGAGATCCTGTGTCTTGACAAAATCTTTAGGTTTTAGTAAGACTGCTGAAGACAGTGGGATCAAATCACACTGATCCAGTTGCTCCTAAACATGCTAACATTGGGTTTATAGTTATAGTAAAATGTAAATAATGGATAATACTTTGTTCAAGGAAGTTGTTGCATGCAACTGGATCAGTTGCATACATCATTAAATACGTGCATAACATTATGTAAACTGTATATGCAGGCTGTGAAATCTGTGCCTTGAAAATACAGATTGCAACTGAGAAATTAAAATACAAGAGATACTATTATTCAGTATGGTAGCTCTTGAGGATGATGACTTCCTAAAATGATAACAGACATTTAGCAAAGGAAATGAAGTTATGCTTTTTCCCAAGACAATGTTAATACAGCACACGTAAATTTAGCTTCTAAATTGTCCTTCTAGCATCATACTGAACTTCAGAGTACAGGTGAATTTACTGCATGATGCTTTAAATCCACCCTATCCACTACTTAGGCATTGTGGAGATGCTGTCCTTGGATTTAAATAATATATTCATATGAAGTTATGATGCATAAAGCAAGAAACAGCATCTTCTCACTAAAATTCTGCAAAGCGTGCCTACAATGTTGTGTTAAAAAACATGTGGCTGCGTAACTGGTGGAGTTAAAAGTGAAGTGGATCAATTATGTTCATAAAGAGAAGTTAAAGATCTTCATTTTTCCTCATAAATATCTTGACAACTCACCAATTCAGTGAATGTTGAAATTCCATTTGTATTAAGGGAGAGTTAAAACATGTAAATTAGTTTACATTTCTAGATCTGATTCTAAAGCTTTTGCTGTCTTTTATTTAAAATCTTCAAAGTGGACATGGGTTGTAAAATCAGATTCGCATTTCTATTTCTAATTATGATTGATTTGTGCTGGTTCAATACTATGTCAACACTCAGATCTAGCAGAACAAATTATTATGGAAGAAATGGGAAGTTTTTCATAGTTAATCATAAATTTTGTTGCTAAAGCAAATTTTCAATAACTGAATCAAGCAAACGTTTATAGCTTACAGGCTGCGTTCTTGTTTCCACAGCGCATACATAATAACAGACTTCATGGGCATCAGGAATGAAAATTTTATGAAGGTAGCTGCGGTGGGGACCTGGATGGGAGATTTTGTCACAGCATGGATGGTAAGAAATACGATATTATTACTTTTAAAAAGAAAAATAAAAGGAATGTATTTGTTGGTTTCAAGGGAGAGAAGGGCTGGGAGGAGAAGCGGAGGGAGAAGCCTGAGTGTCTTGAAGTAACACCAATGTTTCATTCCAGATGAGGAGATAATTAACACAGGCTTAGTGGTAGGATGTGTAATTAGTTGGGAATCCAAGAGAGTTTCAGTTACGATGAATCAAAACACAACTTTGTTCCTTCTGCTATGAGTGTAAACTTTTCATTGACTTCTGTGAGGACAGAACTTTGTCCTTTCTCTATCATGAAACTAGTGTAAAGACTTGACATAGAGTGAAATAGAGTAATGTCTCAAGTGAAATGTATTTAGTGAAAAGGAGAAAAGAAGAAAAATTATCTGAATCATGTGATCAAGAAGGGTGGAAATGAAATAAAGAAAGCCAGTTACATCCCAGAATGTGAATATAGCTTGTTTGAAGTGAAACTATTGGATTGTTTGTCTCTAATTGAGGTTTTGGAAGAATAAACTCTAACAAAAGATTAAATGTTTTCATGAAGTTGCTTTTCACTTGAATTACTATCTTTACAAAGGTACTCTCCTGAAATACTGGCAATCCAAAGATCTATGTAGTCAAAGAAACACAGAAAATGACAGCTAGCTGTGAATGAAATTAAGTACGTGAAAATGTGTTTTGATTGTTCAGGGAAAGCATTTTTTTAAAAATGAAGTAATGAAAAGTGAATGCATTTTTATTTCTTTTTTTTAGTAACATTAGATTTTTATGATTAATGTAGGTAAGAATTTTAAAAGTTACAACTGTGACATAAATAGTTGAAATTCGTAGGGCATTAATTTGAATTGGGGAAAGAAGAGGTCCATGATGTTCAAGATTACAAAATTGTTTTAAATTAATCTTTTTTTTTCTAATAATTCATTGACAACTCAGTTTATTAATGCAAAATAAACAATATAAGTTTGGGAGGTTTCATTAACACAGAGAACATTACCTGAGAGTGAATGTTTACCAAATATCATATTGAAAAGAATGGAAAAAAATCTCAGCATTTGTACAATGTAGCTAGTGACCGCAGCAGGCTCAGTGTTAGCAAAGAAACAAGTCAGAGGGAGGAATTTAAGGTTGTGGTATGTGTTAGGATAAAGCACCCTGTGCCACATGCTGTAGAGATCCCTGCTGGAGCGAGGGGTTGGACTAGATGATCTCTAGAGGTCCCTTCCAACCTCAACCATTCTGTGATTCTGTGGATAGCCGGAAATAGAAATAAGACTGAAGTCTCTAAGACTATAGGAATAATCTTAGAAGAGTCATTGGAGTTTCCCTCAATTTATCCTCCATGCATTTCATATTTGAAACTTACTGTACAACAGGCAAAGAAAATAAAAAACATCAAGGCTTTTGTCAGCATACAGTGCACTATGTTGCAGTGGCTCCTCTGAGCCAAATTATGTTCTATGAAATGGTGGCCATGAAAATTCAGTACATAGCAAATCATCTTACAGCACCGACTCTGTGGAATTGGTGCATTGACTGATGTTATCAATTAATGTGAATTTCTAGCAAATTAATAGTAAAATTAAGTGTCTACTTCTAAATATTGTTAGCTTATGGTCTTCCACTATTTTAAACAAATATTTAAGGAAAAGTAATTGATGAGCTAAACTGATTTGAGAGGATCATCATACTTTGGGCTCCAGTGATAAATATTGCTCACACTGCATTAGGAAACATTCCGGTATTTTTTTCTTTTCTTCTCCTTGAAAAAGGAATGTCACAACAAAACACGCAGCACTATATAAAGCACATACATAAGACTTAAAGTGATACGGAAATTGCTGAGCTAAAGGGGTGTTAGAACCCTGATCCGTTTGCATGTATCCAATATCCTCTCAGTTCCCCTCAGGTACTCTCAGCAATGGAGGCAAAACTGGATTATGCCACGACAGGTGCTAGTGCTGGATGGGGTTGTCACTGAAGAACTTCTAGGGAGACCAGGTTCTGACAGGGCAAGTTTGGAAAGGCTGGTTGTAAACTAGGCTCATTCTGATAGTTTTTAGGAAGAGCTTAGGGTATGGGCTGGGAGAATCAATGGGTTTAGGAAATGCTTAGGATACAGAAAGGAAATTAAGAGGCATGATAGAGGTATGGAGGGAACTCAGTAGAGTTTTAAGTCTCTGGGTAGGGACAAGGGGTTGACAAAGATTATGCTGGCTATTGCTTCTCTCCTTCCACACATATCTACTCACCAGTGTTACGCTGACTGCACTTCTTCCCTCTTTCAGGGAAAATAGGATCCCACATCCAGACAGTTTGTTCTCTAGCATCAACAGATACCTCACCCTATCCCATCACTACTCCCAGCCCAGGTCCTCTTCAAGACTTTACCTTGCCTGCTTGTGTCTGCTGGACTGCTCAGATAAGGAAGAAAGATAAGGGTTGGAACAGATCAGAGACATGAAACAAAATGAAAAAGAAGACTTGAAAAAACCAAACATATCACACCAGGAGGTATCAGTTTCAGAGAAGTGCACACACCTTGGTGGAAACTTGCCACACAGCCTGAGTGTTTGGATCATATGGTCACATAACTTGATAGCTAGTCCCATATAGTCACATAACTTGCTAATGGAACCTTTAGCTTACATAATGGAACCCAGATCTTCACATTCACTGCAGTGGTTCCATTTTGTGACCTTTAAGAAGGTTCTACAAAGTCACCCAAAGAAAATTAAGAAATGGATATTGCCTTTGTTATATCTGAACCATACTGGAATTAAGATCTTATTCTCTATTGGGAACTTTGGAAGTAAGCAATGATAAAACAAAACAGATGGAATTCAATTTTCTAAATGAGTAATCAGTAAAAAATAATATTGCGCCAGTACAGGAAGAAGAGGTTTATTAAATCAGGAAGATACTTTAAAGGGGAAATTTTGTTTGGGATTGCTGTTTGTTCTGGATTTAAAAGGCAAAAGTGAACTCTGCTCCCATCACCACTTAGTCCATTGGCCAATGTGATGACAGATTGTGACTGAATTCCTGACAAAATCAGTGATACTCTTTTAGTGCATAGTGGAAATGGGACCGGGCTGTAGTTGCACAGGGAGGGACTGTGAGAAAAAGCTTCTTCCTTTGTACTTCCAACTAGGTGCTTCTAGGGCTAGTAATCATCCTTTGTGAAGTCTGTGGGAAGTGTTGGCTGTTCTAAATAAGACTGTGAACGAGGGACTGGCTTCAAAACACTCTACGTCTGCACTTTTTCATCTTTGCAGGCAGGGAGCTGTATACTGTTCCTGCTTTGAACCTGCTCTTCTGTACTCATATAATGTGCATTCTACTATCATAGAGAGTGGTTTTGAGAGAGAAAGCACAGGATTTGGCACAGTAGGATAGCTTTGAGAAAAAGTTGGATTTCACCCAGACAAGCCTATAAACCAGCAATTAGGGTCTTCTTCTGGAAGGATGTGAGCAGGCTGAGGAAGGCTAAAATTTCTGACAGTTTGGGTAGACTCCTGACCATCTCTGTAAAAACAAACAAGCTGCTGCAGCTGTATTTCTGTGAGAGACCCAGGCCTTGAGCGCAGGTAAGACATACTCAAGGGTGTGCTCTCAGGGGTGGATGCTATTGAGCATTGCTATAGAAGGGAGAGCTTACCCAGACCTCCCTCCATCCTTCACAACCTCCTGCTGAGGTAGAACACCCTTCTTTCCTACTTCTTTCCAAACATTGTTAGCTTTTAGACTGTTAATACTCTTGTTCTCAATCTTCAGGTTTTGCGAGCTCTCTGAAGGTCACATATAGGCACTATGTTACAAATTATATTTATACCACATGGAGAGATGTTTACCATGTGTTTACATCAATATTTGATATTCTTAAATGAACATATCAAAGTAGGAATCAGGTTCTAAACCTGTAGATTCATGAAACAAAGCTTTTGTTTGTTTGTTTGTTTGTTTTCCCCTGTCATGTGCACTCAGTTAGAGCTCAGGGTACATCCATAAAAACACAATAATCACACCTAGTCAGACTAAAAAATCCATCCAGGTTGGTATCCTGCTTTCAACTGCGAGTATAAGCAGAAGCCTGCAGAATAGTAGGAACAAACCAATCTTATATGATAGTTTCCTCTAATTTCCTTTCAAACCGCATATGTTTTTGGTTTTAATAAAATATTCTCTATCCTATACTTGCCCAATCTCCTCTTTCTTCTAGGTGCTTATAAAAAGCCTTATGGGAAATTCGGGTTAAGTTTTTTCAGCCACATCTTTATCTTTCAGGAGATCTGGAAAGACAAAGAGAAATCCATTATTTTGGGGTGCTTTGTTGATCTCTCTCAGTAGTCCTCATGTGAAATATCTCTCTGCCTGATGCTGAGGGAGCAGTTTGGCATTCACAGCCTCAATGTTTCATGCTGCTATTACAGAAGTAGTCAAACATTATTGGGTGGTGCTGGAAGTGATGTTTGTACGAAAGTCCCAACTCAGAAATTATGAACATGTAGATCAGTTTGTAGCCATCCTCAAGTGCCTTGTCAGTAAAACACAGAGCTTTCTTTCTAGTAGTAAGGCTTAGTATGTTCATTTTCCCTCATTTTCATTCACTATTTCTTTCTTTCTCTCTCAAAATCCTTTCATCTTGTGACTAGGTTGCAGGCACAATGGCTCACACTGGGCAGGTAAGCAAAAAATAAGGAATATTCTGGGTTATTTTTATCCCTAAACAAAACCGAAGAGTCAACAGGGCCTGGAAATAACTATTGAAGTCGCCCCAGAGACAAAAATATCTCTGATTTCTTTCTACTGAGGCCTATATTCCAAATGTGTGCATGAATTTCAGAGTACTCCAGCCACTGGTGCACAATCTCTCTTTTCTGAAAACAAACAAAGTTTTAATATATGATATAGCATAGGGTGAAGTAAAGGAGCACATGTATTAAACTTTAATAAACCCATAGCTTGATGTTATCTTCTGATAGATATCTAGTGCCTGTAGACTCTGGTATCTCCATTAAGTAATTTTTGATGTTTTGCATATTCTACTGGTAAGAATTTTAACAGTTTCTGGAGATATATTTTGGAGACCTTTGACTATTTTATTGCCATCAGGATCCTGAAAATATCAGACACCTATAGAATAGGAGAGCAGGCTTTTAAATGAACTTGAGGTGCTTCTCATGTGTCTAGTAAGGGAGAACTTTATTCTCATCCTCATTTGCTGACTAGCCATTTCAATATCCTAGGAGTATGATATCCTAGAGGAATGAAGCATTGCTACTAGGCAAAAATTAGGTTGATTTACCACTTTGTTTTTATCTCAGGATCTGTATGTATTGTTAGTTGCATGTTCAAAGTAGCAACCTTGATGCTATAAAACCTCATGTTGCTGACAGTGGCAGGTACATAAAACCACTGCAATGCAAATAGGTGGGAAGTAAAACACTAATGTGGCTAACAATGCAACCTACTTCAATAGGGCACAGGAGACCAGTTTAAAATGTGTGTGAAAGAATAATCTATCTGTCCAGGAGATATTGTTCTGCAAAGTACAGTATATTGTTTTATCCACAAGCAGTGAAGAATTCACCATTTTGAGGCACATTCCAAGTCAGGTTGGAGAGTGAGAAGTCTTGAATGACTGACATCATTTCTAAGCCATGCCTCTGTCAAGGATTTGGCATGACAATTCAGATTATGATCAGTGTCAATCTTTTTGATTGTTTCTGTTCCACTGACATATCAAATGACAAAATAAAACTGTAATTGAATTTGCTGTGGCATCTGAAATACTGTATAGCTAAGAACTCTGCTGTACTTCAGTAGTGGAAATGAAATTAAACTGTGAAGCATGAAATGGAAGGAGCATGATATATGTTACCAAAGTCACTCGCCAGGACTGCGCAGGAATGTGACTAATAACACCACTGGAGGCAACATGTTTCTGCCCATTCAGAATATCAGGCACAATGCTGGCTCTACTTTTACTTCTGTATTTCTGTTCTTTATTTTATTTCCTTCTCTTAAGGGCCAATTCATTTTCCAAGCCATTCTGTAGCTAGTTGTTCTATCCCCATATGATAATCCACATATAAATTCATGGAAACACAAGTGTTCAAACACTCAATCATGGGAGACTTGCCAATGCTGTATTTTCAGTGTTTTGGGGGAGGAATATAACCGCTCCGTGTTCTTCCTCATGGGCTGATACTTAGTTATATAAGGTGTACTGTGCCTGTGTCATATGAGTTCATCTGATGGTCCAATCGTGTCTGATCATGGTATTATTTATTCATTGATTGATAGTGTAGCCATCTGTTCATGTGCTCTAGATTATAATTATCTGCCTTTCCAGCTTTTTTTTAAAAAAAAATTCTCCTGTGAGCTTCTCATTTGAATTCTGACCAGGCATTGCCAGAGGTGTTGCTTCATCCCTGTTGTTTCATCTGTTTTCCAAACAGTGAATCCCTTCAACTCAATCCCACAGCAAGTAATCTTTATTATATGAAGGTCACCATTTTCTAGGTTTTAAAACATATGCTTGGTAGAACATATGCTAGCACTGGAGGACTCAGGATTTATTTCTGAAGGAGGCTACAGGCAACTCTACTTCTGAGCTCAAGAGTAATAATTTGGAGGCCTCGAACTTGTGCCCCCAAATTTATCCTAGTATTTCTCTAAAGCAGCAACATATGTATCTTGAAATAATTATCTGACAGTTTTCTCTAACAAGCAAAAATCATAATATGTGTTCTTTCAAATATGTGGGAACTTTTCCCTGCTGCTTTTGTAAGCATTTGAACTTGTATACACATTTCTGGATCTGTCTGGATCATTATTGCTCTTCCACTAGCATGTCCATTCCTGTCAGTTCAGTAATTCTGAACCTTGCAAGCGCTGTAGTAAAACCCAGAATATATCTGGAGCCTGTCAAGAAGCATGTGGGTTGTTCAGCAAGAACCTCCCTCATTCGTCTGACACCCTCAGTGCCTCTTGAGTGGCTTTTGAAGAATCCAATAAGTACTTGAATGTGAGGGAATGCATATGTGCCCATCTTGGAAAAGTAGTTTGGATAATAACAGCTAATATGAGAGCAATATGAGTGTAAAGAGTATGTGTGAATACAGTACTCGGACCATCTTAGATGATGTTTGTCAAAACCATACTAATACTGAAGAAGATGACCATCAACTGGATTAACCAGTAAACAGAATTACTAAGAGACTTCTAAAAAAGGGTCAGTTGAAATTCACTTGAAATGAAGTATAAACAAACACAGAAGTTTGAAAGAGGAGTGAGAAAAATGTAACAGGCAAAATCTAGTTTGATACTGCCAGAAGTTGTTCCACCAGTGGCATGATATCCATGTAGGCCAGGCAGAGCCTCTGCCCGTACCAGTTGTTATGAGCATCCTTCGTCCAACCAGAGGGCTGACTTCACAAGGTGCGCTGAGCAGCAATCCTCACAGAATCACAGAATCACATTAAGATTGGAAGGGACCTTTAGTGATCATCTAGTCCAACCCCCCTGCACACTCAGGGTCACCTAGAACATGTGGCACAGGATTGCGTCCAAGCAGGTTTTGAAGATCTCCAGAGAAGGAGACTCCACCACCTCTCTGGGCAACCTGTTCCAGGGCTCTGTCACCCTCACTGTCAAGAAATTTTTCCTTAAGTTCATGTGGAACTTTTGGTGTTTAATTTTGTGGCCATTTCCCCTAGTCCTACCTGTGGCCACCACTGAAAAGAGGCTGTGCCCTCCTCCTCACTCCCTCCCTTAAGATACTTATAAACACTGATCAGGTCCCCTCTCAGCCTTCTCCTCTCTAGGCTGAACAGGCCCATAGGGCAGATGTTCCGGGCTCCTGATCATCCTTGTAGCCCTGGACTTTCTCTGGTATTTCCACGAGTTGTTCCTCACCTTGAGCCTGCATATGTGGTCTTATGGAATGCTTGTTCACCACTGTATGAATTAGCAGGTTGCAGGGAGCAACACAAGGACCCATAATGCACGCATAAAACTGCAGGACCTGCATCTGTGGCTGGAAGCGTGTTCAGATGTGGAAGACTGTGTGTACTTGTAATCTGTGTGGGTAGGGGAGATAATATGCATCCATAACTCTATGCGTGTTGATTAGGTCTACTGGGGCTTGGTCTTCAAAAATTGTGGCTGTTTGTTAGCATTTGGTAAGCATCTAGCATTGCGATTTATCTGTTACAGACCTGATATTGATCTTGAATCTATAGTTCACTAGTTTCTTCTTAATTATGTGTCCTTAATAAATCAATAAACCACTTTGATCTTGATTTGATTTAAACCATGTGAGTTGAGCCATTTTTCCTTGCAATACTTGAACATTTTCAATAACATTTTTGCCTGCATTGCAATTTTGTCTGGACAGTTACAAGTCTTCTTTGAAGTAACTTAAAAGATTCTGTGGGAATGTAGCCTTGTTATCCACCTTACAAGAACACACGTCCACCATTATTGGTGATGATGTTCACTGTTTAGTGAAGGACCTCAGGAACTGCACTCTGTCCCTTGGACATCTTCACTCAGTCACCCAAGAAAAGCCTTCCATTCTCAGTGCACAAATGGCAGGGATGTTGCTTTGCCTTATGATTCTCTGGCCAAAAGGAACAGCAACATCAAATGAAGTTCAGTGCTTTCATCTCAGTAGTGGCTGACCCATTCTTCCACCTCCCAACGGTACCTTGATAGCCCTTTTAACTTCACTGCCTTATTCTCCGTATTTCAGCATCCAGGGGCAGGCTGAACCACTGTAATTTTGCTATTGCTATTGACTCTTGGTTAGAGAATACAGTTCCTAAACTTAAGGGTATCGATTTTGGCACAACTACCAGGATCCGTTGCAAAACATTTTTACTTCAAAATGGATCAGGACAATTCTTAGTGCTCTAGATTCTCAGAAGGCTTGTCTCCAGGCAAACTTATTTCCAGTCTTTGAGTAATGATTTTTCTTAAGGACAAGTCGGCAGAGGAACAAAGTCTTGAATACAACACTGCGGAACACACACTTTGAGTTTTTATTCTCCATGTCTAAATGATGACTCACAACAGTAAAAGTGTGATACCCTGTGAAACAAGCAGATGATAGTCCTCAACTTCTCTTATAGTTTTTTAGAATTGTTCTGTCAACTATCAGTTTAGTCAATATGTGGCCTTTACCACAAGAATCCAGCAGCTTCATGCTGACTAGAGAATTCTGATTGTTATTGGAAAAGTAGTGCAGGTTCTCAGCCCTGTTCTCCATCTTGACTTAATTTGCTGGTAGAGCTAATGAAGTAAAAGCATAATAAATGATATAATAAAAATAATATAATAAAATACAGTAATGCAATAACAGCTTTCTTCTCTGTAAAGATCTGGTTCTCAGAAGGATTTAAACCTGATGCTGAGTTCTCTTGTAAGCTCACTGTTTCTACCTTAATGATATCTGCACTTCTACATCTTATGAAGAAAAAAATCTTTCTTCATGGCGGGTATCTTTTGCAGCAAAATGTGTTAGTTGCAAGTATATATGGATGCTTCTGTTCTCTAATACAGTTATTCTTCTTGGATCTGTTCTCTCTACAAACAGCCACAAACGATCATTTTCCCTTCCAGCTTTCAATTTCTTCCCCAGTCAGAGAATTTTAAATACTTATTTTTCCCCTCTACATCTCATATCCATAAGCTAAATCATAAAGGCGGATGTTTCTCTTTTTTTCAAGTTGAAAAGACCAGAAATTCCTTTTTTTTTTTTTTTAATATGTGTGTGTGCATAATTGACAAATTCAAAAGTATAGAACCTGCTTCCAGAGACTGAGCAAGGTGACAGCAAGCTGCCTTTTATGAGATTGTTTTGGAGCTTTCCTCTGTTGTTGGGGCACACTTCAGTTACAGCTTGAGTTACATTCTTTCTGGAAAGTCTTTTAATTTCATGAAGCCATAAGCCTTACAGGTGCCCATATTGGATGTGGTCATTAGTTGGGTAGGCTTAATGTTTTTCTATATGCTACTTTTCTGCCTAGCATTCACTGTAGTCCAAGTAGACAAATGCCTGGGGGTAAAAAAAGGAGACTGTCTAGTCTTATTTTCCACCCTCATTTCTATCCCCTCTGCCTTTGCAGAAGTGTTCCATCTAATGTTTGCGATGTTTGCGATGTAGATGATTTAAACAACAACTACTGTTGGAATCCTATAGGCAAAAAGGAACTAAAAGGACATGTCCTGGACAGCAGCGTGCCCTTTCAGAGAAACCTGCTCCTTTGTCATGTTACAATAGTGTGCATTCAAGTTTGACCTATATGTTTTGAATCGTCCTGTTACTTGTTGTTATCCTGTTTTTACTATTTAGAACATGCATTTGCTTGTATAAAAGCAAGACTTAATCCAACAAAGATATCCAAAAGGGCAGGCACAGACAGTAGATAAATCGATTTATAGTTATGTATTTTATCTGGCCACATATATTAAATATTTTTCTTGGTTGTTAGAGCAAAGGGAGAGATAAATTTTGAATATTCTTTTTCCAGTTAGCTTGAATCAAAGACAGCATATACCTATTGTCCCTAAGCACAGTGTTGTTACGTAGTTCTGAGTGAAGGTACTTGAGAAAGAAAAACTAGCAGCATTCAGCCTATTTCAAGAAATCAATACTAGAGCATACCACTCATGCATCTGAAGTACTACCCTGCATCCTACAGTGATCACTGTGAGATGCTCGCAGTGGAGATTCTTGTGGCACCCTCACAGATTCTCTAGGAAAGTAGAGAATACAAGAGGTGAAAGAGGGAAATATTCTCTACTCTCTACTGAAACCTTCAACAGTTAGAGCTGAGCCCCAACTGCTGTCAGCCAGGGTTCTTTACCTCCAGCTACCTAGCTGAGTGCTACATGACCAAAGCAAGAGAGCAGTTTCCTCCTGGGAAAGCAAAGAGACAAAAAGTAAACTTGTGTGTGAACAAACTGTATGTTTTCTTCATTAGGAAGGAGATAAGCAGAGCACAGGAAGAGCACAGGAGGAGGCTCAGGAGGTGCAGGAAGTGAAAGGGATATTTATTGTTTAGAAGCTACACATTTTAGTTTGAATGCCCTAAAATACATAGTATTCCTCCTGAGAATTCATAACTTGGATTAGGATTTTTAAAAATTAAGTCAAATTTATTTATTTATTTAGATGTCGTGTACAGTGTGATTTTCTAGTGTTATGAAATTGAAACCATTGCTATCTCTTGTCAGGGCTTCTGGGAAACCTGTATATGTGAAAAAATTCTGATTACCAATGAGTTGTTATTGGTTTTGTGATTAAAACAGAGTATTTCTGACTTCTTTTTAATGCTCTCTTCTGCTCTCCAAAAAGAGTGAAAAACCAAAATAATGCAATATGTACAGTCCGCAGGTCAGACGAGAATTCTGCAAAAGTGGTCAGAAAATCCATACATTCTTGCTCAGGAAGACTGCATAAATGCAGAATGCCTCACTGATTTCAGTGGCTAGCAAAAATTTTATGATGGCTTTTCCCGCCAGCTGAACTATTGCAGATGGAGGAGGAATGCATAACCCAGACATTTATGCAGTAGTGTGCTTAGAAGTTTAAGGTGACTCTCTTCTGGCTGCAGCGAACATGACAATGAGGCATAATACATGTTTCCTTTTTATATTAGAGTTATCTATGCATTTTATTTTGAACATGTTCCAGGCCTCTGCTGATAGGCATTCTGAAAACTCTAGGGTTCTGAGATACTTCAAACATGAATGAAGGATAATGTCAAATATTGACATGAGCTTTTTGTTCTTCCAATGTTGTAGGTGAAAGATACAACTCCATCTTTTTCAAAAGACAAGGTGGAAGGGAGAAAATACACTTTCCTACATCTCAAATTCTGTCCAATTGATTTGTTTCATAGCTTTGGTTAACCATACAGTTACAATCTGTGAGATTTGGAGTCTTATTTTTCTTTTCTGCTTTGTCATACTCTTTCCTATAGAACTGTACATGCTTCTCGATGATAATGGCATGAACATTTATGATGATTACATGTACTTAGACTCAAATCAGAATACCATAATGCAATTGTGCATTATGACATGATGTGCTTCTTAGAAACTGTGAATGAGTGGGTGTCAGAAATGCTGCAGAAGTGGGCTCTAGAAATAACATGTTCTTGCTGAAGCTCTTTGAGTACAGATGGCAAATGTGTAAGTTGGAGAGTCTAAGACGGACAGCTCCTGTCTAAAACAGTTGTTTCATTCTGTATATGACTGTATGAACAAACTTGTTTCACTGAGTGCTAAAAAATATCTTTCTTGCTAAAATTGTAACTGAACTTGTTATCTCAATAAGTCTTCCAGGATGTTTAAAGAGAAAATCTATAATGGAATGAGAAGAGGAGGCTTGATAAATATTATAAAGAAATATTATTTGACTATTCAAATTCATCTGGAGATTTTTAGCCCACTAAATATGTTGTGAAATAAGACCCTCTATATCCACATGGAGAGATTAGCAGCAGATGGCAGTGGTACACAGCAAAGCTTTTCTTTAATTCTAAATTCCTTCAGGGTTTGTAGGATGAACTACAGGATATTCTGTTAAGCAAAAAGTGGAAGGATGTTTTATTATGAAAAAATATATCACAATGCTCTTGACTAACAAAATGCTGTGTAAAATCAGTGCTACAATAGAGAACAATGTTTGAAGCTGGCAAAGTAAGAAAGAAGGGACTACTGCTAGTCTTAGACTGCATTATTTTAAGGGATGGGTGTTCAGCCAAGTAACTTTATTATGAGGTTGGAAATAGAACCAACCTCAAGAACCAGTTCAAGTTGAATGTATCTGGTGTTCGTTTCCTTCGACAACGACTACGTCTTCTGTCTACTCTCTTCTTTTCACATTCCCTAGACTGAAATCATCAGCTCTGAAGTCAGTGATTAAGTCTTAATGTCAGTATTTCATCCCTGATGCTGTTTTATAGAGAAAATACATTTAGATTCTGGTCAGAAAGAAATGCTTTAAATGCGTAGGGTATCAGAGTGCCATTTATTTTGTGCTGGAGTATGTCTGAAAATAAAGGAAGGTTATTCTCAGAACAACCTGAGTATCTAAAATATGATATTTAACAAGCCCTAAATAACTCAACCCATACATTCTCTAGGGTAGTATATCAGAAGAGCAATTAGGCAAGTGCTTGTACAAATAGAATGCAGATTTAATTTTATTGTGTGGTATTGCATACAATATGGATTTATTGCAATATGGTGTGAGAGGTCTTCTCTTAATCCACTCTGCTAAGAAAATATTAGAACCCTGCATCAGAGTGAGGATAAATGGCTTTTAAGTGAAATCACTAACTCTATCCAGTATATAAGGAAAATGGCAGTAAAGTTGAGTCTAAAATGGAGAAACCTTAGGAATTTTGAAGCTTAGACTTAAATTACTGTAGTCACAAGGTCATATTTTTGATACCTCTACTTTTGATTATGTTCAAGAAACACTTAATATATTCATGGACATTTTCTATAAAAAATAAAAAATCAAATAGGTTGGCTGCAGAAAACTCTTTGTTACCAAAACCCAAGGTTAAAGTTTTTGCAGTTCTGCTGACTACAGCAAATGCAAACAGTTGCTCTTCAAAAACCGAGATATTAAAACAAAAAGATTCAGTAGTTCTGCATTAAAAATAATTTTAAAACTTCATTTAATAAAAGATTCAGTAAGATCAATTTAATCTTGTCTGGGCTTCTTTTTACTGTTATTTCACATGCCTTGAAAAGGGAACTTCAAGTACTTTTTTAAATGGATAGAAAGATTGTTGAGTTTCACTTAAATTTCTGTAAGTACCTTTAAAACCTCCATTAAAAAGCTATTTTTGTAATTTTGTACAGTACCACGCTTCTCCAAATCACAAAAGAAATCACTGCCTCCTACACTGGCAATAATAAAAAAGGGTTTGCATACTGCAGACATTAGGGATTGATCTTTATAGCAACTCACGGAGATAGGTATGCTAATTCTCTTCTCCCTCTACCTCTTGCCAATCCCCTCTTTTTTTATAGAGAGAACTGAAGCAAAGGAAAGAGGAAAAGGGAAGTTATTAAGTTTTTTGAGACCAAATTAATCCAATGTTACCTGCAGATGCTCTCACCTTTGTGTTAGTGTAAATTATGAAAAAAAGGATTTATTTTGGTCAGGAGATTCTCAGTCTTCAGACTTTTTCCAGTTGAAAATGCTTTGATGCATTCCTTGGTCATCCAGGGAATTAGTGATGCAACTGAGAACAGAACCTGCCTTCATCCCCTCGCTTTTCCATTGTTAAGGAGCATTATTTTCTCGCTCCTCCCTGATGGCAGCATGGCAGCATTCCAGGTGTATCTAAATGGTATATGATTCTGCATAGATACTGAAAAAATTATTTTATGGAAAACCAAAATGCCAGATTATTTGTAAGAACCCTGAGGATATTGGATAGGAAGGGAGCTGCTCTGGATTTTTATCCTAGCCAATGAGCCTGTGGTATCATAAAGTTTCTCCATACTTGTATACCGGTGAAGGGATGTTTCCATGTGATGGATGCCATGGGCTATACTTGCCTTTCTCCTGGCTTCAGCTATGCAGGAACATAGAAATTGTGCTTTTCTTTTTTTGTGAGGGTTCTGTGCTCATTTCTGGAGAACTTTGGCCTGTCTTTCCTCTGCTTTGCATTCATTTTATGCCTGGGTAAATCTAAAATGAAAGAGTTTACACTGCTGTCTGATGGCGGAGAATGAGGACGTGCATGCCAGTTCCCTTGACTTGAAACTACATGCATCTTTGCTTGCATTTTTGACCCCTCATGTGGTGAGGGCTCAAATATCAGTTATACTGCCCTCAAAACAGGTTTTACAGTAAATAAATGACACAAGTAGAACTATTAGACATCACTGCTGCATAATGGACAGAGCAGTGTAAAAAGGGTTATCAAAATAAGGGAAAATCATGTAGATGAGAGTACATCAGTGTAACATAAGCAAAGGTCCAGCACTAGTACCAGATATAGCTCAAGACCTGTCATTTTAGCATTATCTTATGCAGATTTTCAGACTGAAGCATCCCTTGCTCCCTCCTGTCTTTCAAAATCCACCAAAATACCCACAGTAGATTAGGAAGAACTAATACCTGTTTGAGGCTTATACATCTTCTAACAGTAAAGTCCCAAGTAGCCCAAGTCTTCACTACAGGACAAGTGAGGATCTTTGCATTTTGCTTGGTTAATATCTGACCCAGGGAAAGAAGGTAGGGGTTGTGTGACCAAGTGGTGATTTGGTCATAGAAATGGTATGATTTATATATGGAGAGCTACGGATTTTGACTTCTAAATCTAAACTAGTTCTCTGAACTAGCCTAAAAATCAATGGAGAGAGAAATTTACTCTGGGCATCCACAGATAAAATCCTGTGTGTGTATGTATATTTGTGCACTCATAGATTCATGCTGAAACCCTCTCGTATTCTTCCATTGCTAATACAAAACAGCCTTACGCTATATGAGGCAACTGCATAATACTAACATTAAAGTGCTCTAATCTGTAGACAGTAAATAAATACAGCTTGCTTATTAACAAGCTGGTCTGAGATCACAGAAAGCTCTTGCTCACTGCTTGCTTCCAAATCTCCTATCCTGCAGTGATTTCCAGGCGTTTTAGGCTTACAAGTATTGGCAAAACTGTGCTGGACGTATATAATCTACAAAGTTTGTTAGTGTTGTGCTTATCTACTATGCATATTGGTTTAACCTATTTCTAAGGTTATCTTACACTTTTCAATAAACTAAGGCCCATGAGTTAAGGGAGCGTGATAGATCTCCATTAGCAACTTGACCCTCTAAACCAGTTATTTGGGAATGACATCGGCAAAGATGCCAATACTGCCTATTTATCCCCCCATGAAGACCTACCTCCGTTTTCTTGTCAGATTGCCTTTGCACCTTTTTTTTTTTTTTAATCTTGGAAAAGGCATAAAGATTTGGGGAGCGAAGACGCTGTGAGCTGAACTCTAGAAGTGGAGAGCTATTGTTCTGTTGGGTTGCAGGTTTGCTCTGTACTCACTGGAAGGGAGCTTTGCATTGCTGGAATTAAAACTTGAATTTGCTAACATATATTACAAAATTCCGGTTGCTTTACAAGAAGAGATGACCAGGAACATACTGAGAAGTTGGTTGTAATGTGGATTTTATATTAAAGCTCTGAAATGTGGTTATTAAGATATTAACTGTAGCTAATATATGTATATGTAGTTGTTATTATGTAGTTATTATAATATTAACAATATATTAAATGTAGTTATAATATCATTAATATTAAGATTATAATATATTACTATTAATCTAATATTATATTATTATAATGTAGTTATCATAATCTGTTACCTCAGATTTTAGAGTTTTCTTCACTATTTCTTTTCTTGCATACCATGTCATCTGCTTCAATTGGTAGCTACAAAAAAAATCTTTTCCCATTCTTGTGTCACTATTCTGGGACATAACCATTACTTCCCAGTTCCACCTGTCTCCACTGCTGCCTTCCCTTGGCTGTACACCACACAGCAGGAACTCAAAGCCTTAAGATTTCTTTCTGCTTTTGTCATTTCTTCATTCCAAATCTTTCTTTTTCTTGCCCTATATTTTTAGACTAAACAGCCTTTCAGCTCACAATGAGCTCCAGCTCTTTCACGAGGAAGTAAAAACCTGCCAGCTTAGTTTATGATGACTTCATTTATTGTAATTTCCTGTTTTGTTTTCTCTGACACCTCTACATTGTAAACAGTTGAGGAGCTTTCTCTTTCACTGACTCATTTATCACAAGCTGTACAATGCTAGAAGTGCCGTGTAATAACAGTAGTTATAAACATTAGTGCTGGCTGAATGTTTTGGGATTAGCTCCGTGTTTTCCTTTCCTCTTGCATCCTGGGCAGTGGAGAACATCCTGTTCCCACGTGCCCGGTGATGTAGTTTGCTCTGCTGCGTGGAGGGAACGGCAAACAAGATTAGAGCTCTCCATGGCACCGAGCACCACGCTTGCTGTGCTGGGTTGCTGCCTGTTGCCCCTTATCTGTGTGCTCCTGCTCAGCCCAGGAGAGACCTCCCTGTCAAACGGGTCAGTAAAACGCAAACGCTTGAACACGTTTCAGTGAGCCTTTAATCAGAGTGGCCCGCAGTGCTGAATGAAAGTAGCAGAAATAGGATGATTGACAGGAATAAAGCAGGGGCATGACCACGCTTTTGCACCAGGCAGTTGTAATGGCTATAATTTCACAACACTATTAAAACAAATTATAGAAGATCCAGTGGACTGAATTAACCCTAGGTGTAACTGTTGTCTTTAGCAGAGTTGGGTGAGGGTGAACTTGGTGAACATGGTCCTTTCCCTGTCATGCAGCTGCATCTTTATACCTGCTATTAGAGGATCTTATCATTTTACTGCTTATTTACATTTCACATCTATTCCTGGCAAAGATTGTACATTATGGTGGCTGGCACCTACTCCATTTAAGGCTTGAGTGGACCCAACACTTACATTAAGCAAATACTTAAACTTTCTGTTAAATTAGAATTGCTTTCTCTTATATGGCTCTTCCTAGACCAATAAGAAAAAAATGTATTAAATATATGGTTTTTTGTGTTTATGCCATGCAGTTTGCTAGGTATAGACTTGTAAGCAAAGGTCCTAGATTTGCAGCTGAGGAGCTTTAGTATTTTTTCTCTTTTCCGTGTGGTCATGTTCTCGTGGAGATTTAGCTTCTGTAAAGGGTAGATGTTGTGCATTTCCAAGCCTCTTCCGTGGGCTGGCAGCTTCATCGTTCCAAGGGAGGTTAGCTGTCAGAGCAGGTCATCCCCGCAAAGGCAGAGCAGCCTCTCAAGCAGCTCGGGCCAGGCCCGCAGAGGGTTTGGAGGGACACGGCCGTGACCTTCAGCAGGGCTCTGAAGTCCGTGGGGAGTTGGTGCAGCGAGCAGCGTGCCAGGACGATGCGCTCAGAGCGACTCGCGTTGCTAAGCAGAGCAGCAGCTGCCCTGGGCAGCAGCAAGGGCTTCTTCGCAGAGTGTGTTTTCCAGGCTTGGATATACAGCGAGGAGCAGGAACCAAGCCTGGAGGTCATGCACGTGTGGATCGCTGCAGCCAAGCCGGCCTCTGACAGGTGCTGGATAGAACTGTGCTTTTTGGTACTAATTGCAACAAAATGTTGATTTTTGGTAGGGTGACAGAATTTCCTCATTTCATAATTGTTTTGTGAGTGAAGAGAAAGAAGTAGTACTTTGACAGCATATAGATAGAAGAGAGAGTTCTACTGTCTAGTGCATCCCAAGCGCTCACTACTTCCATGTGTACAGACCAAGGTTTGTGTGTTCCCCAGTTTGCTCATGGGGTGGCCGTTTATGACTAGATGGTTAAGAATGTGCTTTTAAGACCTGTGATTTAAATACAGCTTCTGATATTCCTACCTTTGTAACTGAAGAACAACAGTCTTTCTATAGCCTTATACCTTTCCTCTAACTCTTAGATAGCTTGAAAATAACAAGAAAGTATTTCCATTGAAATAAATGAAATTTAAGAAAAAAATGTCTGTAACTCTTTCCTAAATGAGAAAAGAGAAGATTTTGGTGCTCATAAGCGTATCTGACAGCTAGACTAGCTGTTCTGTATGGTTTTCATGTCATACTCTAAAATACTTTTGGATAGAAAAGCCAACAAGACCTTGAAGAATTATTCTAATCTCATTTCTGTCAATCATTTATTACCACACACAGGTATGTAAAAGAAGGAAACCCATCACCACAACCCCTCGCACTACTGTGGTATTAGGTAAATGTTGCTGCAGTTGTGGCAGTAAAGAGATCACTATTTTTTAATTATTTGCACACCTTTTTGATCCTTAGAGGCATGTGAACGACACTTCATTTTTCATTCATGTTAAAAGTCTGGAGAGAGAACTTCTTTTGGGGAAAAATGCTTGGGAATTAAACGCAAGGAACTTGTTAGCTTAAGTACTTCACTGTAGCACCTGCGCGCCACTGGCATTACCATCTTTGTGCCCCTTTCCAGACTGCTATCAGCCTCTTTCCAGAAGACAGTTCAGTCTTTGCAAGAGCTGAAGCTCCTCTGGAGATGCCTTGGTTACAAAGGAGTCAAACACAACAGTTAAACCTACAAAGCTACAGGAGAGAAAGCCAGGCTCTTATTTACACGAGACAACATTCAACATCAAGATCACTATGATGGTACACTTCTAATCCAAGTGAGGACTTGAAGAGGCAAAGCAGTGACAGTAGCAATGCCAGGTCAAACAGGATATAACTACTGGCCATTTTTAATTTCTCAATTCTCTAATTTAAATGATAGGACTTTATTTTAACATAAATTGAAAACTGAGGGAGGACTCCCAGATTTGGTTCATGTTCATGAGATGAACATAAATGCTGTACATACATTTTACTGGATTTACAGGTCTCTGCAGGTAACCTTCCAAAAATTATTTCTTACAGAGGTCTGACAGAGATTGTCTACGTTATTATTAACATAGATGCACAGTATTTGGGTTGTATTAAAAAACATTAGTGTGACAGGGAAGCTTCTAAGGATCATCTCCATCTAATTTAATCCAAGAATATAAATTTTTGGGAAAATAAGTTTCTGTAAAACCTAAAATATGAAGTTCACTTAATCTCCTATAAGATTACATTAATTTAGAAACTATTGAGATATACTCTTAGTTAATTAGTTAAGAGTTAAGAGTGAAAGTTAAGAGTTAAAAGAACTGAAACATGCAGCTGGTAGAGTCTTTTTATCGTTCAGTACAAAAAAACAAAAGACAAAATAAGGTCTGAGATGTGATCCAAAACAGTCTTTACTACTTCTAGTAATTACTGCATGTGCTGCTAACTTAAAAGTGTTCCTAGTAATGCAGGTAACATTTTTCCTCTAACCTGGTAATAAACCATGAATGTATTTTGAGAAACTAGAAATTGGAAAAAACAAAATCTAACAGAGCTCTTTTGACAGTTGTTGAAATCACCTCATCTCGTCTTGGTATCATGTAATGTTTCTACTGCATCTCATCAGCTCATCTATAAAAGTGAAGCTTGGAGACAATTAAGTACAACTGCAGGGAGTTCAATAACAAACCCAGAAGGACAGTAAAACTGTTCTTAAGTCAATAACTTAAAGAAAACAGCTGTGCAAGAACAATGAGTTCTGAAACACAGCGAATTTTGACAGAAGCTCAGATTCCTTATATTTCAGCCTTGTTCATTTGTCAACATAACAGCAAGATAAAGTCTTAGGGGATTAAGTAAACTCTATAGCTAAAAATACAGTTTGACACTTCTTGTAGACATGTGACAAGTCTACACAAAGAATATATAGGTGTTCTTTTCATCTGTGAAAAAGTACATTTTCAAGAAGGGCTGGATGCTGTTGTTTGAATCTAGATTTGATCAGTGTAGCATTAGTATCTTCAAATAATTTTAACCAGATGTCGTTACATTTTTCATCTTTTGAAGTTTTACAAACACAGCTGGTAAAGAAGTCACGTGTAGAATATTTTTAAATAAAACCTTTAATTAATATTTAGAAAGTATTTTGCAGTTGGTCTAATTTCAGAAAGTGCCTGATTTCTTGAACTGCGTGCCATAAATAGATGTGAAGTATTTTCTTAGTTTGGTTCAGTGCTCAGTGTATACAGGATTGATATCATTTTAAGAGTTCTTTATCTCATATGCATTTCCCAGCATCTTTACAGCATACCTGCTCCTACATTGACCGTGCAGATTCTGCTTGTGCTCTGTGTGTTGTACGTTTTTCGTACGTACGTACGAGTTTTCGTCAACGCTCAGAAATGAGCAGAAGATATTTTGGGATCCTTTGTGAATCATAAATGATTCCATCTTTCTTTTGGTCTGACAAACGCATTTCTATTGCCATGTATAAAATAGGCCAAGTTTATCTTCTCCATCAAACATCACAATGTTAGGTTTGCAAAGGTTAGTTCCATACTAAAATATATTCTACGATTCATGCATGGGTGTCCTCTTGGGTTTAATGGGAATTGCCATCATACCAAGTCGGTATGATGATGCTATCTTGAGGAAGGGGACAAACATAATTGAGTAGTGTGAATACTGAGGCTGAATGGGAGCACTGAGGTCGATGGTTGGAACAGAAAAATGTGTTTTCAAGCCCTTCTCTCATTGTCCTCTCACGCCCAAGTTTCAGACTTAAGGCACTTCTTCCACGTTAATGATTTGGTTCAACAAGTCATGTTATCACAGAAAATTATTTAAAATACAATTCACATTAAATTATGTTTTTCAGCTAGATGAAACATTCTATGTGTCCAAAGAATCAATTTCTGAAAAAAAAAAAAAAAGAGTGTCCAAACTGTGCCCATCACTTGGTATTTACTGTGGCAAAAATGCTGAAATCTCCAGCATTGCAAACAAGCACAGCTGCCTGAGGAGGTTCATTTTGGCTCACATGGCTACAATGGGACTGGGCTAGAGATAAATGGGCTTTGTTCATTTGCTTTCCTTACCATTTCTGCAGGGCTGCTGCTGTTTGCCTAGCTCTCTTTGCCCATCC
Source organism: Eudromia elegans (assembly GCA_003342815.1). Lineage (NCBI taxonomy): Eukaryota > Metazoa > Chordata > Aves > Tinamiformes > Tinamidae > Eudromia > Eudromia elegans. The sequence goes on from PTEX01000040.1 coordinate 4,333,619, forward strand.
CGCAGGCGCTGCAGAGCAGTGCACAGAAGTGCTTCTTGCCGTGACAGTAGAACTGGGACCAAAGAGAAGAAGCAATGGCCTTGCTGAGCCTAAAAGACTTTCCTCTTTTCTGCTTTGTTTTTAATGCTATCCTGCCCCTGGATGTTACCACCCCACGTGTGAGGCAGCAGAATGGCTCACATGAACACCCTCCATCCATCACAGTGCAAAGTCAGCTGGTTTAGCTTAAAATGTTGGCAATTCTTCACTGGTTTGATCTGATCAAGCTGGCTACGGGCCTTAAACCTCTTTATTCTATTCCTAAATTGAAAAGGTCAAAACCGATAGCTACCATAGGGATCTGCTGAGGGACTGTGGTCCACATGACAATTTAATCTATTTCTAATCGCTGTGCCATAATATTTATTGTTTGATTTATAATTTATGATGCATTTGATGAAAATTTAAAAGACACGGAACATAGTTTCAAGCTGGAATTTTGTTTCTATCACAATGCTAACCAGAAAGGAGGAAAAAAAAGAATAGTTCACAAATGAATTATCTGTTAAACTTCTATAGAACTGCTAAAATAGTTTTCATTAATGGATTTCTTCTAAAACAGAACATATTTGTACAGCATATGCTAAAAAAGACACTTCAAAAATGAAAAAGTCAAAAACTTTTTGGTCAGAAAAAAATATAAAAAATCTAAAATATGAAAGAAAGCAAAGGATTGAAAAAGGTGGGTTTGAGATTTATTCATATAATTTACAGATTTCTTGCCCAAACCTTTACATTAAAAATCCTCAAACTAATCAAATGATTAAGCAACAGTTATAAAAACAAAAATGAGCAGAAGCAAAATTTGCTAACACCATTCTAACATCTTTCCATAGCAGAATGCATGTTTTAAAAGATTTTATTAACAGAGACCATATGTATGCATGCTGTCTGTGCTTATTTTGCATCCCACCCTTAAAATAGCATGTATGTGTGCATCCTACATATAAGTGGTCATATAAAATATTTGGCTCATAAGTGCCCATTATAAACAGCATCTTTCACAAATACCATTTTCAGTGTTCATGTAGAAAGTCTCGTGGTGTCACAGCTAAAAACACATGTGCAGATACAACGTGTATCTGCCATTTCTCCATTTCTCTTGGATTTGCCCTGAAAGCCAGTGCTAGTTTTTCCTCATGAAATAGCTCCTGCTTTGCTTTTGTAGCACCTCCTTAGCAACATAGTGTCTTCAGCCTCTGCTTCCTTCTCTGCTTGTAAGCACTTTCTCACTGCCCTTTTTTATGTTCCCCAGCATTTTGAAACTGTTTTGTCACTGCAGATTGCAGCAGAGCTGTGACCCTGCACGAGAACAGTGCAGATTGCCAAGGAATTCCACAGTTTGTCCTTTTGCACTGACTCCCAAGGACCACTCTATGCAACCAGAGGAATCAATGCAGCAAAAGCCTCTGGAGAAATGGGGAGCAAAATTAAACCCCGAACCTGTGCAAAACACCTTAATCCTTGGCGATCATTCGCTGGTGTGCTAGCTAATACTATTCATGGTAGGAGTGACGAGCTGGGCAGTGAGGACATGGTGAGGACAACGTGCCCCTGGCAAGCCGATGGCGAGCAGGAACGGAGGATCCTCATCCTGGACGATCCAGGGCAAGAGCCCTCCTTGCCTTGGGGACTGGGCAAGACAGAGCGTGAGAGTGCGGCTGCGGACCCTGTGCTTGGTACGAGTGTGTTGCTGGTACAAAAACGTGTGCAGACCTGGGACCTGAGGTCATTTGGGGAGCTGTTAATCTCTGCCACTCTCATCTTTAAACAGCACTTTGTTTTGACCAGAAAGGCCTCTAGGTCTGCAATAGATAATCTTATAACTGTACATGGGCAAAAATGTGTATGGAAAGATAAAACAAATTCAAATGCACATTTCATTGAAGAAAAAACTCATCCTCTTTTGCTAGGATGAGAATTGTAACTATTTTAATGTGCTGCTAAAAAGTCACTGTTAAAAATCAACTGCTGATTAACATGATTCTACAAATGCCAATCTCACAAGTCATTCATTTCTCCAAAAGGCTGCATGCCGTACCTGCGCAATGCGAGACCTTGAGCATCATCATTTGCTGCTTTTGTAGTACATTTGTTGTTACACTGAAACAGCAAGCAAATGATAATCTCTTTACTGATCATTTCCATCAATAACTATGTGCCAATTCATAAGTGACAGCTACAAGTATGGCATGTTTACTGTCATTTGTAGCTGCCAGCATATTTGTGGCAATTGTGTAGTCAGAAATAGAGGGAATAATTTTAGTAAAACCAGCAGAAATATCATTTTCAAATATCGACTCTGTGAGCACTGTGCTGTAGTTAAAGAAGTGAGGCTGGAAAACGTGATTCTGTGACTCATTCCTTTCATCGTCTGGTCCCTGGCTGGTCTGTAAGTACTAGGAGCAAATAATTTGTGGGATTGTCTCAGATCTTTCAAATCCTCATTTTCTTGTGAAAATGATGGACAATAGACATATTTGTGTAGTCAGCCAGGGCAGCTTCGCTAAACGGTATTCAAGAGTTCAAATTAAAATTAATGTCCTACATGTCTGGAACCCTGATGTTTCATGGCTGCTGGGGTGGCTCGAGGCTTGGTGAATGGACAAGCTGGGAGGTATTTGGCACAGAGAACATACTTTCAACATGCAGCATATGCAAGAACATAATAACCTTTATGTTTGTAGTCTTGCTACAGGATAAAGCACAAATTAATCAACTTTTGATAAGTCATTAATCATAGCACAGACAGAAAACTCAGGATTCAACTCATGTTAAGTGAAATCTAATTGTTATCCATAGAATGCAACAAAATTTCACTCAGTAGCATATTTTCAGACAAAATCCCCAAAAACTCAGATTATAAACCAATTTAATTTGATTACACTCCATTTTTCAATTAGAAAAAAAAATAGCGGCAACGTACCCTAAATCCAAAGCATATTTGCCGTTCTGCACATAAGAAGCAGAGGGATGCGCAATGGGTAGACGAGGCCAGGGAAAGCAAGCTGTGTTTTGCGGTGTGACATCCAGGCGGAGCTGCCTGCCTCCCAGGGGGCCAGGGCATCTGAGGTGAGCTGCTCGTGAACCCGCGTGAGTGCATGCAGATGGCAAGTGGAGCACCGAGGGGGCACGCGGGCTTGGATGCGTGCCAGCGTGGGGAGTTCTCTGCTGAGCTCCTCTGTGTGGTGGAACGAGCCTCAGCTAAAGTCTCTTTATATATTTATCAAGTGAGACACTAAAGCTTATAAATTTCTAAGCAGTTATTATGTCTTTTCTCATCAGATAGCAAAGAGGTTCAGATGACAGCTCCGGATCCTGTGCTTTTTTAAGGTATCTTAATTAGTCATGATAGTGAAAAATCTAGAGACCACTCTAATTAGCAGCACTTTCATAACTGAGGACTTCAGGTAACGTCTATTCTCTGGCAGATTCTGAAGTGCAAAATAAGACTAAGACTGGAGTCTTAGACCTGAACTTTCTGCTCTCAGAAATTCTCTCTTTAGTTTGGCTTGACTTGGTTCTTGTCTTGTGAATTGATCTCATATATTATATATTACTCTCTTCTGGACACTGCAGGAACTTTCAGTCAATCTGAGATGTGCTAGGCAGCATTCTGATACACAGCTGAAAGGAGTAGCTGCTTGCTGTCTAGGGATAATCTGTGTGCCACTGCCAGGGTTTGTTTCTGCAGCAGGAAGTTCAAGAAATACTTCTAAGCCCGAAACTGGATCTTCTTGCTTCTGCAGCTGTGCATTAATATGCCTGTTTGCTGAGTTTATTTCAACCTCATGCTCTCAGTCATAGAATTATGCAATTTCCACCCTTTTTTCTCCCTGTTCTCTCTATCTCTCTCTTTTGTTTGTTTATTTGTTTGTTTTTCACCTCTGAGTGACTGTTTTCTAGTTTCATTTTCCATCAAAATCCTCACATTATTGAAAGTTGGCAAGGTTCTGAATTAAATCCTTTTCTTCTGTGTATAGGGCTCAGGAGATCATAGTATACACTAGAAAAGTCTGTATATATTGTATTTTTTCACCTTGCCCTTCTGAATATTAATTTATACTTAATCTAAAGCATACTAATTCCAACCAATCTATAGCTATAATCATCCTATCTTCACCTATTATAATTTTTTTTTGCAAATATTCAAGAAAGTGCACTTTTATTATCAATATTTATGAATATTATTGGTTCTCAAAATATCATTCCTAACAATTCATAAAAAGTAACTGTAAAAACTTGTTCCAATTTTTTAAGCTAACCCAAACTGATGTAGAAATGAGATTTCTGTTTAAGTGACAAGATAAATCAAGGAATTTATATTCCAGTTTTATGCATTAAACGCACACCACTTACATTTGTCATTTGTGCTTGAAGGTGTACCACATGCCCTCTGCTAGATAGTCATTAAAGTAACAGTATAAATCTTAGGTTAATATGTACCTGTTACAGATGCAAGCACATTAGCATTAGCTTAGGTTTTTCCACAGTCTTTGAAGATGGCGTGGGAGTGGAATGGAATTGTCAGATACAATGTCACAGTGATCTGGTATAATCAGAGTAGTCAGTCCTCGTCTATATAATTTTAAAATGCACTTCTCTGAGCAAGTTATTGAAAATTATTAACAATGGGAACTCAGCAGCTTTGAAATTTTAGCATATGAGAGACTGATTTAAAGATGATCCATCTTAGTCAAGGCAGGGAGGATGAAATTTCAGTCAACTCTGTATTTGATGAAGAGATAGTATAACTTAAATCTATAAATATTTGATTACCTTACCTATTATTGCAATAGTGGGTATCCAGTAAAATTATTAGCTTTATCTTTTCATAGATAAAGAAAAGTTTCTATCCCTTGAAGACATGAAATTATTGTTTGAGAATACTAATAATTTAACTGAATTTCTGCCCTCTCTTTACGGTTGTAAGACACAGAATTTTTATTATTTTCTTTTTTGTTTGCTTATTTTTTCTTAGTCATTGGGTAGCTTTTTGTTTCTCATTTATCAAGAAAAAATGAGGCTATGCTAGAAAGTGTGAAGGCACCGTGAGCTGTTTTCCACGAGTGTCTTACATTTTCCCACGTTACAGTGGTTCCCTTCACCTATTAGAAGAATAGAGCCAAGAGCTGGAACCCAGGCAAGCAGCCTGTCCAAGCCAAATGCCAGTGCTCCTGAGCTATGTTTATATAATAAATGAAATGTACGTAATCTTAGATAGGATGATTTTAAATTGTATACTATAGTAAATCCAAGTATGTAAATATAGCCTGCATTCAATTTCTGGAGAACTCTGAGGAGAAAAAGTCAGCATTGCTTCATCAATATAAATAAATTGGCTGATTTGGCTGAAAAAAAGGGGTGGCATAACAAAACAGTCAGAAGAAATAGATAAGGCACTTAAAATCAGTATTTTATATTAGTTAGAGGCAGAAAGGTCAAAGCTTAAGAAAGGCAAAAGAAGCCAAGTCATGTTATTCTCCAAGGCATTATGCTGAATGTAAAACGGCTTAGCATCACTGGAAGCTGCTTACCAACATTATTAGTACAGGATTTTGAAATGATTGGAGAACATTCATTGTTGCTTTATAAAGAAAGAAGGAACGTTGAATATTGATTATAAACCTCTTAAAAGCTGTAGAATGAGAAAAGCAGGTAGCCTAAGTATGATGATGAAGTCATACCTAGTCAACTGGTTTTCAACTAAATACCAGCCAGGCAATTTCAACAGAAGGTGCAGAGTCTTATGCAAAACACTGATTAAAATGCTTAATCAAGTTAGCTGAGATGACAAACAAGACCAGCTGTAGAGCAAAGATTGTGCCATATCAGCTGTGCACACAGTATGGCTTAAACTTGAGAGCTGTCCACATGAGAAGCAATAATTGACCAAAATTTATTGTTCAAAGGAGAATCTGATGAAAAAATCTGCTTTTACCATGCTGATAAAACTTTTATTTTTATTTGTATTATCTGAACTTTTAAGAAAAGCAACTTTCCTTTAATTTAAAGTTGCTCTCCTTAAGATTCTTCTCTTTTTTTAAAAAAAGAATTGGCTAGTTGGCTTTGTAGTGTGTTGTATGAATATGTATAAGGTAAAAGTGCATTTTAATGAGTGACCATTATTTGACTTCACAGAGCTTTCTGTGTAGACAGTAGGTAACAAATAGGCACGTCAAACAAACGGTGAGTAACTGCAATCATGATCTAATGTTATTCGCTGTCTTCCAAATGGTATCAATCCTGCTTCCCATGGGATGATCATCTGCAGACAGATAGTCATGCGTATGAAGCCAAGAGGAAATCTTGAATTTGTTGTTATATGAGAGAGATTGAATTCCAAATGAAAGTAGAATATGAACATAGATGTTATGATATAGAAGCATTAGAAACAACTAATTAAAGATTTTATTCTCAAATGGGCTTTAGCTATGGAACAAAGTTCCTTCCATTCTCTTTGAATATTTTATTTCCCTAGAGATCCTGTTGCTCTTTCAGTCATTATCAAGCTAAGGCAACAAAAATCCTAAATTCTGCCTATGCTCAGGCAGTTGTGCATTTTGTTTAAAGAACGCTGTTTTCTATAGTTGAGAGCAGTGTTACTAGCAGTCCTTTCTAGCCATACTCGACTTAGCCAGTCAAAGCTAGATTTCATGTCACATTGGCTGTATCTTTCAGCACAAGTCCAGAAGGAAATATAAAATCCAATCTCTGGCGTTACAGCAATTCTTTGGAGATCCAGACTTGCTCTATCTCTTTTCCAAAAGCCCTCTAGCAACCCAGCTAGTGTTTAAGAATCCTTCATAAACCACTATTCCCTGTGTACCTTCAATATTCTTTCCAAAGAGTAGCATGAAACATGTTTAGTTGTACTCATTAATGTTTACCAACCATATTTGCCCTTTGATGTTTATTATTCTGCGAAGTTGCCAAAACTTCTTGTTTTAAAGCGATATTTTATCTTGATTCTGCAGTAGTAGGAAGTGTATATGTATATTATCTTATAGATTATTTCTGTGCATTCCATTTAGTGAAATTGAAAACATGAACGTTAGGCTCTAAATACAACTGAGCCAACCAGATGACTTTGGGAATAGCAGTACCATGATGCTTCAAACATTAAAGTTCTCCAATATCACTGTTCTTCAATAGAGACAAATTAAAGGATGATTTCTATTTTTCTGAACAACTAATCCCAAAAGTTCTCTATTCAGGGAATAGGAACATACTTCATTTTGTATTTTGCTTTCAACACTGAGAATATGCTAAATGATCCTGATACAATTTAGGAAAAATGCTTATTCTCTGCTTTCAAAGTACAAACATAGTATGTTCGGTGTGTAGCAATCTAATGGGGATTTTTAGCTGTGTGAAAATGTTTGTCTTAAATATTTTTAAGAATAAAATCGGACTCAAAGATAGTTAATTGACTTTTTCAAAGGCAAATATTTCTTATTCAAAACAGCAAGCAAGGTTTATATGATTTTCAAACACAGAAAGTCTAGAGTCTGGAGAATTTCCCATTTTGAGTTGGGACCAGTATTAAAAGAAGCTTCCACATGGCATCTTTACCCCAGAAGTCAGATCAAAGCAATTGTTTAAAAAGGGGTTGGCTAAGACTATGATCATGCTTGTGCCCCAAGGGTGGAATTGCCCTGAAATGTGGTGAACCCCTGCTTAACGGAAAGATTTCCTGAACTGGTTTAAAGGCTTGTTTTCTCGGTGTGGTTGTAGCTTCAGTTCACCAGGGTAATTGAAAGCAGTAGTTACATTGCACACAACTTTCATAAACGACAAAGAGCTGTGAGTAGAAAATTCTTTCAGTTGCATAATGCTGTCCTATGATAAAGGACAATTTCTAGTTACTGTTTCCAGAAGTTGTGAGAAACTTTTATACAGAGTTGTTCTGAAATGCCATGAAAACAGAACTGGACAGAGCAAGTAAAGCTTCCATTTGTTCTTCTGTAGCTATGACTTCTTTGTTCCAGTCACTGTACAGCATGAAAATGGATTGAAACTGCTCTGATTTGTCAGCATATCTAGATGAACTTGCAGCAAGGAGCCAGTTTTTGCTTTGATCAAACTCTATGCTCTGGCAGGTGGAAGCTGGTCCTGCTACAGGTCTTTCTACACGGGTCACATCTGTGACTGCTGCAGATCACTGGGAGCTCCCACGTTAGGATGGTTCTTGAGTGCTGGATGTCCTGGGTGTGAGAGACATTGGTGAAAGGCAGAGGACGAACACCCAGGCTTGTAACTGCATCCTTCGTTTGGTTTGATGGATTCCTTTTCATTTTCATCAAACGGATTCTGAATGAAACGCAGAGTAAAGACACCAGCAGAGATTTTGAAAGATGTTATAATGTCTTATGCTGCTTATACTTATTACAGTCGGCACATGTTGATCCAGAACACACTGCATAACATGAGTATGATTCCCAAGAATCACATGGTAAGGAAAGACTTATGAAGAGACACCAAATAGGACATTTGTTGTCATTTGTGAATGCCACCTTTTTTTCTGAAAAGCAAGGACTTCAAAACTACAAATGTGAGAGAAGCAAATGATGACCTTCTGACACATGAAACCACAGAGAAGCCAGGGATAGTTGCACTGACAGTTTGGACTCACAGTTTGTGAGCATCAGCCCTCACGGGTGTCATGATATGAATACAAAAGATGCCACTGCCCAAGAGGAACAGCTAACCCCACAGAAAGCTGTCTGTATCTGTTCTAAAACACATGAGTATACATATATTTTAGCTGATAGACAGAAATGTTAAAAGAAGATAGCCATGAACTTTAAATCTCAGCAGTCAAAATGTTTCTCAGGTGAATATATCTTGCCAGGGGTACCTCCACGTCCTGGGAACTGGCAGTTTTTAAATACATGCCTAGGCTGGCAGCTTTCTCCACAGACGTGTGTCTGGAGTTACAATACTATCCAGCTTCTACAAGACTGCAATTCATCAAGATGAAATTTTGTCAAGAGTGTAATGTGACTCTTGTTAAGAGTGTGATCTTAAAGGTCCTATCTTTAAACATTTAAGCTTTCTGTTTGTGAAGTTCATAAGAACTTCTTTTAGAGACATAAGTACTATTTGCGGGCATACCCAGAATTGTTGGCAGTCTGACCAGAACAACTCGGCATCTATGTCGTATCTAAACCAAATCAAAACAGATTTTTCCAGATTTTCATTACTGCTGATAGTGAGCTTGCTAAGATGCATGTCCTTTATAAGACCCGTGAATTGAATTTGTTATCTGTGAGTTCACAATTTTGCTTAGAATAAGCAGACTATGGTTCATACCTTGATTACTGTTGGCCACCATTCGAAGGATAACTTCATATATGCCAAAACAGACTCCTGTGCCTTTGTGCTGTGACTGTGCAGTTAGGAGCCAGGAACCTGCACTGTCCTGTAGGTGCATGGACAATTGCTCACATCTCTTCAGTGTTCCAAAATGTTAGAGGTTCTCCCAACTTGAAATACCACTACCTGCATTTTGCATAAAAACCTGGCGGTTGGATCACTGGGTTTGGGAAATAAGAGACCTAGGGTTCAAGCCCTATCAGCATGAACACGCCTTGAGCTTTCTCTTCTTCCATCTAGGTTTCAAAGGTTACCTGTAGCAATGCTATATAGTTAGCTGTACTAGATCCATAGGCTGAGTAAAAGAGAACAAATTATGAAGGAATCTGATTCTGAAGCTGAGAGTGTCCTGCAGGCTTAACCTAGGCACAAGCTGTTCATTTTGTAGTAGAGTCAATGGATAAAACCTGTAATATTGGTTAACCTATAGGTCTGGGAGAGCAAAGGCTAAGAAGGATGAGTCCCGTGTGGCTGCTTTAAACAGAAAGTTGCTGTGCAAAGGCGAACCTCTAGTATTTTTTGCTATCTCCCAGAGTGCCTTGCATTTTTAATCTCAAAAACACAGAAACACCTCCTGTGGAGACCTAAATCAAACACCTAGTCAGGTACACCCCATGTCTGGTATTTTTTATTGCCTTCTCGTGCTCACTTTCCAGCTGAGCGTAAGGGTGAATTGGGTCAGGGTTTTGTGATAGCACTTGCTCATTCTGTAGAACACTTTGTGTGTCCTCCCTCCCTCCAGGACCCACATAAGGAACCTGGATTCTCTCAGGGGTCCGTCTGGAGCAGCCTGCTGAGGACAAGAGCCTCATTTTTAGTCACACCATGTGTGGATATGACCTTTTGAGTCTGCTGAACCCTCATCCCCTAAGAGCCATCACCTATTTCATTAGCTGAATTAATGAAACTTCCATGAGAAGCACTAAGGAATGTAGAAAACTTGGCTGGGATTCAGGTTATCAGACTTTCAACATCTGCAGTGTAAACATCTGTCACTGGGCAGGTCTGTTCTAGAGTAACGAGAGAGAGGTGCATCTTCATAATTAATCTACTTTAGGCATCTTCCTGAAATTAATTATACCCCAGAAAAACCTGTTTCTTTTCACTGACTGTAAAAGGAATGTATATGAGTTTAGATGTGCATGGCATATGCATGCAAAATGTCAGATGGTGTGACTTCTACCTCCATCCTTTTAACAAAACCCACCCAGCTTCCTGAATCAACAAGTAGAGCTCTCCTGTAATGTCGGCCTACAGATGGAACTGAGCTGAATGTCTTAAATAAAAACCACAGCATGGCTTTGTGCCTCATATTTTGTCCATAACACATGACATCACCTAATAAAGAATAGTAAAGCATAAAAAAAAAAAGAAAAAGAGAACTCCTGAAATACTGTGCCAGTAGTTATATAAACAGTAGGTACTTGCCACATGGCAACTTGTATATTTTATTTTAGATTCAACAACAGGAATTGAAAAATGAGCTGGCATGACTTAAAAAAATCTAGTGAGGCCTTACTTCTAATGTGTAGATGTTTCTAAAAGAGCTATTTCTATTTATCAAGTATCACTTGTGTATTAACAAATATCAAAAAACAAATTGTTCATTTTTTCTTTTTTCTTTTCAAAATGTGTTCTTATACGTTTACTTCTGCTATGGGAATTATTTCCACTGCTATTAAAACCTAAATATAATTTCCAGCATAGCTTGAATATATCTATGTTATTTAAAGGCAAAATTCTTCCCAAAAATAACAGCAGACAAAAGCCTTCAGTAACCTGCAATTTGGCACCTAAGAAGTTATTCTCCACAAACTGTGGACTAGACATGGGATATGTGGAACATCATGTCCTGACTCTACATGCTCTAGGGTCCCTGCTGGAGCAGGGTGGGGGGTTGGCTGAATGATCTCTGGAGGTCCCTTCCAACCTCAAGTACTCTGTGATTATTCAAAATGTTCTGTTTCTCAGGAATAGCCCCATGAAGTAACTTCTTAATTGATATAAGAGGTTGCAGTTCTGCTCTCCATTAGACCTTGCCCAACTCATGACTGAATCAGGAAATAAAGGTTTCAGAGTTCACTGTGCGGTTTGTATTGGCTCTTCCTGTGGATCATGGCTTCTCCTCTATGCTGGCAAATTCTGGAGGGTTGCTGTGGTCCTACCTTAAAAATATATCAAAGTAGGAATTGAGCAATGAAAATCCTCCCCTGAATGTTCGTTGATACTTTATACATGTAACAGACTTTTCCATGGAATATGTCGTAGCCAAAGAGGGACGGTCCAGAGCCCGTTTCTCTTACAAGATTCAGTTTCTGCTATTGCTTATATGGAGAAGTGCTCATAAAAAACTACTCCATGCACTTCTGTACTGTTAAGTTTCTGAAATAGAATTTTGACAGATGAAAATAGTTTGGCCAGCATCCCATGCCATGCTATTTTTCCTGGAATTATCATTGTACTCTGAAGACAGAGCGTAGTTCCTCCTAGTGAAGAATTTGGAAGGTATAGTTGAAGACAGGGCCTCAGTATTAGGTTCTTTCTTCTCTTTTTTTGGGGAAGTGTCACCTGCAGTTAGCTTATCCCCAGGAGAGGCACATAGGCTTACCTGAAACTCCCCTGGCAGATATTGCCCTGCTGGGGAGGACGGTGTGACCTGTCCTGCAGCACTGTGTGACCGAAGATGTGCGGAGCATCTTGGCCAATGTGCTCTAGCAGCAACTACAGGGAAGGAATAAAGGAGTCTTAGGGCATCCTATTGTTGCTTTTTCCCATTGTTGCTTTATAATTTCACTTTCTGCACGTTGTCTTGTAAATTACCTGAACTGAACATGATTTGAATCCTGGGTTCTTACATGGATACGATACAGCATAATTTTTCACATGTCAGAAAGAGCCATTTGATTTTCTGTAATAAAAATTGTGAATCATACTATTTTGTCGTGAGTCTAATGATAAAATTCCCTTAAAAAGTCATTGTAAACTATCTTCATGGTTAATATAAATTGAATAATATGAATACTTAGTAGTCATATCTACACTTTGCGAAGTGAAATCTAAGGTTCCATAACATATTGCAAGGCATGCTAATTTTCTTTTTAAAATGAAAATATTTTTCTATGCCTTTTGTAACCTAAAAAGTCAGTCCGTGGGTTTTTTGTGCAGTTCCATTTGTGCACTTTCATACAATGTAGCTATTACTCTCATGAGACACAAAAAATGGGAGTCATTCCAGTCATTATGAAAAGCCATTCCTTTTCCGTATTGAATCAGTGTAATTAATCGATTAAAGTGTAATATCACATCTCATAGCTCTCCAAGAAAAAAAAAATACATTACTTAATTATTTTGTAAGTGGCGTTCCCCATTTTATCTTGATTAAATAAGATGCATGCATAGAATTACTGAGGCAAGCAATTATTTTCTTTTCCTGAATATCAGCAGTGTTTTCATTCAGCCCGATAAAACAGAGGGAAATGTTTGCTGGCCAGTGATTGCATTGTGAGCTGAAAGAGGTGCACACACACACTCATCTTTATATTAAATTACATAAATTAAATTCACATTTTTAGGTTTTTGCTTCTTTGTCTGAAAACAACATTCCAACAGCAGTAATGAGGTTTGGCTGTTCCTATCCAAACAATGTTTGCACGGTGACAGTGTTGAGTACTTTTCTCCCGTAAGCCACTTTCCACAATGACTGTCCTTGACCAAACCAGAAAATGAATTTGATTTCTCTAATGCAAAAGGTAATTGGATTTTTCTTTATGGAATGCATCCCTTTAATGACTGTTTCTGCTTCAGCCAATTTAGCTGCGACTGACCTGACATTGATCTGGTGATATGACTTTAAATAAATGCCAAAGCTAAGAGATGAAAGACCAACTGTCTGCTATCACAAAGAACATTTCCTGCCTCATCTTGCCATTTTCCTCAGAAAATGTCCCCTTCTTGAATGTCATTCTTCTGAAGTGAACCGCTCTAGTAATTGGCCATAGAGGAGCGGATTGGATCTTTCTACCAACTTAAAGAAGTATTTCCCAGAAAGCACATGGAGAAAATATTCTAAAAATTAAATAAAACCTTTGCGAATAACTGCTTTTATTTGCAAATATTTATTACTACAAAGAGTCTTCCTAGGAGAATAAGTACTAGTAAAGGAGTAGAATTACATATTTACAGAGTTTTTATTTGACATCACTTATCAAAATATTTGCTTAGTCAATAGAGACATTAAAAATATTATAGTATGCTGATCTTAGAAACAAAAATATCTAGGGATGATGAAATCATAAAACTTTAGAATTCTTATTTCTATTTATAATCCAAATATGCTTGAAATATGGATTCAGAGCCAATCCTGCACGCTGCTGAGCTCTTTTAACCTCAAGCGCGCTAGGAACCAAAATTTCAAATTTGAATTTGTGTATCTGCTTTAATCATGGGCTCTGTGCTTTTTTGGATATTCTGTTAAATGTCTCTGACTGAAAACAGCAGCCCACATTCTGCAGGATAAATTCAATTTTTAAAATTCTGTATATCAAAATAAATATAGTGGAAAATAAAAACAAAAAATGTTCACTTCAATGGAAGTGAATGAGAACAACCTTTTTCCTTTTGAAATCTCATTAAAAATTTTCCACTGTATGCTGATACCAATGAAGGATAGTAAGATTTGTTTTATTTGGATTTTGGAGCAAGCGCAGGCATCTATTTCCTTTATTTGTTCAGTTATTTTTTAATTCATATGTATGTATAAGTTTTCCACTCTTCTGGGTCTTTTGCACAATGGAATTGATGAGTTTAATCTAATGTAACTTTCTTTGTTTTATTGTACAGTTAACCTGAGATAAATAGATATGGAGACGCGGTTTCCCAGCAGTGCAGCGGACTTAAGCGTTCTTCATTTACTTTAGAGTCAATATGCATTTTGGGGTGTGCTGTGCCGAAATGGTGCATCTAAGTAGCAGAAGAATTTAGGTAGTGCATTTAAGTATGAATTCTGAAAATGGATATAAGTATTGCGTATTTTGAAACATTATGCAAGATCTAGTTTTCGGGGAGAACTTTAGTCCTGGGTGTGATACCAGGGATCAGGAGAAGATTATAGACAGTGTATAGTGCTTAATTCACAGGCTTTCATTCCCTGGAATACAATTCAGAGTTCCAGATTCAAAATGTTATTGATGCTGCTCTCAGTGACCCAGGCCAGGAAAGTCACAGATATGTCAGCTTCATAGCTGTAATGTGCAAGTAGTCCCTACACTGTTTTTTTTCCCCCTAGGTTTCCTAACTTTTTCCTTTTCAGGTAGTTTATTTAGACTAGTTCCTGTCCTCTTATCTCAGGATCTCCACAAGTCTTCTTGTTTTCCTCTAAGTTCATTGTGAATAAGAACACCGGAGAGTTTATCTTTTTTTATGATTTAATTATTAAAATTATCAGAACTGACACAGGCACCCTATATCTAAACAAAAATGCACTTAATGCACTAGCTAGCACTTGCTTTTGTGACACCAGTTTCACTCTGCATTATTTTGTCTTCCTCTCTAGGTCACTGATATGATGCTTCAGGACAAACCCTACCCAGACTGGGGAAAATCTGCCAGAGCTTTCTGGAAGAAAGGAAACGTCAGGATCATTTTATTTTGGTAGGAAAGTAGTAACATCTAATTATTGCAAATGAACATTGTGCAGAACACGCAAAAATATATATTCTAATTCCCTGTGACAGAAAGAGATATAAAGGGAATACATGCTAAGAAAAGAAAAATGGAAAAATGGACCTTTTCTAACACAAAATCACACCATAAAAATGTAGAAAATCTGTATGTAGATGAACAATTTCTAATTAAAATATTTGATGTAGGAATTGATTTTAAAAATTGATTTACCATTTTTCTTTTATTCTATCCTTGTAACTGTTTATAACAGGCTTTCAATTTTTTTTGTGGTATGTGACAATATTTAGATGTCCAATTGTCAGTCTCTGTGATTAAAGGCAAGTAGAAATGCAAATGTCTTAACTTAAAACTAATTACAACAACTGTGAATCTACATGTGAATGGCATTGCAAATGTTAAGTCAGCCCTTATATTATCAGTAAAATTATTTTAAAATAGATTAAATAAATACAAAATTGCAAGTAGCTATTTTTATGCCAAATGTATCATGTATCAGGTAATTTCAAACCAAGTGGAACAATTAAAATGACATAAAGTATGGTAGAAAAGAAAGGAAGAGATAGTGTATAGTCCAGGAGGCAGCCTGAAGACTGTAGAGCTAAAGATGAAAGAGGTTACAAAGATAGTTTTCAGATAAATAAGTAACAGAAAACTTATGAAAATATCATTAGATCTGCTTTGGGGTAAAGAATAAAGAGACCCGTGTAGTAAGATGTGCTACAGAGAAGAGAAAAGATGTATTTATGTATGTTCTGCTACAACATATACTAAGAGATATCTATGCTTTTAAAGGAGTAAGGATTAGATATGAAATTAAAACAGTTAAAGGAAATACTAAGAGATTTAAAGATTGAGAAAAGAGCTGGATTGAATGTCTGACTGGCTGCAAACAAGATTTATGAGGAACAGAATAGCATGAGCGGATGCAAAATTTTATTAACACCCAGTTGCCTGCAGAAAAATGAAAGGTTAATACATGATGAACCTTTTTTTATCCTTTTTTTTTTGTTGTTTTTCCTGAAGTCTTGTTTCAGAATTAACTAAGTGACTTGAACACATCATTAGTAATAGAAATATGAACAAAACTCTAGATTAAATCCCTCTAAAAGAAACCAAACCAGCTTTGCTGAAAGAAACCCTTCTGTGATCTGTTAGAGTTCTTTGAACATGTCATCAAAATAATTGATGAGGAAGAAATGCTTCATCTAATTTATTTGGACTTTCAAAAGGCTTTTGACAAAGTTCTTCACTGAAGGCAATTAAAAATACTAGTAAGCCCCATGGAGTCCACCAGAGTCATTTAAGAATCATCTAAGAAATGTGGACTGAAAGCTGCAAATAAAGCGCTGTGCTGATAAGAGTGGGGAGCCCCATTATTTAATGTTAGAAGTGTTCCCTGTTTGCATACGTGATGTACATTGACATAGCAAAGCTTAAAGATGAGGGAAAAAATGTAATTAAGAAATGTTTGCATTTAAGAGGAATCTTAACTAGGTGAAGAAATAATCTGATGGAAAAGTCAGAGATGTACTGAGGGACTCAATAACTCCTCGTCATCATTGCAAGGAAGTGCAGGGGAAGATTCTGCTCCAGCGTGGGAAAAAGGTAGAGAAGAAAAAAAAATGCTCAGATGCATATAAAATGAGCTACCAATGATAAAAGGGTGATTTGGTTAAGTCAGTAAAATGCCTTGAAGATCACTAAGTTTTGTTTATTCTTGACTAAAAAGTAGCTTTTTCTAGTCTAGTAGAGAGAGCATAATTAGACTCAAGAAAAAATGTCATTGTGCAGAAAGTCTGGAAGCACTGAAATAGGGAATAAATGCAAGGTCACATGATAAGGCATATTCTTTTCAAAGGTATATACCAGATAAGGGGAACAATAGAACACTATTAAAGGTATTTTAATATTGCTGTGATGGATGTTGTGACTTCTTGTGATCTGAAAAGTTTTGAATCTGTATTCCCTTTTCAAATAATATTCACATTAAAAACTAAAACTATGTAAAAAGTTTAAAATGGAAAAAAGGTAAAATGATATTTCATTTCATGTGTGATTGCCATACTAAGCAGTATGCTTAATGGTGACTTGGAATCTTAAAAAGTGGCATAAATGTTTTTTGGTTTTTTGTTTGGTTTTTTTTTTTTGCATTGGACTGTGAAATAAAATTGCCCTAGGCAAGATTCTACATTGTGTAGAGACATCCTTTATGGAGTGTATTCGTAAATATAGATTTCTCTCCTAATGATGAGGAAAAGCATTAGAGAGGCAGATTAAAGTGTCAATAACGTTAACGCACGTTGAAGTTTTTGTGTTTCATTTGCTATTGCTTAACTAGTGTGAGGTAAGCAGACTTATTTCTGAAGTGTTCTCAAGGAAGCATCCTCAGCAGTGTTTGCTGCACAGATATTCACTGGTGTGCCAAAATTTGTTAATTTAGGACATTTCTTAGTGGCACACCTATTTAGAAGAGACAGTGTAATTCAGGGCACAGTATTTTAATTTTTCCAAGTAGTAGATATGTGATGTATAGTTTAGAGTAGCTGATGAAATGAAAATATTAAATACACATGGGCTTCTTTTTCTGGTAATTTAATTTATATTTTCATTTTTTTTATTTGTAAAGTTAGAAAATCTGTATAAAATAACATAGACAGATGGACTGTTATAGGGATGAAGACACCATCTACTTTTTTTCAAAATTAGACCTGCAAGTACTTTGTATTTCTTCTTTGGGAATGTTTTCAGACCTCAAATTCAACTAATGTAATTAGTGAAGGCTTTGATTTAGCTTATTATCCCCTGTTTTAAATAATTCCCTGGGAACATTGTCAGCAACTGGTGCTAGGTTATTGTGGAGCGTTCTAGCCTCCCTCTGAATGTCTTCAACATACAATTCTTCCACAGACAGCTCAGCTAGCTCAAAAATGTCCATTTTCTACTTGCCTTTGTCTGTCTAAAGAGTTGTCATCACTAAGGAGTTCATTGCAGTGCTTTCTACCTTTTTTTCCAAAGGTTTCTTTATTAAAAAATAAAATCTCCATTTCGATCCTTTTCCCATCTGCTCATTGGCTCCTCCACACAGTGGCACTTTTGTGCGGTCCCGTTATGTTGTTCTTTGCAACACTGCAAAGCAAACACAAACAGATTTTCCTACAGCCTGAAGAAAGCATGTTGGCAAAAAAGTAAAAAAAAAAGGAGGAAGAATCAACAGGGACCTAAATATCTGCACCATCTGGCATATGAGGCTGTGGTAGAGAGACAAGTATCTCTAGTGCTCGGTAAAATTGAGTGAGGACTGAAATACACTGATTTATATTTTCAGATATATCGATAAATTCAGCTATTTTAGAAGAGACAGATTATGTGTGACAGCTAAGAGTGGCATTTGAAAGAAGTGTGAGGAAAAGAAGGTTGTTAGAAAAAGCTCTTGGACAAGACTGACTACAAGGCAGTAACAGTAGCTACTTAATAATTTGCATGTCATAAACTAGATAAATACATTATACATTAGATATTTAACCTTAAGTTACCTGAAGAACTTAAGGGGTGTGTGTTTGAATATTAGAGGAAACATGGAAGCACAGTGGTAAAAGATTGGGGTTTTGTTTTCCCTGGAACAGTGAACAAATCCTATCTAAATTAGAGAGAGGAGTTAAGGAGATAAAAGGTTATAAGGATGTGAGCATATTACTAAGAAAAAGAAAGACAACTTTAAGGAATAGCTTTAAAGAATAAACTGCAAATGGAAGGGAATAATGCTAAGAGAGTTTATGAGTAATTTTTTTTAAAAAATAGCTATAGGATCTCTGTGAATAATCAAACATAGCAGGTGCACAAAAGTCATTAGGATGTCTCTGCTGTATATGTTAGGTTAATGGATGAAAAAACATGCCTTCTGCTGGAAAAACTGTTCCACTATTCTTTGTCCTCAAAACTTTCCTAACAGAGTACAGATTATACGGAGCAAGACATAAGAGTTCCTCATGTGAACTTTTAGGAATAGGGAAAAACAGATCATCAACAAAAAGAAATGTGAGCCAAGTGGAAAAGAAGACAAGATCAGGAAAAAAAAGGATTTGTTTGCCAAGGTACATTATGAAAATGGTGGCATTCAGAGATAAGAGTTTTGTAGATAAATATTGATTGCACCTGGGATTACAAAATAATACATTCAAGCTGAAAGTCTGAGTATGCTAGCAGTAGATTGGAATTCATTTCTAGGATGTGCCTGGCTGGATATTCATTGAGCAATAATCAGTCTTCATTGGTGCAATAATGTGTCTTCAACATAGGACATGAAATAATAGAGGAGATACCAGCATACAAAAAAGAATTTGTGTGGAGAATTGCAAATCTGGCATTCCTTTGCTGTATTTAACTTTGCAAACTAAATATTTGCTTAGTATATGTTTCCATAAGCAAATTAATATTTTCTTTAATAAAAAACACAGAACTGCACATGCTCAAAAATGAATGATAGTGACCACTGCACTTTGATTCAGCAAGTTGGTGATGAAGTTTTAAAAGGCTTTATTCAAATTAATTGTTCAGATTTGCTACAGGATACTAAGTCATTTAAATATGTTATATTTATAGAGAATTATGTTAAACATGGCTTGATATGGATTTTCTTAATTGAACAGTATTTTCTACTGTGCAAGTAGAGGATGCTTCTTTGTGAGATAGATAGTTGTGTTTCTAGCACAGAAATGAAATATAGTTTCATAAACTGATTTTCTGTTATGTGCCTAGTTGAGTATTTGTCTTGGTAAGTTGTATTTTCTTATTCTAAGCTCTCACAGTCAAGATGATCGATGCATACTGGACAATCATATTCATTTCACATATATGAAAGTAATTTGTGTATTTCTTTTAAAAGACAGCTTCTTAAAACATCCATTGTTTTCATTAGAAGTTTCATTGAGAAAAGCTAATTAGGCATTGTCAAATTAAATTATATACTTACCCAAACAAAATAAACCTGTCATAAAATTTCAGCAAAGGTTTTTTTAGTCCTACAAATAGAACTTCACAAAACAAAATAATTAAATATATGTGTATTACATATGGACACGCTTTATTCTCCCCTTATTTTGTTTCGGCCATTAATTCTTTCATTCTTAAATACTTTCTCTTGCAGTAGGATAGTCACTACTGAAATGACACCTAGAATCATCTAGAAGTGAAGGCAGTTTTCCTGGTAAATAGTATAAATCATTTGACAATATTACTGTTCCCAGTACATCTTTTATCTCATGTTAGTCAAAGTCAAAGTTTATAGTCAAACTTTAATCAGACTCCTCATAAGCACGTCAACAAGTGCCTTGCCTTTTCTCTTAATACATACTATAGAGTATTCACTAATATCCTTCATAAAGGATTTATGTTGAGTAATCTGACTACTAGTCTGAGCAAACAGACATGCATTCTGAGAGGTTAAAACTCTCCATGTATAGTAACCATTACATTTAGCCTGGAAAATAGCACTTGACTGCCACATCTCAAGAGGTGATTAAAATGTTTTCAGTATCATTCATTTAGTGTGTTATGGGGAAAATTATTATAAGATCACTATTAATTAACATGAAAATAAACTGGAAAAAAATCATGATCCAAACCAATGGATTTTCCTCCATACAGATGGTACTTCTTCAAGGTTTCTACCTCTTCATTTTCATTTCCCCATCCTATTAACTTAAAAAATATTCATTCAGATTAATTTTATTCAGAGCCAAATCTGATCCCCTACAGACTCTTTAGTTCAGGTCTTAAGGAATATTTTCCCATTTTGATAGCAAAACTCTTTTATACTCTTTAGTTTGGACCTTCCATAGTGGTAAGATCTCACCAGAACAGTTCAAGCTTGACAACCCCATGAGTCAGATCCTTTTTGGGGCTTCATCCTCAGATGTCTTTCTTCCACTCCTCTATGCATTGAGACAATTCAGCATTCCCCTATTTGCCTGCTTTTGCCTCATCTGGAAGAGTTAATGCCTCCTCCTGAGATGCTTCTGCCTCCTCACTGGTTCCTGGCACCAGTAACAGCTCCAGTCTCCAGCAAACATGGCTATGCCTTCCTTCCTCCAGTACAGGAATCACCCCCAGCTCTGCCTACATGCACACAAGCAAGAGGGAAAAGACAAAGCGGAACCTTGAGCTCTGAGTCACGTGTGGGATGCTCCAATGTCATGGCCTGCCTCAGCTTTTCCCTGGCTTTTCTGGGAAAAGACAGAGAGAGAGAAGTATCCTGGGGAATGTGTTCATTCCACAGGTCATCCACTGGAATGTGCTCTTCACTGACTAGTAATGCACTGTGTGAGGGGTAGATGCTCTGCACAGCACTACCTATGCATGAGCAGGGGAACATACCCCTATGTAAGAGAGTGTATGCAACAGTCTCCCATCTGTCTCACCCATCAAGGAAGAAATTTGTATCATGACTATACCGGTCTCTATTTGGAAGGGCTGTATTATGCATTTCCCCCCACTCCGTGACAGGAGGAATGGTGAGAAGAATCATTCTTCATTTCAATTTTCTTCTCAGAAGGAAAAGCATCTGAGTGAGACAAAATCAGGCTTAGGGAGCTTTGAGATATCAGAGTAAAAAAAAATACATAATTTTGAGATCAGTCTAGCATGAAGGTTGTTTATTTGTCTTGTTCAAGTAATACAAAGCAATCTCATTCTCCTGTTTTTTTCTGATGAAGACTCCTACAAATGAAAACAAAGATACGGTTTTTCTAACTCGTATGAATAAAAGAATAAGGGAGGACAAGTGCATCATGTCAGCATTCCTCTGTCATATGACATGGGACACCTGAATGGACATATGCAACCAAACACCCTGGACCCCGGATAGAGGTGAGACAGACAGACTCAGCATTCCTCTAATGAGTCTGGTGCTGAAAATTTTCACATCCTGGAGCAGTAAAAGACGTTTTGGGAGTAATAAGTTTGATTGAAAGACAGTTAGAGACAATGGAGGGAAATAGCTACACACTTCCCCTTTTGGATTTCGCTTCAACCTTTCTGGATTTGTCTTAAATACTTTCAACTGCTATAGTACATATGTATTTTATACCATATCTTTTCCATTGCTTTAAACTTTTTGAGTTATATTTGGTATCTGCTTACAATTAAATAGCTGATCGTCTGTTAGAAAAAGAGACTTTTTTTTTATTCCTACATAATTGCTAGATCCCCAAGTATAGCACTCCTAATTGGATGGATATGGCAACCCATCTTCACCTCTTAAAAAGTACATTTTATTCTATCCCTGTTAGTGAGCAAGAGGTATATCACGAACAGTTGCTAAAAATATTTTATCCAATGTGTAGCTTTAATAAAACTTCTCAACGTGCAGTGTCTGCAGTGTTTCAGGGATAATGGTCCTTCCAAATACTCCTTTACTTTTTTTTTGAAATAAAGAGGTACAGTCCTCAATCCCAGCCCAGGGCCAGTGTAGTAGGGCTGTTGCAGTAATTGCTCTTTGAGCACCTTCTCCTCACACAAAAAGTCCTCACGTAGACTTTTTGCTGAACAGGAGACATCTCTACCACCACCAAGGCCCAAGTAGGTTTTACTGGAGACAGCAGCTCACTGCTGTGCTTGGCTGTGCTTGGTCATTCCATCAGTGCCCTCTTTCTGGGTAAGTGCTTTCCCCTCCTATCTTTTCCACAGTATAAATCTATTTGTTATTTGCAAAAAACACCTCTGTCTATCTGTAGCATTACTGCTTCTAGGTCCAGTGTAAAAGTCAGATGAATATACCTATCAGGATGCAGGCAATAATGTGATCATGCAGGCAGAAAAGATACTGAAAGTTAATCTGTGGCAATATATAACCTCCGTGACAGCCACCCCATTGCAGAAGTTCAAAGTATTCCAGTTAGATCAGCATGCACATAGTAGGCTATTATGCACATAGAAGAAAACTATTTTTCAGATTATTAAGGCAGGAATTCAGTGTCTTTCTTCCTGACATCAAGGTGCAGAGGGATAGTAAAATCCTAGCCCCAAAATGTATTCAGATGACTCACTCTCAAACTTCTTTGGACCAGCTTTAAAGAGTCCACCAAATGAAGACAGGCTGCCTACGGAAGACAGAGTGATAATGGGCAATGGTCTTAGGCATGATGTGAATTCCAAAAACCCACAGGTGCAGGTCAGAAAATGGGAATGCTTTGACAGTCAGTGCTTGCAGCCATAGTTCATAGACTTTGTCATGGCTGGATTCCAAAACACAGTTCAATTTTGTAAAATAAATGTTTTTATTAAAGCAATTAAATTATTTCCCTTCCTGAGATGCTGGAGTACTTTTACTTAATTGTATTTCTCAGAAATGATGTGTTTAAATTTGTGTGTTAGAATTGCAGAGATGTTTACCATGCTTACCATATTCTTCATTACCGAATATTTACACATTCTGGACTGGAAAGCACACTGGAATGTGTGCAACTACAACCTTTTTTATCCAGCCAAAATTTGCAAGAATTGCTGATCATATTAAAGTTTCATCAAGTTTCAGATCCATGCAAAGGAATCAGTTCGTTACTTATCTGTGCTCAGTGGAAATTAATTTAGAGTATATCTGCTTCGAGAGCCCACGGGCTTCATATGTAGGTGAAAGCACTAACACAGTGAAGTTGTTCTGAAAGATTCAATTCTTCAATTGTAGGGATTGATGATGTTGTCCTCTGGGACACATTGGATTAGGTTATTGGCCTGAATAAATGCCTTCCAATGGGGAAGGAAATAGGAGTTGTCATCCTTTGAAGATCTGATGTAGAATGTTCACTCCTTTGGATTTCCTGATGGTCCTTGAAGATGCAACTTCTGCTTTGCCTTGGACATAGCAGACTTTTTAGCAAAGTTCTCTTTACAGATTCAGGTCTCCTGGTGCAAACAAGCAAACAAGCAGTAATAGAATAACAACGGCTCCAAGGAAAACAGGTTGAGATCTAAAGTGCTGTGCAGGGATATAGTGTGGCCCTACTTCTGCTGGGTTCCTTTTAATCGGTGATATTTGAAAAGAAGTGGGAAATAGTTTGCTGGTTCTATCCAAATTAAATTATTTAGCATAAAAATATGAGCATTTGGGCATGAGAGCCTGTCTGTTGCAAGGACTGGATTTAAAGATGAAGCAGGAAATAATGATTTCAGTGTTGTCAGACTTGCTCCCCTATTCCATTCTGTCCCATTTGGATTCTCTACTCCAATGACCACTATCAAAATTCAATGCCAATTAAAATGAAAACTTGATTAAAACAAATGTTTCAGGATGTGCTTAACATAGCTATAAATATGAATGTGCATATGATTAATTAGTCCTTGTATGAGACCTCCATCTAGAATGTACAGAGCATTTCTTTTGTTTCTTACATGATTTTCAGCACGGCTGTTAAAGAATTTGCTGACAGTTATCTACACTGAGACATTCAGTTCTAAAATATCTCTTTTAATCCAAAAAGAATAATGAGAATATTGTAGCCATATTTTCATTTCAAATAATTGTATGTTGTCTGTCTATAATTCTGACAGTAGAAAAAGCATTAGCTAAAACAGGATCGATTAAATTGTCAATAAATTCATTTCTTAACAAGAGATGCCCTACAGGGCACTTTGCTTCCTAACTTGTGCTTTGATACTTTGTTGTCTTTTCTGTATCTTTTTATTGTTTTTTCAACAACACTGAAAAAAAAAGAAAACCACATTTTGGCAGTTAAAGTCTTTACAATTAGAGATACTAATCTTTCAGATCACCCATATTTGAGGTCAGAACAGGAAGTTTTGGGGTTCTGATGTATATAAAATATTTGCAATACTGTCTAATCGAAATCAAAAGCTTTAGTAAACAGGGTGTAAACAAAGACGATATCAAAAGAAAGAGTACTCAATATTCTCTGTCTTTTCGAGTTCTTCAGCTTTGGCAATGGATGCTCCTTCCATGACAAAGCCCTTGACTGTAACGTCCTGCCAGGTGCTTTGTGTTCCCAATGGCCTCGGGAACACAATGGTTCCCGCTGGTGGGCGCAGCCTGTTGGGAATGCAGACGGTGCAGCAGTGCATGGATCTCGGTGGGAAGGGCAGCAAGAAAGGCTTTTCCTGCTGTGAGGATGAGGGAAAGGATGAGGGAAAGTCAGGAAACAACCCAAAAGACCTCACTCAGCCTTGAGCTTTGTTTGTAGTTCACTTCCCTCCCTTCTTTTTGACCATCCTATCAGAATCCACTCGTTCCTTCACAGAACAACTGCCATTTAATTTGAGTAACGAGTATCTTGCAAAGGGGAAGGCAGGAGGCAAAGGCTAAGAAATTGTCAACAGATTACATTAAAACAAAGAAGGCATTCATTTAAATCCCATTATTTGTTATGACAGTTTATTCAAAGATATGCTAGAAACAAAAAGAACAAAATATTTCATACTGTGGAGACATTACAGCTCCCTCCCAGGGCTGAATAAACTTAAGCTGAGATAGCGAGACCGGGTTAACTCCTGTTCAGGCTCTGAGGCCGGTATTATTTTCTGTATGTTGGGGAATTGCACGATGTGTAAAATATGTGTGATATCTTTTGCTTTTTTTTCTTCTTTCTTGTTCTGGTTGGTTAGTTGCTTTTAGTTTTAATTTTTATTTGAATCTATACCAAACTGCTGGAACTTTAAATTAGCAAGTGCCCTGAGGCAGCCCTCTTACAAATGAAGACAAATAACACATTCAAGGCTTTTAGTGAATTAATTTTGTATAAACAACCACCCATAGACATTGTTTTAAAACAACAAACATTAAAAGCACCCTCATTTGGGCATTGTGCTGCCATTGCACAGTCCAGGAACAAATGGACACTACTCCAGAGAGCTTACAAGGGAAACACAGCTCGGAGATGAGTTCAGTTCCTCATGAACTCATGACACATTGCCTGCTCAGAAAGGCAGTGTGTCAATAAAAATGCCCCTAGCCCCACACGCAGCTCCCAGCGCTCATGGGCATTGACAGCTGACCCGACCTTGTTCATGGAAATGCTCTCAACCCACTGGCGGCGTGCAGGGGGGTCACGTCCTGAAGGAGGAATCAGAGCAAGTCACGCTTTTAGTGGCAACAAACAAGCTGGAAAGATCACGTTTCACTTGGACACGATGGACTGAGTTGATAGAGCTCATGTATGTAGATGGGAAACAACTGTCCTTGCACAGAGTAAATTTGATGTGGACCAGCGGCAGAAAGATTGCTGCGAGGATGGCAATGATGTCATTTGTAGCATGTTAGTTCTCGGGATGAAACTTCAGTCAAAGGCAGGCATAAGTTCTGTGTCTAAGCTGCTCTGTCACATGAGGTCTGACACACTTAGGCTGCTATAAATAAATAAAATAGAATTTAAGCATTTCCCAGGGAATCCTCTGATGTCTGACACAAGCTTGACCAGGCAGTCAAGCTTGACCAAACACATCTCTATATTAAGCAAGTGTATTATGAATGTAGCCATGTTTGATCCAAAATATGGTATAGCTGATTTTAGTTTAAATGTCTAAAGTACTGAGGAGTTTAAATTGCCTGTAGTTTTCAGGCTAACCACAAAGCAAGGCAGTGCCTATGGAGATCTGCAAGG
The DNA here is from genome assembly GCA_003342815.1 of Eudromia elegans. Taxonomy (NCBI): domain Eukaryota; kingdom Metazoa; phylum Chordata; class Aves; order Tinamiformes; family Tinamidae; genus Eudromia; species Eudromia elegans. The sequence continues at coordinate 4,360,324 of PTEX01000040.1, forward strand.
TTGTTTCCTCAGAGTTATTGATTTAGGATTTGAGTTGTCACTGCTTAACTGTATATTAAGCGAAACAGGGAAAATTTGGGATCATAGTAGAATATTTTGCCCTTTACAACATAATCTCTGCTTGAGCAAGACCATAAAAAACACTTAGTGTTTCCCCTTGTATATAACTGAATTGATAAAATTATCTGAGGTTCTTTACTTTTACTGATATGCAAATATATATATATATATATATGCTTTCTCCCAAAGCAAATTAATTTACAAGACTCAAGCACATATGACAGCATCTGATATGTAATAATAATATTTCAAAGAAGATTTATCTATGTTTCATAAACATGAAGGGTTGTACTTAGAAAACTATTTAAAACTATTTAAACTTCTATTGAAAGTTTTATTGATTAATTTTTTCAACTCATTGTATAATTTCCAACTGATACTATCTTAAAGGTGTCCACAGAAAGGAATTATGGTCTCTATAGTTATAAGTACCACTTTCTTCTTACCCCACAAGATATTTCAATGACTATAATATATTTTGGTGAATTTCAAGAGGCATACACTCTCTTTTAATCTATACACAACCTCAATTAGTGTTCAGGTCAGTAAATGGGAAGACATTTATGGAATCAATCATTTTGGGTTAAGGAGCACACATACTGCAAGCTTACTAATGGAATGGAAATAATGCCTGGAACATCTCCAGAACCGTCACAGTCTCTGTGGAGCAATTAAATATGTATGAAGAATGTTTGCAGTGAAGTTCAAACACATCAGCCCGAGGCTTGTATTTTTGGTTTAATTTATTCACAGTCTTTCTGTATACTGCTGCTTGATGGTCCAAAACCACTTCTGAACACTGTGCCTCCTGCATCGTGTTTGTATCCACTGACTGACAGATACGGTGACAGTTGCTATTTTTAATCACCATCTCAGGAGCAAGGAGGAGGCTCTCTAGTAGTAAAGTGCGGTGCTGGTATTCAGGTTAACCGAGTTTTATTCAGTCATGTTTTTGACATTATATGGGGAGTAGTCTTCAGGATTAATTCAGACAGTTTTTCTGAAAACTTTTGAGCATTTAACAAAACTTCTAGCCTGGATATGCTGACATTATTAGGTCTTCAAATTGAAGCATTGCATGGTATGGGCTGTATTCCATATCTTCAGATCACTACTTTTATCCTTTACAAAAGAACTGCTTGTACTATAGCCAGGGGCTGGCTTTTTATATTATCAGGGAACGCAGCTCTTTAAAAAGTTAGTGGTAATATTTCCTGATAATTAGGGTTCTTTGCCAAATGTATAAGAAAGCACCTGCTATTTTGAGTGTCAGTTAGTCTTTGCTCTCTCTACCACTTGCACAAATAAATAAACCCAAAGTATTTGTGGTTTTATAAAGACATTTTGTTCCTTTTAAGTGCTTTTAGTGCCATCATCTGTTACTGATCAGAGCGCACCAACATATTGGTTGGTTCATCTGTTATCAATTCGTACGCTATAAGTGGGATTGTCTAATATCCAAGCTTAGTGCTATTGGCAAAGCAACTGAGCAGAGGCAGCCTTTTAAAAGGATTACTGATAATGTAATTACTTGTGGAAGATGTATGGATAGCTCTGCTATCAGAACACCACCATCTTAATCTAAGGTTATTCAAGCAATAACCTTAGAAGAATAAGAGCTTGTGTTCCAGTAATGGCATTTACTCCTGAGGGAGAATAACATGGTGAACTAAAGGCATTTTGCAGAGATGAGAAATATGGCTTTTGTTTATTTTAACTAGTTTTAAGACTGTTACCAAAACAAAACCTACTTTCTAGTGACACAATAAGTCTTTTTTTCTTGTTAAAAGTTTTGCAGTTGGGAGGTCTTACCACTCCCAATAGATTTTCTTCTGACCTGGAGAAAAGTCTCTATTAATATATCTAATTGAATCTACTGTTGCTAATAATATAATAATGTTTACAAAATACATAAGGTGTTAATGTGTCCCCTTTTATCAGAGGACGCCTTGTAGAGAAGCTGAATAAATTTATAACCATGGAATGAAAGATCTTGGTGATGTAGAATCAACATTGTTGATATCAACATCAACAGTCAAGATGATTGATTTTTCTTAGTGGGAAAAAAAAAAAACCATAAATATATGGACATAAGCACTTAACCTTCACCTTTTTGAAATCAGCAGTAAAAGCCTGGTGGTCTTCCATGAAGCTCCTTTAGATACTGACAGCAATTTTTTTTTTTTTAGCTAGTTCTAGGGGAGATTTTCCCCCACCATTTAACAAGATCCATGACAGCTACACCAATAGATTTTTGTAGTTTTGCAGACAAGTATGCTTTTGGATTAGTTTAGGCCTAAACACTTTCTTTCCTCAGCTTTGATAACTCATACTACCTTCAGACTGTTGATTCATACCTTCCCATCAAAACTAGTGCTTGTAATTTATGTTTTTCATTATGTACTTTTTCCTGCTTCATCAGTCTCCATCTTCCATCCATTTAGTGAGTTTTCTCTCGGCTTTCTGCATTTCTTGAAGTTCTTCATACTGATTTTGAGCAATAATGATACTCACATAATTTCTGTCTTCAGGGTATTTTGTCAGAAACCTGATCAAATTACTTCTTATAAGAAGTGAGAAAATAATCTGACTTTATGAATTAACATGTTACATTCTTATCTTTTGAAGCACGCAGTTATGAGGTATATTGTGACAGCAGGATATACTACACAGTAACAAGGTCAGATTAATAAGGATTATCACACAGATTTAGGCATGTGAACTCAGAAATAGTGATAAGTATGAAAAACGTGCTTCACCTTGCTGGTATAATGAATAATTGCCAAAATACTTGTACCTTTATTATCTGAGTTTGCTATTCTACATTTGCATTTTAAGCATCTAAATATATAAAAATTCCCCTTCAAGTTGACCGCCATTAGACCTGTGGGGCACACACTGCTAGAAAGTCAGGCCATTAAAATACAGTTGCCTTGCTGTAGATTTTAGTATCCTTACTTTAGAAACGAGACGAAGCTGGCAGTTATTAAAAACACTTCCATAAAGTCTTTCCCTGCACCACATTTTAACTGTCCGTCCTTCCTGTCAAAGCCGTGTTAGGATGTTCGTCATTATGGCTTCTGATCAATTTGGAAAGAGATGGATTACAGAAATTTAGGAGACTGTACCCCTGATTTAAGGAACAATCCCAAGACATGAATGAATATTTTGTAAAACTTCTAGTTAATTCACCTCCTAATTTCTAATTTCATATCTAGATTTCTAAGAGCATTCATGTTATCTGGACATGTGCAGATGGGTTGCACACTGTGACTGAGGTAATTTCTGGCACGAGAACACAAATGCATCCCCTTACCTAGTTCTGCCACTCGTCCTCAAGGGCAAGGACTAGGCTGCTTCAGCTCCACAGGCCCTGGCACGGTAGCTGTACCTATACATTTTTCATTTGCAGGGCTGACAACTACAGGTCAAGAAGTGATCTGTTGTCCCACTACTGCTTCCCACAATGCCTGTAATATCCACTCAACTGCAGATGCTTTCCTCTGTTGAGCTAAAAAACTTAGAAACTCCCTAAAGGAGTAGAAAGTTATTATGTCATTTGCAAATTCTAAATGATATAGATATAGGAGATGATATAGATAGTGCAGTATCAGATCGGCATTTTGTATTATTTTAGGAATGCAATTGGAATGCAATTTTGTCATTCTCTTTGTAACATAAGGAAGATGGGTGAGCATTAATAAGACTCTGTGTTGGCTGCAGATGTTACTATATTATAAAACAACCTCCCCTCAAAAGACACCTTTCTACATATTAAAATTATATATATATATATATTTTGTAGTATATGAACTAAAATTAAGCTTGGTTTACAAAAATCATCCTGTAATACAAAGTACAATTTATGCAGAAAACTGTAGGAGATGCTTTTAAACATTTCTGCTTTAAAGAGCTCCTAGGGCAGAGATATTTTTAATGAAATTGATGGCACAGTAGTCCAAGGTGGGAGAATCTGTTAACACAGCAGGTGCACATTGCCAGCATGGTGCACTCAGCAGCAGCTGAGATCTTGCACAGCTTTCTTCAGCGATAAGGTCCCTTCCAAACTTCTAGACATCATAAGCTGCTCAGTTGTCATCTTTCTAAAAGAGATGTGAGGATGTTTGTCCACATGGGTAGGCCAGGTAGCAGACAGTCTTGATATCACAAACTAATTGTTTTGGGTTATTTGATCTGGAGAAGTGGAGGCTCAGGGGAGACTTTATCGCTCTCTACAACTACCTGAAAGGAGATTGTAGTGAGGCAGGAGTCAATATGTGCTCCAGCCTAACTATGGATAAGACAAGAGGAAATGGCCTCCGATTGCACCAGGGAAGGTTCAGATTAGACATTAGAAAAAATTTCTACATGGAATAGTGGCCAAGCATTGAAACAGGCTCCCCAGGGAAGTGGTAGGGCCACTAAGGCACTCAGCGATATAGTTTAGCAGGCATGGTGGGGATGGATTTTCAGATGGACTCAATGATCGTAAAGGTCTTTTCCAACCATAATGATTCTATGATTCTATGAAAAGCTGCTTTGTTTAGTTTTTGCCCTTATGAAAAGTGATATGTAAACCTTCTTTGAATTCTGTCCTGTCCTATCTCCTGACTCCATGTGCTCAACTTCTCCCATTTGAATGTAACAACAGCTAGTGTCATTCATTGCAGATCCATGCATTTCTTAAACCAATTAGATATTCATGCAACTCTAGAAATGTAAGTAGAATTCAATGCAATTGGTGTCAGTTTTAGATTTAGGTAAATCTATATATAGGAAGTTCTGATGTGCTTGGCAGAGAAAGTGAAAACAGTCAGTAGGAGCACTGCTTTGATTTCTTTCTGTGAAGCAGCATTTCCTTAAGAGCATGTAGGCTGTAGCAGATCCCACCCCAAACACAGCTGTGGATGTTTTGCTTTGAGGGGTGCTGGCTGCAGAGGAGATAAGAGTGTCCCACATCACAGCTGGTCATTACCCCAGTTCTATATAGTCCATCACTGAAGTGTGCTTCAAATGCATAAATAGCATGTGCAAATATAAGCAATCAGCTGCTATAGGGCTTGTAGTCATTTATTCAAACTCAAATATTTCACAATACTTTGAGCGTCTCAAGTGTAAAGTCAATTCTTTCCTAAATTCAGCACTAAACTAACACCTCCACAGCAGTAAAAACCTGATTTAACTTAGTGAAGGTTGCTTTTGCTTCAAATGAAATGTATTTCTTTTTTTTAGTAGTCATTGATGGTGTTATTATCCCAGAAATCTCATTGATAGATTGCTGGTAATGGCTGGAAAAGCTCAGGAATGACTCTAAGTCACATTCATCTTTATAGGCCTCCTAGCTAGATATGACAGCTATTTCCTTAGGATTCTGGGAAGGACATAAAACCAAAAATCTCAGTGAAGTGCTGGACAAATTCATACCTCTCTAATTTTGAATACAGTCTGTACAACCAGAGCTTCCGAGAGACTATACCTGGTCCTATTGGATCTGCCCTCCATTCAATAGTCTTTGTGAAACTCATGCACTTGATTCTTATCTCTACAAATGTCAAAAAAGCCAAGTATCACCATCTACTCTGCATCTACCACTGCTGATTTGAGTCAATGTCCCATCAAAAATACAAAGGCTCTATTTTTTAATGGCATGTGAGGCACTTCATAAGATTCCTCTAGATGCTCCTTGTAGATGCTACTGATGATAATGTAATGAACAACTGTACAAGTGACAAGAAGGCAGCTTTTGTGATTTTAATGATTGTCCTACACATACAAAGAAGTATTTTGCAAAATAAGAAAGGTTGTGTAGCTGCATAACACAGGGAGACAATACATTTGGGGTAAAGTGTTTAAGAGAATAGATATTTAGCACAATTTAGAACAGCAAAATATTTATTAAGCTCAGGGTCTCCTTTAGTGCTGCCTGGACTACTTTGAACATTATAATGAAAGAGGCAAAACAAAAGCCCATGTGAATTGATTGCCTCTGTCTCTGGAAGGTAGACTAGGTGATTCCTAACCTGATCCTGACCTGGCTTCCTAGTAGACTCATAACCTAATTCTCCATGGTACCTTGGTTTGACTGGTAATGGTTCACATAGTCCTTAGGCAGGAGAAAAGGACTGGGCCCAGCCTGTAATGTGCCTTCTGATGAAAGAACTACTATGGTCATAATGTCAAGATGGTCATAACCCTAATGGAAAGATATACAAGAGCAGAAACTGATTACCTACTAGGCCCTGATTCCTTCAAGGCCACTGTTTGTACCCCAGAAAAAAAAATAGGAAAAAAAAGGAAAAAAAAATGAGAAGCCTTTTTTTACTTGTTATCTGTCACCTGAACTCTGCAGAGCAATGGGCAGTGCTCCTGGCCTGTGTCCTGCAAGGCATCCTTAGCCACTTGCATGCAGTCTAGGTGCAAATTCCTAGCATCTTCACACCAAGATCTTACTGATTAGGGAATTAGCCATGGAAAAGATGGAGGCTAGAATGTAAAGGATGCCAAATTATGAAAGGAGGAACAGGAACTTTGCTTATGGTTTGTTTGGAGTTCTTCCAAAAAAACTTCTTTTTCTTTTGGAGGAAACTGAAAACTTACAGAAATGCATCACTTTTGATTAAACTTTCATTGAGAAATGTTTCTTATCTATGGGAGAGAATTTCTGATCAAAAACAGCAAGAGACCAAGTCTCCTCAGAGTAGCCAACTGCATGGCAATCAAATTCATGGACACGAATATTAATCTGATTCTCTGCACTTTAAAATTAAAGGAGTGCATGTGTCAGTCTGGGTTTACTGCACATTTGCTGAGTTCCCTCGATATTATTGCTTTTTATGGGATTGGTTAGTTTTTGGTTTACCATAAAAGTGCTGGAAAAATGCACAGATTAGGCCCAGGATATAACTCAAGGCTTTTCCTGAAATATTGAAGAGTTTCTGAGCGAGATAGAGAATGATATCCTGACTAGGTGAAAGTTTAGCTAAACATGTATCTGGCATCTTAGTGAAGTCAGCCATATCAAACCTCAAGTTACTGTGCTCTTTGCTGCTTGGAAGTTGCTCACGTATATATATACAAAAGGGAAATATTGATATTTTTACAACACTAGGTGTATAATTACTGGAATAGCATTGATATTCAGAATATATTTTAGTGAGTCTCTGTATAACTTTCTTTTTGGTCACAATTCATTCTAAACATTTTCTGGTCTCGGACATTTTGGAGAGAAAGGAGGTCAAAATCTCTGTCATCTGTATGTGACTTTTGTTAGTGTGCTACGAATGTGCCTTATACTGAAACTGGCTAAACCTGTGGGAAAACACATATATTAATTTTTATTTCCAGACCCACTTTTGTACTGGTGTCAGTTCTTATCTAATCATATGCAAAAAGTATTATATTTTAGAGTTACATATAATGAATGTCAAGTGAATTTCTGAGGGTTTCCACTGGTAAAGTCTTAGCTGAAGCAACTAGCACCTGAAATTCAGACATCCTATGTAAATAATAATAATTAATAATAATAATAATCCTTTCTGATTACTTTTTTTTTTTTAGTAGGAACTGCAATACTTTGTTTGGTTTTAAGGTAGCATCTTTGCTGCTCACTGTTTCATTCATAGGCAAATAGGTTAACCTGTTGAATGATAGATCATGTTTCTTTCAGGAATGTGAATGATGTATAACTAGTCTGCTTGGTTACTAGGATTCTTTTATTCAAGGGAAACTATAGTGTCATAGGTTAGTTGAAGCTAGAAGGGGCCTCAGGAGGTGTCTGGTCTCCTGCTCAAAGCAGGTTCATCTCTGAGGGCAGATCTTATTGCTCAGGGTGTTTACCGCTTGCAAGGACAGAGTCCATTCAGCCTTTCCAAGCAACCTGTTGATGCAGGCCAGGATGCTGTTGATACAGACCAGGACTCTGCTGCCAGGCATTCAACCTGAGCTGCTGCTCACGTTCAGGTTGCATTCCTCTAAGACCTCCTTCTTGCTAATGTAAAGTATATACTTTTTGGATTTTTTTTAAAGATAAAAATCACATTGCTCAGGAAGGGATATTAAAGCTTTTTGTGTTTTGTTTTGTGATTGTTTAATTTAAGAGATACATTTAATCATAATATAATCAAATTTTTAGATGAAACAGCCTGCATTTATTCAGAGTACTTTGAAAAGAAATAAAAGCACTTCAGAACAACTGCAATTATATTTTACTTTGATAAGATTTGCACAAATGTAATTGCAAAAGACACAACACATCTTGATGAATGAGAAACTACAAATTGTAGATACCGTGTTGTATGAAATTTAAAATAACAAGATATTTCTTGATGCATTAAAGTACTATCAGGTTAAAGTACACAGCTAATGTAATCCAGAATGTACAAAGCTATTAAACTCTTAGGATTATTCTAATTTTGAACAGGACTTTTTACATTTTATGGAGGTTATGATATATTGAATGAAAAGCAGTGAGAATCTAAGTGTAATATTATATTACAATCTCACCTGCTTTTATCAAACTTTGCATAATAGTGACATCAAGATAGTATCTGGATAAGGACAGCCTGTTCTATACGTTCTGCATAGATAAAATCAGAATCTGTTTTTAGCTTTACTATATTGTAACTTATGATCCCAAATGTAGCTAAGTAAAGCTGAAAACCTTTTTTTTTTTTTTTTTTTTCCTCCCCACTTGTTCCCTGCAAGGAAAATTTTAAGCCTCTGAAATATCAAAATGTTCCACAAAATCATTTCAGTTTTCCAATGTGTTGCAAAAGGCAAAATCCCCCAACATTCTACCGCCATTTTTCATTTGACAGTCTCTAAATAAAACTTTTCATTTATGAATGTTATTTTATTCAGAGAGAGTTTTTGACAGTTCTTATATAAAGGTATTCGTTTTTCAATTCAAGCAGATTTTTCACTATTTTCTTGAAAGAAATTAAACATTCAAAAGTGAATTTTATTTTGAGATTCTTCTCCAGATTCAGGTGCTTGGGAATTATGAATCTGTGGATCTGAATCCTTTATAAAATGATTCATTATAGCAGAACTAAAGGAAATATAAAAATACGTGTAAAGTTAAGAACTCGGACAACCAGTTTGAGATAAAATACAGAAGACTTCACAACTGAGTTAGGACAAAATTAGAGAAATTTCACTGCAGGGAAAAAGGAAAAAGTTTATAACTCACAGAAAACATCCATATTCAGAATGTTGGCAACATGGGAAGACTTTGATCAAGGCTAAAGTTTCATTAAAGACAATTTGTTTGCTCATTAAAGAATTGCTTTATTACTTCATTGAATTTTACTCTTTTTCTAAATTACATGCTTTTAATTGGATCTTCAATACTCTTCGAAAATCAATCAGTGTTTCTTAAAAGCACTATCTAAAAGTCCAAATACCCTGGGTCATTGGTGACCTTGAAAATACAGTTTAAAATGCTCTTATGCTCTTGCCTGTTTTTAAATCTGTACACATCAAAAGTTCGGAAAACAAGAAGGCATGGGCATGTAACTCTAGCTCCTGCTATAGATCTCAACAACCTAATTTTACACTCTCAGAACAGCATTTCATTGCTGTCTAAATGTATTTGAAATAAGAATCAGCTTCTCAATGAAAAATGAGTCATATGTGGGGTTTTTTCCCCCATTTTTAAAGCTTTTTTCCGTTTTATATTGTGAAAATGGATAACTCATGAACTGCATATAAACATTTTCCCTGGCAGGCAGCTCTATCCTATGGTACATTTGGTGCTTGGAAAAACATGTTTGAAAATCTTTTTCCTGTTGTTTCACGGGCTGGCTGACTCCTTCTCTACATCTCAGTGAGGTGGAGTTTATTGATGGTTTTGAAAGGGTAAATGCTGTATCCGTCAGAAAGTAAACCAGACAAATGACGTGCCTTTCCTTTATACAGAATTGTTTTCCCGAAATACTTTCTGCTAAAGTTAGGCAATTAACTTCTACCTTCTGCAGTTGACCATGGAGCAGAATTTGGTGGCTATGACTCATGTGAATCCTCTGCTACCTTGCATATGATATGTGTTGATTGAAAATGCTTTTTACAAGCAAGACCATGAACTTTTTTAAACTGCTTTTCATTTTCTGTGTCACAGATAGGAAATGGTATTTGGAACTTAAAGCTTACGGCTGATGAGTTTAATTTAAATGAGCTGGTGTTTGAAATAGATAACACTTTCATTTTAGTAAATTAATGGTGTGGCAAAAGGAAACTCAAAGATGCTGCTACCTATAATAAAAAATGAGATTCTCTAGAATTCTAATATTCACCATGTCATTATATTACCTAATCTGATTCATTTTATTACACTAAACACGGTAAAATGTTTCCTCTGTACATTTACATAAACACAATTTTAGATTTTATACAAATCTTTGTGCAAAAAGCTCTGGAATCATATTGATATACTGTAATAGAATTACAACTGTGGCAGGCTAAGGATATAAGAAAAACAAGGTTTGTAGGGGAAGCAATATCCCTCTTTGAAAAACTGATATAATGGGAAAAATATAAACTAGTACTGCTTGTATTCACAGAAACTTTTTTTTTTCTTTTTTCTAAGCATATTGGATCTACAAAACTGCAGAATAAACACTTTCAGTTTTGCCAAATGCAAAGCATTCTTTACACAGTGTTGTCTGTTTTTCTCTCAGCTCACCAGGCAGAACAACTACAAGCACCAAGTAGAAGACTAAGTGTCCCAAAATGTGTGCGAGCTGCTATTAATAAATGTTTATCAGCTAGTCCCAGCACAGAGTTCTGTTTCTTATTGCCTACTCTAAATATAAAGTAATGCAGAACTATCAGTTTTCAAACTGGTATTTCAGAAGTCACAGTTACCGGAAACTGTTGAGTTATTTGCGCATTGTTTCCTCTTGTAGGATGAGAATTAGAAATACATATTGTGATGGTAATTTTCTTAAAATAGAATAAGGCCATACAAAGTGTAAAATGAAGAATATTTTCTTCTCATTGATATTTAACTTTGCTTAATTAGGTCTCTTTAAGGATAATCTGCTTTAATATACTTTTTCTACCACTGACTTATGCCTACAGATCACACCATGCAGGCATTTAACATGTTGACTGAAATTTGATAGTGTTATTATTTTAAGTCTACCACCCACATACCCTCATCAGGAAAACAAGTACCGTATTTTAATGAACGGGACACAGTATAATCGATTTCAGGATTTCGATAATTTCAGGATACTCCTAGCTGCTCAGTATGCAACATGGCTTTCTCCTGCGAGGGTTTCTGGGTGCTAGCAGCCCAGCCCAGCCCACCCAGGCCTCCTCCCGCAGAAGGCTGCTTCTCATGGTGGCTTCATCTCGGGCAGTGCAGAGGAGACCTCTGTGTGATGAAGTGAAAGGGGAAGGTGCCTGCTGGGACCCCACCTAATCACCTCCAGCTGCTGACGGCTGCTTGTAGCCCACAGGCGGCCTATGAAACGAGGCATATTGTGGAAGACGTGCAGTGTGAACACCGGGAGTGCAGCACCGAGTGCTTCCAGTTTACACCACTGCAATACTCTGTGCCATGCAGCACCTGCTCATAGAGACAGAGTCCCTGACCTCGTCCTTCTCCTATTATTGTGCCACCAGGGCAAGAAAGCGGAGGCCACCTGGGCTCTGGCATCCCTTCTGCTCCAGACAACCCGGCTGTTTTTTACCCAGCTTCTGTCCTTTGTGCTTGCTTAATTGTAGAAGTCGTGCAGACATCAAGCAACAGGCAGGCTCCATATCTTATTTTAAATGGTTTTAGAGTTGCAACTTTTGACAGACTTGATAATGCAAGCCTTCCTAATTAAAACAAGTGGAATAAAAAGTGTTGGCATTTGCATATGAACACCTGCTGTAGAAGCCTTCTTTATAGTTATTGTACACTGTGGGACGCTATGTTTGGCCAGTGCCTATTCTAGGATTAAAACAGAAGTAGAGCATTAATTTCACTCACGATATTTCTTTCTTGAGTCCAGGAAAGCATTTTTAAATATCAAGAACAGTAGAATTTGTTCTTCCCTCTCTCCTTTTTTAGTGTGTTTTCACAGGGCATTTTTTTAACTATTTTGTCAAATTCATGAAAAAATGCACTGCAATTGAAAATATGAACAGCAATTTATAAAACACCAATTATAATTGTATTTTTCTTTCCCATTGTGTCATCATTCACACAGTTAAAGGTTTTTTTATACACACTGATTAACTGTTAGTTGTTTTTATTTAGATTTTAAATACATCCAGATTATATGCTAATTAATTTCTTAATTTAGTAAGGTTACTAAGGTTTATACATATATATATGTATATACACACACATATATTATGTATGGATATTCATCTCCTTAATGAAAACAAAAGCAAAACAGAAGTTGACATATCATTTCTTTATTATTGTGCCTTTCTGTCCCAAGTATAAGTAATGCCAATATTAAAAAATTGTCAATTAATGCCAATTTGTATGCCAATTAACTAACAATTTTTAAGTAATCTAGCTCTGAAAATTGTGTGCGATAGTGGGCTGTGGAAAAAAAGTTCTCACAGTGACATGTCATATAAATCTAAAAGCTACTTTTGACCAAGCACAGCTATTTTCTTCTAGAAGAGGTTTGGTGAAAGGGCAAGAGGTTACTTTTTGTCCCTCTTGGAAGAAATAAAATTAAGATGAAGAAAATAGTCAAAGTTTGGCTTTCATCTCTTCAGTTGATCTTAGCAGAACTTTTGCTTTCTGATCATCAAAGCTGCAGCTTCATAAAGGATTTGACAGAGGGTCATACAAGATGCAGCAGAAAATTCTAAGTAGCCTTAACAATGAGCAGCTCAAAGTTGCTGGTAAATAGAACGTAATATTCTCTTCCTCCCCTTATGTATGGTTGGGCAAAGAATTATACCTGAAATTTAAGCAGTGCTAAGTTTCACTTTGCAATGTACCATTATGAGAAATGAGGTCCCACCATAGACCAGAATTTCCAAATTTCTCTTCGGTAAACTTTGCCCTGCTGAATTAGACATGAATGTAAGAAACAGGTTTGAAACAGTCCTTTGGGTTTTATTTTTCCCCAGCGTTACATGTTTTGTGAATTCATAGGTTGTCATTATATTGCCAAGGACAAAGTATGTTTTGTGTAGTATTCTGCTCAGTACAGATAAATAATACAGACAAGAAACTTGCTGCCATTCCTGAGGATATGATCAGATGAAGCTATTTCTGTCTTAGATCTGGAGAAGTTGTCGTCAGAGTACATTTTTATGCTATTATATTTGGGTAGCAGGAGGCTTTATGGACTCTGCATTGCAAATTTGTATTGCGGGAGGTAGGACAGGGGAAACACCAGAAGAGGGTGTCACCAAGCAGACAGGCCCAAAGATCTCCACGCCACATGGTGTCTCCTCTCATCCAAGACTTCTGAGAGCGTCAGTAACCTCATGCTTGACATGCTGATTTAAGAGAGCAGCACAGGCAAGCCAGCCTTCCAGTCTGAACTTTGCCACAGCCCATAATGCTACTGAGCAGTTAGAATATGCACCCTTGCCACCCTATGTGAACAGTTAACGGATATAGCCAGGAAGAGGTTTTACCAGAAAGACACACGGCAGTGTTGTTGTGGTGTTATTCTCGAATCATAACAAACTAAATGATGTGTCCCTACCTCCCACCAAAAGAGTTGGAAGGTCTTGGGTTGCATCACCTGACTTGGTTTCACTAGGTTGCAAACACATAGTTCTGAAAAGCATGCCCCTCATCTTCGCTTCAAGCTCAGTCCCACAGCTCTTCCTCCCGCTTGGTGTCTCCGAGACGTTTGTCTGCAGCTCTAGCACACGGCCCTCGCGGAAGGCAGGATGGCCGACGCCTGTGATGGAGCAGGGGAGATTCCCATTTCAGGTGGCAGCTCTGAGATTTCCCTTTGGATGCTCAGACTGCAATCCTCAGTATGCCAGGCAGGCTGCACCCTTATCATGCTTGGCTATGGCATCCTCTAACACACTCTTTGAGAAGAGGCTCCCAAATTGCTGGTTTCTGATGGAACAGGATCTTTATTTATTGCTATGTAGAGACCTAAAGAATTATTAGTGCATCTGGATGCACCCACACATAGAGAGAATAAAGAAAACAGCACTGTAGATCCTAGGAATTAATGGATTTTTTTTTTTTCTCCACAGATTTGGGCTCATCCCATTTGTAAGTTTGGTATTCGAATGGATGCAAGGCACAGGGAGAAGAGTTAACAACCAGGCAGCCAGGACAGGAAAAATGAGGTCTCCAATGAGATGTGGACATTGGCAAAACAAGATCACCAGGGAATCTGCAAAGTTTTGAGAGCCTTCAGCTGCCAGACTGAGCTTACGAAATTCCTTCAGGAATTTGTTTTGTTAACACAGCTGTTGCATCCAGCATGCAGGGAGGCAGCTCCTGCTCCCAATATAGCAGGAATTTGAGTGTTTCAAGTCCTTCCTACCACTCAAGCTGAAACAAGCTTGGTCTTTCTGGAAGCAATGGGAAAGGTCATCTTTACTCCTGCCATTATTGAGTGAGGCCACCCATGAAATAGGCCTGGAGTATAGGAGCAGAAACATCTTCTGGGAAGGATTCTGGCAATAGATACAACAGGAGAACCTCATAGTGTAGAGGAAGATGTGGTGTCATCACAGGACGCTGGCCTGTCTCTCCCAGAAATGGCATTCTTAGACAGTAAAGTGTGTAAAGCAGAAGACTTTAGGACTCAGTCTGCCATGGGAGATTATCCGCAGCACCCCCAGTGACAAAGACCATGCCTAAGCTTCTGGCTTTGGTTGTGCACAACCCCTCCTAGCAAGAGATTTCTGGGCGATAAGTAGTGCAAATGAGAGCCAGCAGTGTGGATTCATTTAGCACAATGGCTTGGGTGGAGAAATTTAAGACCAAACTCAGGCCTAGCTACCAATTATGGAGATGAAGTCTAAAAAAGCTGTGTGGTACTTCAGAGGTGCTTAGCAGTGAAATTCCCTCTCCAAGCATTCACTCAGTTCAGAGTAGAACAGGGGGGTTAGACCATCACTGGTGGTGATAATCATCATATTGACTTTTCTGGGCCTACCTAATAATTTTTACTTCTCACTGTGCAATTGGCCTTGACTGTGTTTTTTGCAGGCATTGTTGATTTTCATTCTTCATAGCAACCTTGAAGAGCATAGGCTAGGCTGGAAAATGTGTGTTATCACAGCTGGATAGGTGCCCAAGGCACATAGTCATTCAATAGAGCAAACTAGAATTGGAAGTGATATTTTAAAGCGCATTTCCACTGTAAAGTACAGAAAGGAGTTGCATTTCTTAAGGTCTGGTACAGAAAGGAGTCCATCCTCTTTTGCCTTTCCCCTTGTAGTCCTTTCATAAGCAGAAGGTGGAGAGGTCTTGCCAGCACCGCTGTGAATAGTTTAATGGTATAGCCAGTTCTCAGTAATGTGCATTGCGGAATAAAGGGCAACTGCATTGCTCAGGATACTGCAGGGTAGTTCACAGTGGTGTCATCTGATACAATTTATGCCAAGTTAAGCTAAGTCCTCGGCTTCTTGTCTCAATTCCCATGATACTGGGGCAATACTCTACTTTCACAAGAGATGCATTGAACTGTAACCCAGACAAATATGGTTGATAATAACCACAAAAACATGTATTGAATATTTTGCTCTGGTCCAGGTCACAGGTCAAAAATGCAACTAAACATTAATTATGTTGGTTAATGCAAACATTTTGAATGCTTATTTTTAACTATTATCATTGCTTTCCCATTTGCTTATTCTATTAGGAGTCCATTTGCTGCTTTCCTACTTCTCTATGTCCTATTTGACATTTCAGAATGAATAAAGAGGCTTTTTTAAGTTTTTTAAGTGCATGTGCATTTCCTTATGGAAATCAGAGCTTAGCACAGCCACTGGTCTTTGAATGCTTGCAGATGAAGCATACATAAAAATACGTGTAAGCCTATGCATGCGTACATGCCAAAGTCTGACCTTAAATGCTTTGAACTCTGGCCCTGAAACACAAATTCATAATTCAAGAGGTCTGAGGCAGAACAGCGCTGAGCATAACTTCTGGATGCATGGTTCCCTTAGCAAACTCTGCTGCCTTGAATTACATTTCTAAATCCTCACGCACTGCGACGTGAGTGCCTCAGGATGGGAGCTAAGGAGCTCAGTGAGCTCAGCACCAAGAGCATCCCACACAGTTCATAGAGAAGTGCTGAGCACTGTGCTCTTTCTGCAAAAAAAAAGTCCCTTCTTTTCATCTACAGTGAGAGCATCTGTCTCCACATGAATTTCATACATTAAGGCAACCTAAGTGGGGAAGGGCTGCCTTTGAGGGTCTCAGGAGGCTGTATGCATTAGGGAAGGACCATAATGATTTGTCTTTCCAGAGTAAGCCATGCTGGGGATGTGCCAAAATGCAGCCTTTGAAAAGGTTTGTCCACTTCAGCTGCTGACAGATTAGAAGATAGCTAAGCAAATGTTTTGGGGATAAACTTGAATCCTGCTTAACTCTAATTAAGCCTAATATACCTCATTCCCTCATTCCCTCATTCCTTTTTTTTTTCCTGACCCTGCTGTTGATAATGCATTCAAGGGATACTATATTATTGTGCCAGACACGGTGCTTAATATAACTGAATTCATTTATTAAAAATAAAAGTAAATGTGCGACTCAGGTAGTAAGGTAAAGGTAGTAGCAAATGTGTCCTTTTCTGTCCCTTGACATTATGAAGAAACATAGTCCATCAGGTCACAGAAGAATGATGCTTAGGTGGCCACATGTGTACACTGCTGCTTATGTGCAGGTTTGTGCTTTCTTCTCCATACAAGCACACCAAGCTGAAATATAATAATAAAATCTTATGGATTTGCAGTCTGTGACTACAGCTGCACAGAATTTTCTCTACTCTGATGAAGTATTTGTCATATTTGGATGTATCATAGGAAATATCCTTCCTTGTTTTATACCCTTCTGTAGCTGAAGAGGAAGAGATTTTATTGCAGTGGAACAAACTCTAGTATACCACAATTATCCAGTTGTATGTATGCATTCAGACAGAGATATACCCGTTATAACACATATTTGCTGAAAGCAAGAGCAACTGGGAGAAACCTCTCTCCCCCTCGAATCAATGGCTAAATTCATCTACTTTTTGTAGAACTGAAAAATACTACCAAACTGCTGCTGGAAAATATGCACAACTATTTGTAACAGCTCAGAAAGATTTCTATTTCAATACCATGTGACAAAATTATAAGAATTAGCCAAATGTATCTTCTGGAATACTCTTACTTTTGTATGCAAGCATTATTACTTTTTAATTCATTGTTCATTGACTTATCAAAAATGCCATAGGATGTATTGAAAATTCATACAAAGAAGATGTTAAGAGACACAAAGCAAAGCCTTTCTAAAGCTCATAGAATGTAGTAACGATTAATTTTAGCACAATGAAAATTTCTTTTATACAGACATGTATTTTTATATAAAAATTAACCTTCACTGTTAAGGTATCATAGCTTCTACAGTTGAGAAAAGATATTTCCAAGTATTTGGATCCTAATGTCCTTGCTGCCTTAAAAAATGTTCCTTCAAATTGTTCATTTGAATTTGGCATAGATTCTACAGTCTTTGTCACAGTGTTATAACTTAATTTGCCTTTATTTTACTTAACAGGTTTTCACCCTAAATGAAAAAATTGGAAAAATTATATATCCCAACATGCTTAGATTTAGGCCAGTGGATTTCTTTTTACTATGGATACAGCTGACTGCTTTCCTATTTTGAATTAAATGATTTATTTGTATGCTTAATTTTCTTCAATCTCCTTTCATCAGCTGAAAAGTACCAATAAAACACCAACTGACCATTAGAAGACAGATAAAATGGCATGATACATCTTCATTACTACGGTATTCTCTCTAAAGTGGTTTTTTCTCTTGCAGGACGGTTCTATTTACTCTGACCTCTGTAGTTGTGCTTGTCATCACAACTGACTGGATCAGCTGGGACAAGTTGAATCGTGGATTTCTGCCAAGTGATGAGGTCTCAAGAGCCTTCTTGGCTTCTTTCATCCTAGTGTTTGACCTTCTCATTGTCATGCAGGTACATTGTCCGTTTCATTCAAGTTGATGAGGCTGTCTAGTCACTCTGCTTTCACCAACAAAAGTACTCTCTAGCTAAAACTTCATACAGGTAAATAGATGTTTAGCTTGCAACCACTATTATTAGAAAATATGCAAACACCATTGTTGAGGACTTTGCAAAAAGCTAGTTGGCCTTTTTTGTTTATTTGTTTGTTTGATTGGCAAAACATCCCTTATTTCTTTTCTTAGAATGTCAGGTCAGACCTTAATGGCTTTCCAAATGAGAAAGCATTTTCTGCAAAAGTGACATTGGAAAAAGCAACAGAAGCTGCTTGTTTTGGAAATTAAAAGCATCTGTTAAGCAGATGAGAGAAATCCAGCAAAACAAAGAAAAATACTTCTCATATTTCAAAGATTTACAATATTTGATATACCTACAATGTAGAAATGCATTTAAATAGATGAAAATTCATATTTGCTATTGATATTGCACTTTCTATTTTCACATATCCTTTTTTTTTTTTACCTTGTGACAGATCAGTCTACTGCAATGTCTTCTGCTAGGGAGGGAAACTGGGGAAATAATTCCCTATAGCCTGCCTGACGTCTGCTCCTTTGAATCTTGCTGTTAAGTAAAGGGCTTGGGTCACAAGTATATGGCCAAACACTTCCCTCATATGGTGCTATGTCCTACCCTTTGTGTTTTTATGTGGTTTGACTTTGTGTGAATAACTCACCTAGTGCTTTCTGAGGAATTAGGCCATTGGGGCTGAAAGAAGTAAAAGAAATGTCAAAGGCTAGAGTTCTAGAAGTGTTGGACTGTTAAACTGAAGTTTAGCAGAAATTTGAGAAGAACTGCTGGAACCTTCTCTCTCAAATAAATTATTATCTAAGTCTGCCAACAAAGACCATTTGTGAGAGACACCTTGTTCTCTTTACTGAGATATCTATTGCTGAGTAATTGCCATAGACGTGAAACTCAGAATTTATCACCTCTGTACTAGGACATTAAGTCCGTAAAAGGTCTTATAGTTCCATTTGATTTTCCAGTGGCCACCAGTGTTCACTGCTGTCCATGGTTAGAAGAAGGTCAGGAAATGGAATTTAATTTCAATTTCTAATGAGCTTTCTGATACTTTCTTTTCTGTCCTTTTGCATTTTATATTTTGTTTGGTATTTCAAAAAGATTCAAGAGAATGTATAATAAATTATTCTACTTCAAGGGCTGTAATAAAAGCATGAATGAAAATGCACAATACATCAAGCTATACTGAATTTTATATTGTATACCAGGGAAAGAAACAGAGTTGTCTTGATATCAAATAATTATTAAATCATACTTTTGACTTTGAAAAATGCAGTGTCAGTACATTGACCTTGGAATTGTTGCATATAGGGAAGAATTTAATTTGAAACAGCCTGTCCCAAGTACTATTTCATATTTTTACAACACAAAGTGAGAGACTATTTTTAATTGCATTTTTGAGGTATGTTTATATGATGGAGTTATTTATTTTAATTTATTTATTTGGGATATGCAAGTTGGCATGTTTTATTTACAGTGTAGTTCTAGCAGCATTGCCTCTGAGAATCAAGTTGAGATTGCAACAAATCAGAAATAAAACCTCTGTCAGAATCATGATCTTACGACTCAAATGGAAGTATACCTTAGAAGTAAATATTTGCATAGATTCTTTTTAATAGCACTGTCTGGTTCATAGCACTTTAACAAACTTAACAAGCTTTAACAACAAAATAGCAAAATTAGCAAAAAATACCTTTGGGATTAAGTGCTACAAATTCAGTTTGAGGCTGACGTTAATTAATCTAGTCTAGTTCTTGAGTTAAATGTTACAGACATTTTCTGTCTATTCGAGTGGTAGCATTAACACTGTAAAATGTCTGTATTTAGCAAGAAGAGGAAAACATTCTCAATATTGTGAGAAATAATTACATAATCACAAAGGACTGCTCTACCTGCCTCCCAGCCCCACACTCCGTTTAGTGTACAAAGGCTCCTTCAGTCCAGGCAGTAAACTCAGTACTTAGGAGACAAGTCAGAGAAAGTCAGAGGCAAGAGACTGAAATGTAGAAGTGAACATCCTAGCCATGGAAATACAAAGATAATTCAAGAAAACAAATTGTACTGCAGGATGTAAGTGGGACGTCACAGATAGCATGGCTGGTCTATGAATCAGGCTCTGTTGCTAACTCTTATGCCAGTCTCACTGTGGCAAATCTCTTCAAATTACCGTGAAGAGAAGGTAAAGACATCTTGAATTCCTATTTTAGCTGTCTTCTGTGTGGACATGCCCACCTGATTTTATTCACTGTACCTTTACAGTCAATTAAAAGATAACATTGTGGCAGAGATGTTGTTACCCAGTGCTGTTTTGAGCAACTACAGTAGGATGAGATGCAACGTGCCCCAGAGGTGCACATTTCTCTCCATTGGGAATGAGCAGAGCCAGCATGTCTAGCTCAGAGGAAATCTCTCAAGCCACACCTAAAAGAGAAGTTATGAGAGTGATGTATAGATGATTAAGTCCTGAACAGCATCTCTGCAAGGCACCTACTCAGCTATTGCACATCTGGGCAAAGGGTGTCATTTTTGGACAGTGAAGTGGTTTGAGAACCGACGGGATGGCAGATCCCAGGGGGTCATGATAAATGGGGTCGAGTCTAGTTGGGGGCCCGTGGCCAGTGGTGTCCCCCAGGGATCAATGGCCCAGGGCTGTTCAGCTTGTTCATCAATGACTTGGACGAGGGCACAGAGTGCACCCTGAGCAAGTTCTCTGATGACACCAAACTGGGTGGAGTGACTGACACTCCAGAGGGCTGTGCTGCCATTCAGAAGGACCTGGACAGGTTGGAGGGTTGGGCAGAGAGGAACCTCATGAGGTTCAACAAGGACAAGTGYAGGGTCCTGCAYCTGGGSAGGAATAAYCCYAGSCRYCARKASRGATTAGGGGCTGACCTGCTGGAAAGCAGCTCCATGTAGAGGGACTTGGGAGTCCTGGTTGACAAGTTACCCATGAGTCAGCAATGTGCCCTCGTGGCCAAGAAGGCCAATGGGATCCTGGCCTGCATCAGGAGGAGCGTTGCCAGCAGGTTGAGGGAGGGGATCCTGCCCCTCTCCTCAGCCCTGGTGAGGCCGCACCTGGAGTCCTGGAGGCAGTTCTGGGCTCCCCAGTACAGGAGGGATGTGGAGCTTCAGGAGCGGGGCCAGCATAGAGCAATGAAGATGATGAAGGGACTGGAGCATCTATCATGTGAGGAAAGACTGAGCAAGCTGGAGATGTTTAGTCTGAAGAAGAGAAGATAAGAGGGGATCTGGTCAATGTACAAATGTATACGTACAAATAACTGAGGGGAAAATTTAAAGATGAAGAGGCCAAACTCTTCTCAGTGGTGGCCATTAAGTAATAAGACGAGGGATAACGGGTACAAGTTGAAATCCAGGCAGTTCCATCTCTATGTGAGGAGGAACTTCTCTCCTGTGAGGGGTGACAGAGTCCTGGAACCAGGTAGCCCAGAGAGGTCGTGGAGTCTCCTTCTTTGGAGATGTTTCAAACCCACCTGGATGCCACCCTGTGCCTCATGCTCTAAGTGTCCCTGCTTGAGGACTTGAAGGTCTCTAGAGGTCCCTTCCAACCTCAACCATTCTGTGATTCTGTGATACTGCCTGGCCTCTCAGTGTGTGAAAGGAATACAAACGTCACTGGATCTCGGACCATGTATCAGAGATAAAAGATGTGCACGTTAGGGTATTTGACAGTAAAGACTCTGTCCTCGGTTCCAGACTTATACCCGGGACATTTTATCCAATGTGAATATAAACAATGACATTTTAAAAGGAAGAAATTTCATATTTTCTTTCAGGAAACCAACAGACCAAGTTCAGTCCATTGCAGGTAAAAAATATTTACTTTTAAGGGAGTTTGCATATAACAAGAAAAAAAATAGCACTTAAATGTGATGTCTTTCCCTTTACGCTGAAGGCAACAAAGTTGGTCATATTCACAATCTGCT
This sequence comes from Eudromia elegans, assembly GCA_003342815.1. Lineage (NCBI taxonomy): Eukaryota > Metazoa > Chordata > Aves > Tinamiformes > Tinamidae > Eudromia > Eudromia elegans. The sequence goes on from PTEX01000040.1 coordinate 4,382,530, forward strand.
TATTTGTGCCTGCCTTGAAAACTGAGATGCCAAGATGCCTCCATATGTATACATCTGGTCTCTATAGCAATCACTGCTCTACACAGGCATTATTCTATCTTTGGTCCTAATTTCAGATTGAGTGCAGGACCACACATTAATTAAAGCTCGATATGTCACGATGCTGTTTCCATCTAGTTTATTACTGAAAAAAATCACATTTTTTTCATTCCATTTGTCAACGATGTTAATGGAAAAGATGTTAATTAAAGTGGTAAGTATGAAGAAATTCTGTAATTCCAGATTCAAAGGCTTCTAACTGAGCAAGTGGGCAGTACTGTTAGTCCATATACTTTTTTTTTCCCTGACATCACATTCTTAGTGAATTTGCTAACGGGTAGGAGTCTCTGTGGCTGGATTATTAAATCTTTTGTGTCCAGAGGAGATTAATTGTTTCATCCCTGTTGTGTCTTTTGTATTTACACATTTCTGTAGACTTCTGGAAGACAGTGCTGCATCTCCGTGGAGCTCCCTTGCTGAGCATTTTGCAAATTCCATGGTGTGAATTCTCGTGCTCTTTAGGACTAATTTCTAATCTGATGTAACAGAGTGATATAATATCTGAGGGTTTAAATCTACCTAAGGATGCTATTTGATTCCAAAGGAGAATTTATTCTTCAGTAAATTGAATACATTCTGAAGGTATTTGAACGGAATAGATATAAGTCAGGGAATGCTTGTTTATAAGATTCGTTGAAAAAAAAAAAAGTCATTTGTTGAATCTAAAACCAAACTACTAAAATAATCCCATTAATATCTAATGGCAATGGTATTGTAAATAGGCACAATAGCATTTTGCCCTTCTAGATAATCTGAAATTAATTAAAGTCAGAGTTAGCTAATTAACAACATTCCTTATGACTAGTGATAAACCTCTTTATCTGTAGATTAAAAGTTGTTGATGATACTCTTTTCTAAAAGTATTTTTCATGATATTTTATATGATATTTTATATTTTATTTATCTACTCAGCCTTGGTGAGGCCACATCTGGTGAGGCTGTGCTGGAGTTCTGGACTGCCCAGTACAAGAGGGATGTGGAGCTGCTGGAGAGAGTCCAGCACAGGGCTACAAGGATGATCAGGGGCCTGAAACATCTGCCCTATGAGCAAAGGCTGAGAGAACGGGGCCTGTTCAGCCTGGAGAAGAGAAGGCTGTGGGGGGACCCGATCAGTGTGTAGAAGTGCCTCAAGGGAAGGAGTGAGGAGGATGGCGCTGGCCTCTTTTCAGTAGTGGCCACCAATAGGACTAGAGGAAATGGCCACAAACTGATGCACCAAAAGTTCTAGAGGAACTTAAGGAAAAATTTCTTAACAGTGAGGGTGACAGAGCACTGGCACAGGCTGCCCAGAGAAGTGGTGGCTTCTTCTCTGGAGATCTTCCAAACCCGCTTGGACACCACCCTGTGCCACATGCTCTAGGGGACCCTGCGTGTGCAGGGGGGTTGGACTAGATGACCTCTAGAGGTCCCTTCCAACCTTAATGCTTCTATGCTTCTATTATATGTAAGTGTCTGTAACGCAGAGCTACATGTAGACTGCTGCTTGCTGCTGCAGTTGATAACCAGAATCTTTAATGAGTAACCTGTCACACCTTCCCTCTGCAGTAGAGCTAATATGGTAACTTTAGTAGAGTCTTAAAAGAGGTTTAAGAGAACAAAAAGGCTAAAATCTTTAACCTTAACTTTAACTTAGACTTTAACTTTAATTAGAAGCTTGAAAAAAAATCTGTACTTACACTTTCCCATGTTCTTTACCTTTAATTCTTCATTTTTCACTGAAAAACAAATTAAGTAGCTACTTTGTAATGTTATGTTTTGTGCCTGTCATTATCAAGCAATAGGACAGAAGCTTTATCAGCAAAATGGAACAGATAGAACAGGCTCTGGTGTTGTCTACTGTTACTTAAAGCAGGGATGGCTAGCAGGGAGTTACTCTGGCTTTACACTGATGGACAGATTGCTTTGATTAAAATCTAGTGCAGTGTGTGAGTACCTTAAAAAAAACATCGCCAATGACAATGTCAAGTGCAGGCGAGAAGATATTGATTTGCTTGGATAGTTAAAGCAGAAGATAGTGTAGAAGTATTGTCCTGTGTCCTGTCCAAACCAAGTGGGTAAGAGCTTGATTTTTAGAGGCTTTTTTTCTTTTGTAGAAAATCTATTTAACATTGTAAACCTCATCTGTTTCTGACTTTTAAGTGAGGCTTTGCACTCAGTAGGTTGTTAGAGTTAATTTCGCCTCTATAAATGAGAAAATATTCCTGATTTACACTTTAGCAGAATACACAAGCATAGCAACATTCCTTTGAAACAGATAAGAAAATGATATTTTTTTCTCTCTTGCAGACAAAGCAGGAAATAGAACTCAAAATAATTTGTCATTCCTTTCAGAACAGGTCATTCCAGCTGTACATTTGGTTCAAGAATGGTACACATATTTGTTTCCTAACAAGCAACAGCAAAAAAGTGCCAGTGCATAGTTTTTCCCAAGCCAGTTCCTGAATTTTGAATGAATAACCTAGAAAAAAAAATCACCCTTTCTATCAGTCAGTCTTTAAAATGTTCCTTCTCCACTTTGTTTGTTTGGAGCTGGTTTCAGAAAATTTCCTTCTAAACACCTCCCATTCAGCATGAATCTTCTGCAGGGTGAGTACTTGCGTGCTAGGGTGCTTTGCATCGTGCCCTTATTGGGTTTGTAACATCTGAGGATACAAGAGCATTCGCAAGCACAAGCCATAGCCTCTGTGAAACATCTGTATTAGTGAAGTTAATAAACAGTTTGGGGACTTTCTCTGACATTAGGCTTTCTCTATATAAGGGGTTTTTATGTTTTATTCTTATATACTCTTTCAAGAGGTGGAGGCAAACAGAAGTGCAGGTGTCCAGTAGCAGTTTTTTCAGAGGGATCAAACAATTGGCAATTCACCTTTAAAAAAAAAAAAAAAAAAAATTTCTTACTGATGTCTCTAGCCATGACTTTATGTCAGAATTTACAGTGGGGAACCAGAAACTCTGACCTATATTTTTCGGGAATTTTGCATCCTAAGAGATGTGTTTCAAACAGCATTCATTGCTCCCAATCATTTCATTGCTCTTCACTAGTAAGTTTTAGGCATGCCTGCCAAACAGCAGTTTTGTGATAGTGTTTCTCACAGCATTACTGGTACCAGGGCACTTCTTTCTGCTACTTCAGTCACAGGCTTTTCTCACCCATCCTAGTACTGCTGCTTTGCTTGCATTTACTTCCACAGGTGCTACTGTTGCATTTATATCTGCATTAAATCTCTTACTCCTGAAGTGTGCGTTTTATTTCCCTAAGTCTCCAAGTTTTTGGAAGTCAGCTCTTATTCCTCACTATTTTGAACTCTGCAGAACAGTAACTATCCCATGTTCCTTCTTCATCCCATCAGACATCTGTCTTCCGTCAGCTTTCCTGTAACTTCTGTCTATGACGGATATCAAGGGAGTAGGTTATCTCCCAGCTATCATGTGCTGAGGGGGATGAGTTAGCGTGGTCCCAGTAATGGCCCTTTTGACAGCTCAGGTTTAAGCAGTTAAAAAATGGAGTCAGGTTCCCACAGAGTGAAACTGTCCCTTTTGTAGCAGGTAAACAAGGGGAGCAGAGCGTGTCTGTGTGAGTTCTGAGCCTGTGTGCTTTGTCCCTCTGCACCTTCTTCACGTCTCTTCTTCACATTGTTGTGCTTTATATTTATGTAAGTGAAAGCTGAAGGCAGGAGACAAGTGTACTGCACTAATATGTGTAATTATAACCCAGAACTTCATGATGGAATATTCCTGACAGTGAAGGGAATATATATGCTCCTTTTAAAAAGTCCCTGAAACTTTCTCTCTACACTTGCTCAAATCCCATTATAAAGTGCAGTTTGTTTCTTCAACTCTTTCCTTTTCTTTGGGACTAGAAAAATGATGAGCAAAATCATTTTCCTCTGGGAAAAGGTGCATGGATTTGGTTTCTCATTACACATGATATGCCCTACCTTTTTAATGAGCGGTGTGGTTTACATTGCAGTGTTTTCATTCTGTACTTGTCTAGTTTGATGAGCAGTACCATCATTTTATGCTGTGGATTTTGTCAAACAAGACATGCAAAGTTTTTAAGTTGGTTTCCTCCTTTTGCCCCAGTTGAGGATGGCTAAATCTTACTTGAATGCTTTATATTTGTGTTGGGCATTATAGATTAAATTCCAGACTCTGCTTCATCTGCTGTGACTTGGTACGTTTGTGCTGACCTGCACAGTATTGTGCCAAATTTATACCCGCTCCAGGCTTGGCCTTTTTTATTTTCTTTTAACTTTATGATTCCATTCCCCATTTCCTAAGAAGGAAGAGCTAATCTTCTTTTCTTTCACTGGTTTTCTGACTGGCCTGTTTACCCCTAAGGTGTTCAGGAAAGGATCCTGTCTGACATGGTACAGATTCTGGCATAATCAGGCACTAGCCCCATCTGGTACCTCATGTATTACTCTGATATGAATACACACAAAATGAATTAGCTCCAAAAGTTTCTCATTTGTCAAAGTCATTCTGTTTCACCCTGTCACTGGGTATGTGCCGTATATGTGATGCTGAGGCCACTCCATTACAGTTCAGATAATATTAGCCTTGCATAATGCAGCGGTCCTCCTAAAGCAAAGCTGACCTCCATTCCTCCCCAAATGCACAGAAGAGTGAAATTCTAGAAACAAGGGAAAAACCATATTGTTTGCAGAGACTTCACAGCACCATTTTCATATTTAATTGAAGAAGACTTTTCACAGATGGTTCTTCTACCACCACCATGTGATAGGCTTTATTGTTGTGGGATGTATGTCAGATGAGACCTGTGTTGTTTAAAATTCCATTGCAATGGTGTATGTTGATATAACAGTGATGATGATATTCAGAGAATTTCAACTCTCCGCACCAATGTCCATGAATATATTATTTGCTTGTAGAAGTGGGCTTTGCAATGAGAGTTATTACATGGGTCTTTATCTCAAAGTGAAAATTCTGAGATGCGATTGAACTGACCCAGCTGTTTCTGAACTGGTAGAACCACATGCAAACTGCTAGTGAAGTCATAGGGATTAAAACAGAAAGATAAACCTCAGCTTGCCATCTCTATCTACAACTGTCTATCCTGTCCATATGTTACTTTTAGCTACATGGGACACTGGATGTAGAGGACTTACTGACAGGTACTAACTGGGAATGTAGATCCACTTGAATGCAAGTAAAGAGCTGGGGCACAACCAGCCTGGTTACTTCTAATCAAATCTTAGAGCAGAACAGCAGGGAGAACCTGCCTGATGTTCCTGACCTGAGTGCCACTATTTCTACTGATTAAATGGCAGTTGTTACTTACAAAGTTTGAAGCCTATTGTATAAGACATTAAGCAAAAGACATGCTTATTTTTATTTTCCTGGGATTTGCCTAAGGTACAATAAAGCTGTTGTCCTTTTTGTTTTGGCATTACAAAGGGGATGTATGCAGTTATCTCAAGATGAGTGCCCTGAGATAATGATTACAGTAGGTATTTTTGCACCTCTTTTAGTCAGAGTCATGCCTGTCAATAGGCAATTCATTCTCACAGTGTATACAGGAGGGAACATTTCCCCTAGTGCTATCTGGTGATTTGAAGTTACCGTTGCAGTGGTTTCTGTCTGGCTTCAAACTAACATTTAATTACACGGCTGCATTGCATTTGGAGCCATGTCCCCACGGATCCCAGCTGGTGCACAACAGCATCCTTCATTCAGCACGGCTTCCAGTCTCCTACAGGTCAGAACAGAGACAGACCTCGAAGCTCCCCTCCCCTAGAACCAGACCCTGCTCACCAGGCAGGCCGGACTCCTTGGGGTAACACTGAGACGGGCCAGCGTGGGGCCAGCGTGGGGACCGGCCCCGCAGGACACAGCGTGAGTGCACTTCTCCCGCTCAGCGGGTCTGCAGTTAACCCCTTCTCTGTCTCTTGTTAGTAGCACTTAGTATTCATGGTATGGCTTTTCATTAAGATGCCTTAGAGCCAGCCTGTGCTGCAGGTGTGCTAACACACTGCCCCTCCTGCCAAAACGGTATGAACGGAGATGAAAGGGATGTTAATCAAACTGGGGAAGAGCTGCGTGTTCGTCTCCCTTCCCCGGTGGTGCGATTGCTGCAGCAGCCAGTAATGCTGTGTTTCCCTTGTTGCCCCTAAAGCTGGAGCAGCACAGCCTCGGGTACAATACATGGTGTAGAGCCTGCTCCATGTGCTTTCCTTCCCCGTGCCACTAGCAGGGAGCGCAGCTGGGGGCGTGGGGGGGGTCATCCACCATCAACCAATGCAATGTGGAGCTATCCGGGCCCATGTACTCAATCAATGCCCACTTGTCCCTGCAGGAAGACAGGGTAAGTGTTAAGGAGCTGCTTTCAGGACTGACTCTGAGCATGATAACCTGCATCCTTGGCCTGCAGGCTGCTGAACATCATTTGGAGTAGGAGGAGGAAGGGGGAGACGCCCCCAGGTCCTACAAGTCTGTGACTTATGATAGTGCTTCCCACGTCAGGAACTGCACAAGATATGAAAAGATAGAAATTTGTGGCTAAGTAAGCCATTCCATTGCCTGTGGAGGAAAATGAGGAAAAGTTGCACAACTCTTCCAATGTGTCTTGCTATGGATTAAAGAGGATAATCTTATAATCCTACTTGGATGGCTCTTTGCTTTTAGTTTCCCTTGGTCTTTGTACTTGACAGTGTGCAGTACCCAGCACACCTCAAGGTTATAATTAAGTTTCATTCCACTTCAGAACGGGGTGTCCAAAGCAGAGAAGCAAGCAATCCTCAACAGCAACAGCGATACCATGCACAGCATGTGATCTGAGCACGACAGAACACAACGGGAGTGACCTGCTCCACCAGGCAGCTAGTGTTAGGGGCCGTGATAGGCAATGTCTGTGTCCTGTCACCACAAGAGCTTTTTGACGAGTTGATTCAGTCTGGTTGGGTTCTGCAGACCGCAGGTCAGAAAAGGCTGCTATAAGCGCCCAGCCTGTGTCCCGCCACACTCCCAGACTCCGGCTTTGTGGTGCTGCAGCAGCAGCTTCCCGGCTCAGATCCCTGGAATCTCTCGGCTGCGAGTCGGTACCTTTGTGCTGACCTTAAGTTGCGAAGCAACAGCCGCGTCTTCTGAATGAATGTTAAATACCCTTGGGGATGTTTGTGGCATCTGGGCCAAACAATTACAGCACTAATCTAAATTATACAAATTCCTACTATTCATCAAGGTCAGGCTGCAAAGATTTGCATATCTAGACAAAGTGTTTCAAGTCCAGGGGAAGAGACAAAGAAAGGAGTCACACAAACAAGACTAACATCAGAAGTGAGCATATGGAAACATAAGCAAGCACACAAATAGAATTACACGTAGAAAAATAGTGTTAAAATGAACCAGCACTAGTGAGGCTGCCGAGTCATACATTCAGAAGTTAGGAAGTGGCAGAATTAAGACAACTCGTATAAACTTTTCACGTATGTTGCTATACGTATATGCATTATGATACAATCTTTAATTATCTATTCACATCCCCTTTTTGCACAGGACCTCTCTCTCACTGGCTGCACTGGCTGAATGGTGCTCGCTTAATGAGCAGCTATTCAATATTTTGTTTTATCCTTTTTGTTCAGTTTGTGGCCCTAGGCCGTACTTACCACACAGTATTGAAACCTTGATATGAAGATGGAATCGTTCATTTCCTTATGGGCTTTTTTTTGTGGCATTCATCACTGTGACTCCTAAGGGCTTCTCCAGCATTAATGTATTTATCTTCACAATAGCCTTCACAACAGGAGCATTACTGTCCACATTTTATACTGAGGCACAAAGAAATTAACGTCAAAGGATCCCTAGTTTGAGGTGTCTGAGGACATTATTTTGAAATTTTTTATTATTACTCATTTTTTTAACCCAGCAGTTAGCTAATTAGGGGAGAATATTATTTTGTTATGAGCACAGCCACATATTTATTTGATGTAATCTTATATATTATTATATGACAGCCCTATTTCTCTTGTCAAAATTGAATGGTTATGAAAGCAGTTTCTTTGCTAATAGTATAAAGTCTTCCCTAATGTAAAATTTGGTTCGGAATTAGTCTTTGCTTTACTTCCTTAGCCAATTTTTCATACACATGCTGGCCTTCGGTGGCTGCGCGTGTCTCTATAGCTTGTTTTTCCCCCTTGAGAGTCAGCAGTCAGTGCTTCACTCCTGCATTTGCTCTTTCAGTCTTTGGGGAAATCTCTGACTAAGAGATCCGTGGATCTGTTCCTGCTGATGTTTGGCCATGTGCTTGTTTTGAGCGATGGCTATGACTGTCTCATATATTTGGTTCTGCAAAAACAACTGGCTGCTTTTTAAGCCAATCTCCAAGGAGACAGGGCACTCCTGTCTAGGTAATACTGTGTACCACTGCCAGAAAAAGAGGGCAAACACACCATTTATAACAGCCTGTGAACAGTTTGGTTTTATAAATTCACTCAGTATGTCAGAGAAGTGTCACAGCAGAACAGACAGGATTCAGTCCTTCCTGACAGCAGTGACTACCCTTAACAGTGGGGGGATGTTTCCATGTCCACTTGTTTTTCTCTTCAGCTTATACCTTGCCTTCCACACACCTTGTGGCTTCTGCAACAGATGCGGTGTAGGAGAACAGCAGGAGTCTCTTTCACAGTGTTTCTAGTTGATAATGAGAGCAGCTAGGCTCCGTTTGCTGAAAAAGGCACGGGTGCTCCAGAAGAGCGTGTGATTATAAAACTAAATGACAGTTGTATCAGGCATACGCATGGTACGGGCAGCTTAGCTTTGTCATGTCCTAATTCATGAGTCCTTACCTTAGAAACCTCAATACCTTTAGTGCAGGCCTTTGTATATGTCCGCATGTGAGCTAGCCAGTTGCTTATACACATATGTGGCTATTTTTCCTGTGAGCAACTCCCAAAGAAGGAGAGGACACACATTTGCCCATGGACTTCATTTGTTTCAACAGCAGAGGATGGTGTTACCTGGAGTTGGGGTGACCACTCTGTACTCCAAAGGCAAAGAGACACGGACTGTCTCCCCCCATTTCTCCAGACTTGGCTTTGCCCTGGTGCTTCAAAACTATCTGCCTGTGCTTCTCTCACCTGCCACCCTGGCCCTCTCTTCCTCACCACTTCCATCATCACTCTCCTTTTAGGGCTCTGTGCTCTTGCCTTGCTTCAATTTTCTCCACCCTCAGACTCTCTGTGTAGTCTCTTCTCATTTTCCTATCTCCTATCTCCTGTTTTTCTTTTCATTTCCCTTCCCAGGCAGGCTGGGCTGGACATATCTCTCCATTAACTACACAGGGATAAGCCAGACGTTACACCTGGCCGTCTCAGAGTCAAGGCTGGTGGGGCAGGATGAGGAAGGGACATAGGTCCTTGTGTTCCTGATTGATAGACTCAGGCCTAGCATGAGCAGGTCTTCCCCTCCTCATCTTCTCTTGTGCATGCAGTCCTGGTTTCCTTCACTCTGTGCTCCGTGCTCTTCACTCTGCTGTGCAGCACTTTCATAGTTTGATGAGCTCTGGATGATGAAAGATGTTTATCACACGGAGTGATACAGAGTTTGTGAAAATATTTGGTTTTGAACCTTTAGGTGAACTCTACAGCTCTTCCAGTTCAGGACAGATATTCACAGGGAAGCAAAAGGCACATCTCTGACACAGAGCTACTCCCTTGCTAAACCGTAGATATTGACTTCAAAGCAGGAGACTTTTTACAGTAGACAAAGCAATTTATTTTCCCTTGGTCTCACTCTCGGAAGTGTCTGAATGGTGCTAGCTGAAAATGTCAAAAACCCAAAACAGAAACAGAGAACCCAATAGAAGAAAACAACCCGAGGCAAACACCTGGCATGGACTGAGTTCAGCTCACATGGTTGAATTTGGAAAAGTTATAAGCAAGTGAAAGTTGTGTTTTATACCTAAGCAAGCAGTCAGCAGCACTACGATTTCTGTCTGTCTGTGTGCTTATGACGATGGTGATGGGTGCCACTGTGGCATAAGTTATATGAATTATTCTCCCTAATGCCATTGCAGAGCCAATAAAAAGCAAAAAGGCTCTCTTGCTGTAATTTGTTGCAATTCTTGCTTTTGCACTTGCAAGTTGCACCTAGGGGCTGTTAAAGGAGAAAATCAGGTTTCCCATGCAGAATTTTCTTGCCCTTTTTTTTTTTTTTTTTTTTTCCCTGTTAGTTGGGGATTTTGGAAGAACAATCTGTGTGTGGAGGGCTCTGGGCCCCCTGCACCTACTGCCTTTCAGAAGCTTGACGGAGATGCAGCTTTTCCCAGCGTTTTCCCAAACACTTTTCCCAGTGTTTTCTAACATCCTGGCTCAATTTTAGCCTCCAGTCTCCAGCAGTGGATCCAACTTGACAGAATTGTATTCATTTGCCTGCAAAATGCTTAGCTAATATTGGTGACACTTAGAGTCTCAGCCACATCATTAGGTAGCTGCTTCCGTGTAATCATTTCTTAACCTCGTTTTCACATTAATTTTATAGCAATAGTAGAATGCTTGTCCTTTACACTGCTCTTTTAAGTATAAGCAACTTTGAACACTGAAAATATTTGAAAAAACTCATTTTGATTCCTCATAGAGACCTGAGCCACCTATTTACGCAAAGCGTCCCAACACAAATGCAGGCAATTACGCTTGTGCAATGCTAAGGGGAACTGCCCATCAGGACAACACTCTCCATCAAGTGCAATTCCTTATTGTATTAATTAGCAGTATTCTTAATTTGTAAGTGACCCATTACTTGCAAATGCAGAAAAGTAGTGAGAGTCTTAAAAGATAATAATTAAACTACAAATTCCCTTGAGTAAGGGATAACCATCTCTTTATATTCACACTGGCATACTAGATAGATGGGCCTCTGAGGTCTATCACAAAATTAAATATAAAATTAGTATATTTTATGGGGAAGTTACAGATTAGTTTAATATCAAACCTGGGATAAGAATATGAGCTCAGTTTTTCTTAGTGAACCAGCTCCAAAATGTAACCCATTCTGGTAGAAATACTTATGCAGAATTAGAAAAACAGAGATTCAGAGATGTGATTGGCAGTTATTGTTTACATCAGTAAAATCAGTCAAAGTTTTTAGTGTTATTTCTAAGGGAGTAGAATGTTGTTGTGAGTACCAATTAAATAGCAGGGTCATGCCTAAGTCAGTGTTCTGTCAAAGACACTGTTTCTGGGGTCTTTTGGCTGATCTAGTTAGAATATATAATAAAACATTTAGTTTCCAGAATTAGGTGTTACACAGTATATAGTCGAACTGTATATGTTTACTAAACAGGAGATAGTACTGCTGCAAAATACCTGAGTAACATGAGTGGTATTATCTTCATACTTTGACTCATCAGTCAAAGCAAGGAGGTTGGAAGCTATCTGTGGGAAAACTCCGAGGTGAAACTGTGAAATGCAGGTAAAATGAGTAGGGAAAAAGTCATGAACATTTTAGGAAGAAACAGTAATTCCTGCCCCTTTTGTAGCACTTGTTATTTTGAGTCTCCTCTAAAAGGTTCAGCCGTTCGAAGTCGTTTTTACGAAGTACTAGTTTTGTCAGACTTTGATCAAACTTTATTTGTATTGATCGAGACTACAAGAAGATAGGGAAGTGTTATGATGAGCTTTCTGTCTCCAGGCCTCATGGATACCCCACTGTGTTTTCATCAGCACTTCTAGTCATCTGAGATTCTTAGGAGAGCCGTGATTAAACAAATCTTTTCTGTTTAGTGGTTTCTGTAGGGAGATGATCTTGGTTTAGTGATTTCTGATCAGAGTGTGTTATCATTTGGAAATAGTGTAACCACCAAAAAACCCCGAGTACATTTCAGACTGCTTTTGAGTCTTTCTTTTGTGAATGTGTGGTTTGGTGTGGAAAGACTTCATGAGAGGGAGCTCTCGGATCTGCTCTGTCTCTTCAAGGTCTGCTACAAAGTGCACTAGCAAGTGCTGTTTTAATAACTTCAATTCTGAATTGCTTTTAGGCCAATGAGAACATTTGGGCAGCCACAGCTGTTAAAAGAGCTTGCTGATGCAGACCAGTAGCCCAGTAGTCTTTAATCCCTAAATAACAGTGATACAGTAATGACCCATGACATGGTTCTAAATTGCTTTCCTGTGTTGTACCTCTTCATCCCTCATTATAGATTCTTAGTAATTACAGTGATACTTATTATAGCCTGGGTTTCTCTTATTTCCTATTTGCATGCTTTGTGCATGCAAACTGGGTAAACCTCAGTAAAGACAGACGGAGTCTGACGAAACACGAAAGCAGTAGCCTGTGTTTTCTTCTAAAAACATGACAGCAGGTTTATTGCTCTCTGGGTTGCAAGTGAGTTTACATATTTAACTACAGAAGTGCTTTGGGCAACAGTTATCAAACGCTAGGTAGTACTGCTATAGACCAACACCCTCCTAAATATGTCTTGTAATGCATTTCTCATACCTAAATTGCTACATTTGAGTGTGCTTTTTTTATCTGTTCATTATTTTGGCAAATGTAAATTGCCCTCCAATGTATAATTATATGTTTGAATGAGCACTGCAACTTCACTAACAGACATTTGTTCTGCAGACGTGCTAGGAGAATTATAATTGATGCCTTTTTTATCACTGAATGAAAAAAGATAAAAGTGCTGCTATAAACTGTACGCTGAAATAAATTATGTAAAATACATAATTCACATAATGACTGTCCCTTTATAAATGTTCCTATTAAGTAACCATATCATTTGGGATAATTCCTCCTTGAGGAATGCTGTGAAAGAACAGATCATTCATTTTCGTGCCTTGCTGAATTGCTCTAAAACAGCTCCTCTGATGAGAAAAATGATTTAGCATTTCTTTAAACAATTGAAAATAAAGCTTGAATTTTATGTTTTCTGTCCAGAAAGCTTCAGTAACTGAGTGCATTATATGATTTGGGTGTTTAAACTGAAGTCCTCAGCAGGCACGTATCCACCTCTGCGTGCATATACACGTGCAGCACCATCCTTTAAAATACCACCTGGTCTGTTAATCACACTGAGAGAATAATCACTCAGCTGCTGCAGTGTAGCTCCTTTGATTTATTTATGTCAATAATTAAGGTCTTGGAGACATATTTGAAAATTTGGAAGTTATATGTTTATCTGTACATAATCTACAGGATCTGGTACTTCCTCTGTAAAAGTGACATGTAATTTATCAAGGCTTTGTGCATTCTGCAGCACCTTTGTCGGGGAAGTCCCCAAAATTAAAAATGGGAAATACTGAATTAAGTTTAAGTATTTGTTAAGGAGGAAGTTACGGAAGAAAAGACATTAAGAGGAAATGTACACAAGTATGCCATCGGGAAAGATAACAGAAATGTAAATTCATATGGGTAGGTGAAAGAGCCAAAATTTTGAAATGACAGACAGTGGAAGGGACCATTTTGCCCTTCAGAAAGAGGTGGACCTGAGGCATGTCCAATTAATATTAAAGAAAACTCTTTGGAAAAGGAAGCTGACAAGTGGCTTCCAAAAGCAGCATGGGCACTGAGTTGGGGAAGGGATTTCTTGCAGAACGAAAGAGTTAGCAGGCAGAGTGCAGGAGGGCATCCTTAAAAGGACCTGTTAGTTTGGATAAGCTTCTGCCAAGCACTGTATACACGGTTCCGTATCTGCACTGCTTTTGAGGTTGTCCCTCCTGTCTTGTCTGTCGTTTTTAAAATTAAAATTCATCCTTTCCTTGTGATCAGAAGAGTTGCTATATTTAGATTCAAATCTCACTGAGAACACCTTAATTCATTCAAAGCACACCACCAACCTCTGATACGTCTTCGAGATTCAAAAAGAAACTTTAACAACATTCTGTCTCCTCCCAAGGATTTTAATGGGAATAGTTTTGAAATTCAAACGAAACTGTTGTGTTTCTCAAGACTGTGGTGAGTTAGTGCAATTAGAACTTGGCTCGCTGTGTTTTTGACAAGTTCTCCCAGGAGATTTCTAAACACTGAAAACCTTTTAGGATGAAGTTCATGTTTTCTGCATGCAGTTGGCAGAGGCAGATATACTGCTCTGGTATAAAAAGCTGAAATTGCATTTTTCCTCTCGCACTCAGGAAGTGAGGTTTTGCATTGAGGTCAGAGAGAAGGCTGCAGAGGAGAGTTATCTTCCCTCGTTTTTATTCACATTTGAGGCTATATTTTTGGTTTTATGGCTATGCTCATTCTTTAAGGCATGTGATTTATGCATGCATAGCATACAGAGATGCCTAGTAGCTTTTCCCAAAGGGCTAAGAAAATGAGCGGCTTTTTTGGAGAGGGGAGGGCAGTTTGTGCAGGAGACCTTAAGTAAATAATTTCTGCAACTATTAAGACATGTACACTCTCTGTAATGAGAAGATATTTCATGTTGCTGAACCGCAGTGAATGACTAATGTAATATTACTGTGTATATGGACGATAGAGTATAATAATCCAAACACTACTTTTATGTAGCCTCTTATTATCATTGAAAATAATAAAGCTAATATAACCTATACTAATGTAGGGAGACATTTTTTCTTATTTTTCTCAAAGCCTCTTTAGTCAAATGTACAATGTATGATAAAAAGAAATAAGGATATCTTATGAAAAAGATCTTATAGTGATTCTTAGCAACTGGTTTATCCTGTAATTTTGCTTCTGCGTGTTGATGAGGAGGAGTATGTTTGGGGTCTGATTTAGTAGATTGTTAGTAGTTAAAGGGTGGCTTCTCTTAGAAAATGTGAAACTGTTTAATATAATAGTGTAATAAATACAGCTAGAAGGTAATATGAACATACTGCCCATTATTTTGAGACCTTGCTCCAGTGCTGAGTAGATGGCTCACCAGAAACCATCTGAGGGGAGATTGCTACCAGTCTGGGTTCACAGGCTCTTGTGTTAGACTGGGGATACCTTAGTGTTGGATATCTCTTTTTCCTAATCTAGATGGTTTATTAAGACCCGGTTGCTGTTAAGCATCTCAGTATCTGTATTGTTCTCTGGCACTGCAAGTTGCAGAGCGCTCTGACCAGACTCAGTTTGTCAGATGTGAGAGGATAGATTCCAGTCGGTGTTTACTTTAGTTCTGCAGTTTACCTCCTGGTCATACACCTTGGGGGAACAGTGCCTGTCCTTTCTGGATTTCATGACTCCTTCTACTTACATGACCCTTCAAGCCAAATTCCACCTAAGGGCCACACTGATATTTCAGAGACTTGGAAGAAGGCTGACAAGTCGTTGTTCAGGCTGCATGAGGCTTCTTTCCACGGGGGCAGGACATGTCCAGTCTCCACAAGGGATTGCCTTTTCACTTAACTTCCCTTCACAACTAGAAACGTCACCAGAATTGTCTGTCATCAGCTGGGAATTGCTGTGGGTGTCCCACACATGCCATGAGTGAGGAGAACAGAAGTTATATTCAATGCAGTAAGAGGATGTGTGGGACACATTTTTAGTTCTGTAGTTAAACGTAGCTTCTTTCATCCATTGCACCTGAATTTGGTAATATATATCTCACGTACTGGGTTGAACCCAGGCTTTTTCCTTTTGTTTTCATGTATATTTCCTAGGAAAATTTCCGTTACATTTGTATCCAAAAGCTGAGTCATTCCCATATAAAAACTGCTGAAATAGTGGGTTGTACTGAGGCTTAATTTGAGGTGGTTAAGATAGATACTCCCATTCTTGTGCACCTCACAAGAAGAGCTCATTGAGCATATTTTTCTGATCAGATGAGAAAGATTCAAGAGAGATGGTCTCATATAATTATTAAAATCATTATGATCCATGCTAAGAAAAATAGGTAGATCACTACAAATACTGAAAAGGTATCGGTAAGGACTTATGTGTTCTGAGAGAGGACTCAGTCCTCCGAGTGTGAGAGAGGACATCTCTTAGTAGTATATTCTGGTAAGCCTAGAGTGACTTTTGGAGAAGGATTTAGTTAAAATATCCATAGCATGATTCAGCTTGAAGTGTAGGAAGCCTAAACATAGATGTCTTTCTCCAGAGCTATCTCTGTATTAGTTCTCATCTTGGTGAATGGAATCATCCATTCATGAATCAGTATAACCAACAAATATTGGGGACTGTTTTGGCAACATGTATAATGCAAATAGAAATGGACATCTTGTAAACAAAATACACAGCTATGTAGTATATGGGCATTTTCACTTGTATTCTAGACTGTTGATGATCATCTGAAAACATGTTCCAAAGATACTGATAAGCAAGTGATGCTGATTTTGGTTTTATGCGCTACTACCCTTCATATGTCTCCTTATACCTCCTTTTGCTACCCAGATGTGTTTACACAACAGCCATCCAAACATAGTGGGTGCAGTTTCTCCAGCACTCCAGCTGACACCAAACAAGCTGCTGTAACCTCTAGAACAGATGTGCCTAATGCCACTCCGTTGGCTTTGAAGATAAAGCTGGGGGCATATGGGGAAGGAATTCAGGAATGTTGAGTTCAGGAAATACTGCTCAATGCATTAGCAAGTGTAGTACGCTGCTGCTATTTCTATCAGCAGTCTAAACACTCAGGACACAGAAAATTGTTTCAGATTCAACTGAAAACAACAGAAGGAACTGGGAAACCAAAGTCCACGTTGCTTTTGTTCCCTAACACAAAAACTAAAATACTGGTAACTAGTTTTAGCATAGAAACATGGAATGGCTAGGGTTGGAAGGGACCTCTAGAGGTCATCTAGTTCAACCCCCCTGCACACGCAGGGTCCCCTAGAGCATGTGGCACAGGGTGATGTCCAGGTGGGTTTTGAAGATCTCCAGATCCAGAGCAGAGCAAGCTTCCTTTCTTTTAATAGCTGTGCACATTTTTTTCCTTACATATTATAGCTATTACTTTGAATTACCAAAAGTTATGAGAAGAAAAATAATTTTGGAAGAGATTTATTAGGGATTTTAAAGAAAAGGGAGTTTGCACTGCTTTTTTGTGTAAAAAACAAATTTTAAATTTAGGTAACATACTTGTCATGCATTCCTGGTGCATCCTGTCTTTCTGAAAGAAAAGAAGACTTTGGGTCTTCTTTTTAAGCACTGCTAGTTTTCTCCAAATGTAGCACATCTTTTCTCCAATGGAAAATGAATATTACTGTTGCACAACTTTAATCACAGCAAATTGAATTCTGTGCAAAAACAAGCAATTTGCAGTTACAGATAAACAAAACAAGTTGTATAGGAGTTTCAGACTGAGACTATTGGTTCAAACCTACCACTTCAGGCTTGATCTTGGCTTAATACCAAAGGGCAAGCATATAGTTTATCTTGTAATTGACCCAAAATTTTCTCTGAACAGATATTGGTAAAGCATTTCAAAGCATAGACCTAAAGGATTTTCTTTCTGGAAGGAACAGCTTCTCGGTCATCCTTTTATAATGCTGAGACAGATGATTTACCCTCTATCTACAGTGAAAAACATATATTAATCTGCTTGTCCCAGATACTTTTCATTTCTGTAACACCATTTTTATTATGTTGCAAAGCTCATAGCAAGGAAAATATCTATTCGGGTATTTTATTGAAAGTCTATCTTCTTGGGATTAAGCAACACTGGAAAACACCCTTAAGACTTGCGTATCAAGCAACAAGGAAATCCATTCATGTGGATGCTTGGAAAGAAAAAGGACAATATACTGAAGACAGTTCCCTTACTGTGAAATTACTTTTGAACTCAAGAGAGAGCCTACCATTCTTTAGGAGGTAACGATAGCATTAACAGTCTTTTAAAAACCCTGAATGATCCAGATTTCATATTAATCCTCATATTAATCTTCAAATGAGATGTGGGTACATATTCCACAAGGCAAGGGTATGTGTGTGAGACCTTGTGTAGTTGTGTTGTTGAAGATGAATATGTAGCAATGTATTTAAAATTTACTTTTGTTCTCCACATCAGAACTAGAGCTAGAGATTTGGTCTGTTAGCATATGCGAAAAGATTAAATGCATAAAAGTGAATTCTAGTCATGGCTGTTGACAGGAAGCCGGAGTCTCAGGAAATCTGTAAATATTGCATATTGCTAGTGAATGTTCAGTTCTCTTATTCCCCACAGAAGTGCCTTCTATAAAGTGTGTTTCTGAGGTAATTAGAAAAAAAAAATGTTATGACTAACTTGCTGGTACTTTAGGGAAGTTTCAGAGAGGGAACAAGATACAGTTGTGTTTCAGGAGCTGATTTCTTTGTTTCTTGCAGGTATACCATGTTGTAATATTACTACTTTGTTGAGAAGATTATCCAGCTCAAGAATTAACTGCAAAAATTCGCCCTGGTGTTTGCCATCCAGAATAATTACCTAACAGCTACGTAGCTGAACCGAGGTCAGACGTGGTTGAAACAGCTAAGCAAGAACAGGCTTATAAAAAAATGGAGAAGACTCAGAGAACAGAAGAAAACAGCAGAACATTTACTTTTAAGAAGCTTTTTAATCACTGTTTTCAGCTGTTGTGAATAGATAATCACCAGGCAAGAATGTGTTGTACAGAAGGAGAACCTATCAGTGTCACTGAGATAAATTAGACCTCACATTTGCCTGTTAGAAAAGCTGGTGGACTTGCTCCCTGGGTATCATACTAGGAAAGAGAGTGTTCCTAGTGCACGCTGTTCTGTTTTTGACAAGGATAAAGTTGCTTCACCCTCATCCTCCTTGACTCTGATGAGTAGCAAAAACTTGAAGGGAGTCTGTAAGAAAGAACAGTGTTTGCCTTCAGAGGGAAATGGTGATTACAGTTCTTCATGTTATCAAACACAGTTTATTCCTAAAAGAATAGAAAGAATTAACCATAAGCCATCAACCCTTCACTCTACCAGTAGTTTTAGGATTATCAAGCAACTAGCAGTGCTCTCTAAGGACTGGGGCAATATTGTGCTAGATGGTGTTCAAAGACAACCAAAATGCAGCTCTAGTCCTGAAACATTTTGTTGTCAATGAAAACAGTCAAGAGTTTTCTCTCATCACACAGGTGGACATAAACAATAGCAACTTCTTTGGACTTCACTGGTCAGAGTGACAGGTAATCCTAGATACCTGATGCATGAGAGCCACAAGTTTTCTCATAGACAGCAAGGGGTAGTTGTAGGGGAGAAGGAGAAAAATCTCTGCATCTGATAGGGAGCTGTATGGGAGAGAGCTTTAAATATCTAGAAAATTCATAGCCTGGATTTATAGGCTGATTCTTCTATCGTCAGAACACTTGTGATGTAGAAAGCAGCACCTAGGATACTGAAAGGTCTTAAAGGATCTGAGTGTGAAAGAAAGTGTCCTATATTTAATTTGATCATAGAAAGGAGCGGCATGGTCAAACATGTGCATTAGGAAGATGGTCTTTGCAGCAGCATTTCCCTATCAGTGAAGACTTGCATTTGTGAAGGACCGAGAAAAGATGCTGGTGTAGCTGAACATCAAGTGATGAGAGCCTAGATAAGAATTTTACCTGTGGGATTTGATAGGAATAGTCCTGGCTGTGATACAATCATGACTGTGATACGCTATGCAGAAAGATCTGTAGCATCAAGGTGTTACCAGGTTGTGAGGAGTGAACAGATGATGCCTAAATTACAGTCGCAGAGGAAAGAAAGAAGCAGTGTTGTCTATCACGAGAAAATATCTGCCTGTGTATATAGGCACAGATACAAGTCTTTCAGTGAAATGTTGGCACTTCTTATTTTAGGCTGTAGGAAAGTTTGAGATTACTGTGAACTTGCTGTGGAGAAGCTAAAGACCCATTCTGACATTTTAGTGACAAGAATCGCTGTTTTGAGGATTTGTGCCTACACAGCTTTTCCTAGGCGCAAATGCATTAATGTGTAGATCTGAAGTGCAGAGACCAATGGCTTCTTTGGGACATGGGTGACCTCAGAATGCTTTCCTTTAAATAAACAGGAAGAGATAACAGACGAAAGGACTCTTTGAATGGAGAAGATCATCCAAGGCCAAAGAGAAAAGATCGTATTGCTGCTTTAACTCGCAAGGAGGGAGCTATTACTGTCTTATTACTATTTTCACAAGCGAGAAAATGACAGAGCAAGACCTGCCATGGTGGTTCTAGAGGAAGACCAGGAGCTTGATGAGCACAGAGGAAAATGCCCTAAGCAAAGACTCAGGAGCACAAAGAAGAGAGAGCACAGCAGGGTTGTGGGTATGTCCATGCCTTGCATTGCAGGGATAACCTTTCTGT
The DNA here is from genome assembly GCA_003342815.1 of Eudromia elegans. NCBI lineage: Eukaryota > Metazoa > Chordata > Aves > Tinamiformes > Tinamidae > Eudromia > Eudromia elegans. The sequence goes on from PTEX01000040.1 coordinate 4,402,824, forward strand.
ACAGACAGCACATAAGTGAAAGCCGCCTTCAGCCCCAGGTTCCAGGAGCTCATCCGCCTGGCCGTAGCTGAGGGAAAGTCCAGTGCTGACACGGCAGCAGCATTTTGGGCACCTTGCATAACCTGGGTACCAAGAATTGTCTTGCATACTTCTACCCTGATTTACAGGTGTCTGATCAGGAGAAGGGTAAGGACTGAGCTGATCCTGATATGATCCTGAAAGACTTCTCACTGTAAAAGACATAATGGGATTGCAATGGACCAAAGTAGAAAGTAGAGAAATTCAGAACATAAATAAAGCACTTTTCCAGTGCATTTTCCAAGAGGATTTTTCAAGACTAAAACAGTTTGTAGTGCTATCGTGGATTTTCCATCCAAGTAAAGATTAGAGGTAGGCCATAGGTATATTTACAATTAAAGACTTTGGGCCAAAATTCTTGTCATGTTTGTTATACATGAAGCCAAAACAGATGAACAAATAACTCCTTCTGGCCTTGAAGACTGTGAATAGATTAGCACTAACAGTATCGAGATGAAGCAGGCAACCTTATGACAAATAATGCTCCCCCTTTCCCTCTGGGGGCTAGAGTAGCACCACAAAGGTCATCCAAGGTACATGTGGATAAGGCAAAAGTAGAAAAATATTTTTGTTTTAGTGAGTGCTAAAACCACAGTGCCTGCAGAGCTTTTAGCCTAGTTAAATAAGGCATTGGCAGAGAATGGGAGGCCACAAACTGAGCGGCAGGTTTGATCTCACAGGCATAAAAGTGAGTCCTAGTCACGGCTGGTGACTTCCCTCCTTATGTACATAGGTATGAAATATTAAAGTGGTATTTACATTTTAGCTCCTCGCAGCTGCAGAGATCACAGCTGCGGAGATCAGTGCAAAGTTGCACCACTGCAGTGAAATTAGAGATAATCACAGAGGACCTGGGCCTTTGTGCCTGAATTCCAGCGGTTTGTTTCTTATTTCAAACACTTACTAAGATATATGGCCATTACCTCTCATTAGATTTCATCTGTCTCTCTGCTTGCCTGCCATGTGCCTCCCGAGAAGTGAACAAAGCCAAAGACACCTGGAAACACACCCGTATACTTCATAACTTAATGACGTTTTTATTAATTAAATAAAAATTCCTCATTTCTGGAACAGACACATATTTTTCTCAGTTCTTCCCCTGTGCTTTTATTTACTTACTTATTCAGCATATATCATCACTACATGAAGGTGAAATATTTGGGTTGCATTTGTCTCCTTGCATGATTATGCCTGAAGACGGCGTATATTATTTTCAGTGTTATTTCATATTTGCAGTGTACCAAGCATCCCGTGAGCTACCCAAGAGAGGAGAATAGAGGAAGGCAGAGGAGAATAGAGGCAGGCAAGGCACATTTGTTTGCAATTAATCATTCCCAGCTTTCTTCCCCAGGCCACCTGCCCTGTGGCAGTTTTCCCTGCTCAGGAAGGGGCTGGCAGCTGAGCCGAGGGGCTTGCTGGGGCTCAGCCTCCCCAAACAGCCATTGCTTCTGTCCCAGCAATGGCAGAGAAGGGCCCAGGGGCATCTGGCTGTGATGCTCAGTTACCATTACCAAATATATCTACCAGTATTACCAAACTGGTGCTTCCAGCACATGTGTAATATCTTATACCAGGATCCAGCCTTGCAGCAAACAGTGTATGCATTTGTTTGGCTTAAGGAATTGAAAGCTGGGGAGAGAAAATCAAAATACAATCTCTTTTGCAGTAGTCAGGCTTTTCCTTCTGTGCTTCTTTTTAATGAGATAGCAGCTGGAAATCAGAGGTGCTCTCCTTGCTACTACAGCCCCTCAGCAATCTTAAATTCATCCTCTGGCTGCCCTTTACCTATGAGTGAAGCAGTCAATATCATTTGATCTGTGCATCCCCCAAAACTTGCCAGTGAAGGTGCAAGCTTCTATTTCTGTATCTATTTAAACCTTCTTGTTCAGGGTTGTTTTCTGCTTCATAGACTGACAAGAAATATTCTGTGGCCCCCCCAGGCTGAAAAATGCTGAATTAGATGAATATGGGAAATTTAGTGCTGACGAATTTAAGGAAGAAACAGTCTGTTCGTGCAATACGAGGGTTGCAAACGCAAACAGTATGTCTGTAGAGATTTGTGTTTCAAACTGTGCAAGGGTGGATACAATCTAAATGTGGTATTTTGGGCCCTGTTCCTAATGAGACCATAGGTACTGCAGAGCACAGGCACCTCGGTAATTAGCATTAGAGCCGATCAAGGGAACTTTCTGTAATTATCTGCTGAGAAATTAAAGGACATCACATATATCACCCATACACTGAATAAGAGCTATTATCACAGACTGATGTTCAGAGACCACGTGGGAAAATTGCAGTGTATGAAAAGCATGATGACCTGAGATCTGTTTCAAAGAGGGAAGCATTTGGATGTATGAGGTTGTTCATTGAAACTGTTAGGGCACCTGTTAACAAATGGTGCAGATTATTCCTACTGGATGCCTTGACTTTCTTAAAAAATAGTTGTCCTGATGACAGTAAAATTAAATTACGTTTTGTTTGTCAATAGGAAAATATTGATAACACAGAACACTTTCTTAAAATCTGCATGGCAAAAGTGTCTCTTTGTTGGGCTTACATTTGACATCCTGGTAGTGACACTAGCCAGAAAAATTAATAGTCATCTGCTGCTGTCTTACACATTAATAATAACACAAGGATGTGTTCTCAGGTGATGTGTCAATACATGGACAGCACACATGCTCATTTATCAAAGCTATGACTAAAGGAAAGCCCCAAAGGATATTAAATCACCTAAATTGAAGCTTTGTTTTCCTAAGTGCTGTGTCTGTGCTTTCATGAAAGGCAGTAGGTTTAACTCATTCTGTCAGTTTCCTATTTTTTAATATTGCCTTCAAAATATTGCCTTTTATTTTACTTTATTTTGTATTACTTCTCTATTTCCAGTGAGACTGGTTTTAAATAACAGATTGTATAATCAGACTGTTAGAGGTGTTACACTGAAAACCTTGTTTCCTGGCAAAGAGAAAACACACCTTATAGACAATGTAAGGAACTTCCTGTTAGCATATCTGAAATCTGTGACTCGTCCAAGCTTCATCCAAGAATTATTGCTAGGTAAGGTCTGATTATTGCATAAAAAGGATATTTCTGTGCAGAAGAATTTTCAGTCATAATGGCAACAGCAATGCAATTACAATTGTTCGGCAGGCACCTCTCGGTGTCGGTGCTTGCACTGATGCCATGCTCATCCCTGCCCCGCTCCCCTGGGTCTCGAGGATGGTGGTTTCATTGTGGTGGGGGACAGTGTTAGCACGAGCCCTCATCACCGCAGGCACAGGAGCGTTGTTGATGTTGATGGTTTCTGTGAACTCGGTGCAAAGCCTTGGGGCTCTCGCTAGCAATGGCAATACTGTATTAAACTATAGGGTGAACAGGTCGTGGTGCAGTTCAGACAAACTTCACACAGTGTGTGCTGAATAGGGAGAAAGTCTAGGTACACCTGAGATGCAGCTGCAGTTTGGCGTGTCAGATAGGTATTTTCTGGAGAGTTCTTCACTCTCCTGTTTTGTGTAATGCAAACAGTAGCTCCCTGCACTAGGACTGGATTTTTCTGTTTTGGGTTCTTTCTGATTAAATGTTTTCCAGTCTCAGTAGCTGCCTGTTGAGACAAATAATGAGATAAATTGCACGTCTGACAGAGCTGGTGTTCTACTTGCTCATTATTAATATGTATATAGATCAGGGAAAAAGATTTTTTTTAGTAAAATCTGATGTCTAATACACTCTAATACAGAATTGTGCTTAGGGAAATTGTAATGGTAAGCCAGCAAAAGGCAGTTAAAACAGTGTGAGCAGTTGGAAAGGTGAGAGCAGGAGGTCAGATTTATGATCATGTTTACCTATGTCTAGTATGAGTATGCAGAGTCCACAGCGCTCTATTTGTTTTTCTTCAGGGATATGTAACTTATTTCTTTCTGTCAGGATAAGGGTACATAGGAGTCAACACAAGACATAAGTTCAGAGGTGAATATTGGGTAAGTGAAACTGTGAACTGAGAACACACACTCATAAAATATTAATCTTTGAGCAGTTTTCAATGCGTACCAAGTATAAGGGGATGCTTGCAGGTGCAATGTGAGAGAATGTGCAGCTGGGCAGTCATTACCATATCCCACTTGTGCTGCATTAGTGATTAGGCAAGAGGAGATGACTCTTATTTATATCTCTGTGCATCAGCACTTTCTGTAACTCCAGTGTTCCTGTGGACATTGAGAACCGAATGCAGAGGACTTCTCATTGCTTATACTGCTTTTAATCTATTTAACTCAGTGTCACAATCTGTTAGCTGCTGTTGTTAGCCAACAAATTGGCTGCTATTAGTATTACGGTTGTGTTGTATTCCCTGCTAGTAAAACTTAGTCCTCCATTTCCCCTCCTCTGTAGCAAATATTGGAGCTGCGTAGCAGTTCTTGAAGACTGTGTATACTGGTTTATCTTTCAGAGATGATTCTTGATTTCAAATACTTTTCTCATTGCCCATACCTGGTAGGAAGGTTTCTAGCCTCAGAAAATTGAAGAAGATTGGAATTGGTTCTCTTGGAGAGATGACTGCACTGGGGTGGTTTTCACGCAGAGGAAGCCTAAGCCATTTGCAGGGCTCCTAGCACTTCAGATTCCTTTCTCTTGCTCTAGTAACTCAGATGCTTGCTGCACATGGCGTTAGCTCGTGGGTTAGAAATCCAGGTGTGTGCATGGGAACAGGGCCAGTATATTTTTCACAGCAGCTCTCCAACAGTCTGCAGCTCACAGAGTAGCCACTCAGGCAGTAATTATAATGTTCCTAGCAGTGTTGCTGGACTTTCGGTTTGGGCTGTAATGAACCATGCTATAATTCCCACTTTGAAGTGCCTGATGTGAGATGCAGGTAACCGAATGAAAAGTTCATTAAATTCCACCCCTTCTCAGCTGGGTTGCTATGTGCTACCAAGATACACATAACAAGTAAGAGGTTCCACATTTCCAGTGTTACTTTCTCATCTGCAATGTAGCAGTGGAGCAAACAGTACTTGGACTGATTCAGGCAGACTGTGTTGAAAGACCTTCACTTGCAAGAAGTATTCGCTTAGCTGTATTAAGGCCTAATGCTCAAAATGCCTGACAGGCAGAATACAAACGTTTGAAAGGTCAAGTCTTCTTTGCCATTTTCTTATATGCAATTCTTTTTCCCCCAAATTATTTACAGAATCTGTAATTAGTATTGCAAGATTGCTGTAATAGGTACGTGGTAAACCTGTTCTCAGTTTTTGATAGTGCATCATATAGGTATTCTTATATTTAGATAATTTCTTATTATCAGCTGGTACTGTAAGTTATTTATTTCTATTCTGAAGTGAATTTTTAAACAGGTAAATACATGGAGTTGAAGTCAAAATTATATTGCATTATTTGATATAAACAAGATATACTGTTTCAAGTGGTTTGGTCAAAGTAAAAAAGTCTAATAATGGGAGACTTAAAAAGAAAAACATGACAGTATCCTCTCCCTTTATTAAGTTAAATCACTTTCAAGGGCAAAAATCTATTGTGAAAGTTTATATTTAAGCCTTTTTTTTTTTTTAACAGGACTGGGAGTTTCCACACTTTATGGGTGATGTTGAAGTGAATCTCCCGGGTTTGCCATCTGCACACATGCAATTCAAAGTACCTTACTTCCAAAAGATCCTCAAAGAAGAGTATCACATACATATAACTGGTATGTAACCTTACAGCTGTGGTGCAGTCACATAGTTAACTCTTCCTGTTCAGTAAACGTGTGTTAGCATGTCCTTAGCCACATCCTTTTCTTGCCTTTTTTTGTCCTCACCCACACATTTGCTATCTATCTTTCTGTTCAGCAATACAAATATATATATACATGTGCATGCACATGCATGTGTGCAAAGATATCAGGAAAATGAGGAATCTATGTCACCTAAGCCAAAGAGAACTGCTGGTCTTCATGGATTTCAGCAGCTTCTTGTGACACTAATACCTACTGTAAGCTTCAGGGATCTTTTGTCTAAAACGACCCTCCAGGGGAATTAGCAGCTTATTTCATTTTAAAATCTCTTATGCTTTCAGATACTTTTACTATGATTTATGCTAATATCTTTTCATAACTTCAGTCATTCTCCTCTGGCAAAGGCCACTCATAACCATACTTCTATTAGTCACCTTACCAGAAGCAGACAGCTAAATAACCTCAGATAGGATGGGAGTATAGATATTCAAAGGGATGGCAAATATAGATATCAAGGGCCCAATCCTTGCGTACTAAGAGGTGCCATTTTAGTAACGATGATGACTGAAAAAGAGAAGAAGGTTAAATAGGGATGAATGTTTTGGTGTTAGCTTCAAGCAGTGCAGAAGGATATCTTGCTAAGAGAGAGAAGGATGTTGTGTGTTGCACAGAGCCAAAAAAAATGCAGATATGAATTGACAGTGGTCTTTAACTGCTAATAAGAAACAGTCATAGGACATGAGACTGCGAGGAAAAAGATACATGAGAACATCCAAAGAGACCACTCTGCAATTTCTGCAGAGCATGGACAAAAGGAGCGTTCAAAAATATAAAATTATAAAGCCAGGAACTAGTAGGGGAGCCATAAGCCCACCAGGTTGTAAACACTAAGAGAAGAAAATGTGCCAAGGAGGAAGCAATGATGAACTGTGCACAGTCAAGTTAGGCCGAGAATGAAACCTTAGAGAAGGTATTAGCAGAGGAGGCGGAAATCTGAATGGTTACATTGAATATCATGTAAGAAAAAAGGTGCAAATTTGCCTGCTGGCTGTTGGATGAGAGAAGGCAAATGGGCCACTTGAAAACATAGAAAATTTTTTGAAGCTGGAACTCTGTTGGAATGCAGAGAGAAGAGACAACCAGCAATACAAAAAAATAACTTGAGTCTATGTGTGAGGGAGATAGTTTGAGCCATTGGTGGTTTATGGAACAGGATGTAGTGAAATAGGTAATGATCTCATGGGCAGTGACAAGAAAACGTAAAGTGAGAGGTGAGGTGTGCTGGTGATGGATAGTGCAGTTTTTGCTCTCTGAAGGTGACCCAGTCTTGAGCAAAAAGGGAAGAGAGAAAAAGAGAATATAAACATAAAATATTTGACATGAAATAGAGTCACAGTAGTCAGAGATGATGAAAGGATTTTGTTTTTCTGCTTCTCAATGCTAAAGAATGACTTTGGAAAGGCTCAATCCCACAAGTGTCCCAGATGACCTGCGGCGAATGGATGAGCCGAGCAGTATGAGCAGCAGCTGAGGTATGCTGCAGTGGGCTGTGTCGTCAGATATCAGAAGTACAGAGAGAACTAAAGTAGGTGAAAAACAATGGCTGGTATAAGACTCACTGAAGGACAAAGAAGAAACAGTTTGCATTGTAGAAAAATTGAGGATAATGATGATAATCAGAGAAGAACAAAGAATAAGCAACAGCGAAAAACATAAATTAATGACTGGAATTACAACTACTAGCAGTGCTGCTGTTTGAAAACAGACCGACTAAGAAAAAACAATATTTATGCATTGCAGAGTCCTCTGCAGAGAGTACTGGAGGCCATTCTGATTTTTTGGCGAAAAGGCATTCTTTAATGAAGATGAGCTAATGAATAGGAGCCGAGGAATATTTTTCCCTGCTCAGCATTAACAAGATACATTTATTAGATTCACTAGACAAATCAATCCATTTGATTGCATGTCACGTACTCTGTCTACTGAGTGCCTGTTTTATCTCAGTGCTACACCATCCTTTAGGAGATCTAATAAACAGCCAAAACACATGGCACAAGAACCTCCCTTTGGGTAAGTTTTGCTTGAACCATCTGTTCTTACCATCAGTTCTTGTCTTAGGTTAGAGTATCATCCTGGATCATTCCAAGCTCTTTGTTATTGTGTGGATTGGTAGATACTTGTAATTTTCTGTTCAAATTAAGGAGCTTTTAAAAGAAAGAACTTGTTCGATATATATAACAAGGTGAATGTAATCCAATCTATAATGAGAGTAGAGAGTGGTGCACATGAATGCAGCAGCTCCAAATGACGTGAGGACAGGACATTGACGATGGCAGGAAGGCAAAGCCTACTGCTCTATTTAAGTCTTGTTTAATACTTGGGATCAAGCGTGTTAATTTAATCATATTACTTCTCATTAATAACAAGGAGGAAGCAAAGACAAAGGCCTGAATATTGTTTATGTCAGTACATTCTATAGGGATAAAATCAAACCAACAAATTATGACGCATGCCCTAATTTTCAAAACTGACCCCCCTTTATTCCCAAAGAGCAAGGACAAAGAAAAATATGTTAGAAACACCCATTTGCTGTCTTTTTCCTGACAAATTTTATGTTCTGTAAGCTTTGCTCTTCTTCAATCTGCTTTGGTTGCTGTTGTTTGATACAAACAAGAGCAGCCCTAGCACTGCCCCAAGCAGCCCTGTTCGGGGCTGGGTTGCTCTAATGAGCAGCAGTGCCAGGAAGAGGCAGCTCTAAACAGAGGGGCGTTCAGAGAGGAACTGGGCTTTAACCATCGTTTCTGTTGCCGTGTGCTCACAGGCTTTGGGTAAGTTCAGTACAGATGAAGGGTTTCACAGTTACATGAGCTGAAGTGCCAGCTCTCATGATTTTAGCACAAGTCTTTAGACAGTTACTTTTTTGTCTTCTAATGTCAGCTCCTGGATTCAGGGACTATGTGAGAATTCAGGCTTTCAGATTTTTAAAAATATACCTCATGATTGCAGAATAAAAAATAAATGTTACTTCACAGCTGTCTAAAATAACCCAGATAAATAGTACTAACGATATTGTTTTTAGCTCATGTGCTTTGTTAGGCCTGACTTTTGATTTCTGAATCTTGTAAATAGGTAGTAATGTTGCATTAACATCCTCTGCCTGTAGCTGATAGGCTGCAGTGTAATTTTAAATTTATTATCACAAGAATATCTTTTTTTTTTTTTTTCATTTTTACTGGAAACTGAATGCCTCATCTTGCTCAAAGTTCTTTGCATCTAGGAACTTCTAGCAAGCATCTAGTCAGTATTAAATGCTTTTATCCTGTTTTCATACTTGCTTTTATCTTTGAACATCAAAAATGACTTGAATTCCTGCATCTGCTTAGCTCATCTGGATTTCCCTTGACAGATGGTTCGCTGCAGTGTGTGTGTGTTTTCATTCTTAGGCTGCTGTTTATGAAAGTACACAGTCTAGCCTAGTTTATATAATATCCAGGGAAATTTGTGATACTTAAAAGTAAATTTTGTTACTTCAGATTCTTTCATTGTTGAAAGGCACTCAAAGGCCTGGCTGGTACCCTTTAATAGCAGCACTGGAGATCCAAGAGCATCTGCTAGCAAGTAGGTGGACAAGTTTCTGATAGGAATTGTTAAGGTTTAGGGATCAAAATAGATGGGAGATTTTATTTTGACCATTTACAAATGCATTTCTGAGTCCTGATCTAGCCAGTGTGCCCTTCCACCTAAAGGAGAAAGTGTTCCCTTCATGGCTGTCAAGTGTCTAGCAAAGATGGCCTGTGGAGTTGAACCAAGAGTGTGTCTCGACCCAGGCCAAGCACTGTCTCTGCATCTGAGGGAGCCTGTGGGCAAAAATAGAAAGTTTAGAGGTAAAAACAAAGCTGTCCATGCACACAGGCTTGGAAAAATCTCAGATTTGCTGCTTATTTCATCTGACTGGTCTGTATGCATGTATCCAACTAATAACAATAACAAAATAGAAATGAATGCTTGAAAGATGCCTGAATGTTTTACAGAGGTATCTGAATGTTTTTATACACAAATTGCAATTGAGATAAGTGTTGAAAGTCAACATTTTCTGCTCTTCCCTCTGGCTGTGTCTTTGCCTCATGAGGCCGCTTGAGGCTGCCTTTGATAAATGGGGTATTCACATTTCCTCTTGACCTCAGAAGGGCTGCTGGGGACTGGCTTCTACATGAAGGACATGTTTTGAGGACATGACTGCTCTGTTACTCAGTGGACATAAAACAAACAAAAAATGTTTCAGAATCAGAAGCTGTTTTGAAATATTTGGGCCTGGGGGTTCTTCCTCAGGTACCCAGCAATTCAGTTGCATTTCTGACTGGTTGATTAACCTTCTTAATGAGCTCTTTAAAAATGAGCACAGTTGAAATATCTTGTTGAATTTGGCAGGTATCGGTGCCTTTCTGAAAAAAAAAGGTGAAAAATCCGTATGAATTTGAATCTGTCCCCTGGACTCTCATACAGTGCACAGATGCTCTGCTTTAGTGAGCCAGGTAGGGAGAGGGCCTTCTTGCCTGTCTAAGCAACAATTCCCTGTAGACTGGTATTAAAACGTACTCCTATAATGTGCCTACAAACTGCCATAGTTGGAGATAGTCCTTGTGCCAAGTTTCCTGTTCTGTTATTGCCCTAGCCATTAGGATAAAACACTGTTCAACAGCTGGGTTTTCTTAGAAAATAGGAGTGCAATTTTCATGCCCAAATACTGGGTGTAGGTTAAGAAGCTTAGGAAGAGGTGTCTAGGTCTGAATGTCACGATCTATTTTAGCACCTGATTTTCAGCATGTAACTTCCACTGAGAAGTCTGGGAATATATACATTTTTTTCTGTTTCCTGAAATTTATATTAACCATATTTGACTGGCCTTTCAGTCTTCAGAGCTGATTTTACTGCTAGACTCTTCTCAAGTTCAATCTGTGGAAGACAAAAAAAACAGGCTAAATAATGGTAGGTGTATGACAAAGTCCTTGGCCATGCAGGCATCACTGGAGCTGAACCAACTCTAGACCAATAATTGTGCTGATCAAACAGAAAAGTACTGGTTGAAAAACACATGAAATGAAGACTTCATGGTATGTGACTCAGTTTTTCCTTTCCACTTTTCTTCTGAAATGAAATTTAAAGTATTGAAAACTATTTTATTTTTAGGAAAAGAATATATGTGGCTGTATGTTATATATATTTTATATATATATATATTCTGTCTCTTTGCTGAACTAAAGACTTAAGCTGGTCTGTGTGCAAGGTGAGGTCAGGCCTCCGGCTGTAGCCTTTCAAAACTGAGGACTTCTGATTTACCAAATCCATTTCTTGTGCTGTTCAACCTGTTCCTTTATTGTATTCATGTATGTCATGAAAAGACTTACAGTTTGCTCTAAAACAAAACAACATTTTGTTTAAGTTGTGATATAAAATCATTTTATATAACATTTTATATTTTATACATGAGAGAGAAATTATGTATGTGCATAGTGGTAAAAATAGGTCAATACAATAAGATTCATAAATTGTCCTGGGGAATTATCATCAAATACATGCTGGCCAGTAGAGACTGCCCAGCCACTTGGTTCTGTGGTGCTTCCAGAAGCTTACGTGGTTTTGGAATAGCAACAGGTGAGGAGGATGTGTCATTTCTACAGAGCTCTCTGGGTTTCTTGATAACCTGGTCTTCCTCAGCTGTTGCACACTCCGGTAGGGCTGCACGAAGTCTCAGACCAGGGATAGAGAGCAGCAGACACTGTGTTCTAGAAGTAACCAAGACAGCATGAGCTCCCAGTAAGTACTTTGGTGCCTAAGCATTTTAACACAGTCTTGGCTGCAGGGAATACTGAGTGGGAGTAGGAAGATGTCATTGCGTTCATATATGGGTAAGGGGGATTATTTCTGAAATATGGTGTTTCTTCTGGTGACATTTTTCAAAAGCAAAGGAAAAATCAGAGCTCAGAGAGGAACGTGATAGTGATGCAGAGTGTGTAAAAATTGTGCAGAAATGAGAAATTTAAGGAGTCTTGAGTAGGTGACATAGACACCTACTTGACATAGACTGACCTAGACAGTGTCTCAGACAGCTAGCTGCCAGTTAGACATACAGAGTCTCAATTAACCTGGGTATCTGCATCTAAGCTATTTATCCAGGTACCTTTATAATCCCACTGACCCAAGTGATACAATTAGTGGAGCTTAAGGCTCTTGTCCTGCCTGCCTGCTCTCATCTAGGAGCCGACTGAGGCAGTTTCAAGTTCCTGCTTTGAATAAAATGGGCAGAACAACTCTTTTGTATTAGGCAGTACTCTTAATTCTGGATATTAGAGGCGTCTTAGAATCCATCTTACAATAGACTAACAATTATGAAATCATAGTGTAGGGCAGGTACCACATGGGACCTAACATCAGGCGCCTGACTACCTCTATTTTCAATGTTTTTTTGCTAGCTTCCTGGTCAGCTTCAGCTCCAGAAGCAGGCTACTGGTCTCTGAAGTCTCCTTTGGTTGGTGGTTTTACACATGTAGTATTTAAGACAACCTGGTCACCCAGCTGGTAGCTAATTGCTGTGAAATCCACTAAATGCCATCATATGCAAGATAAGGTGCTATGGAGTTCAGTTTTGAATCTAAGTTGTCTTTCTCAGTCATATCTAAAACCTGCCATCAAGATAACACTCCTCTTCAGCCTTTTTAAAGGGCATCCTAATATTGCGCTTAGAGTTTTGCTCTTTTCAATTACCTGTCTTCTCCCTACACATCTTCACTCTTGCCCTGTCAGTCTGACAGGAAAGAGCAATATTGGTCCTATATGAATTTTCTGACTTATCTCCTGTAACTAGCAGTTCTCTCTGAAGAGCCTTGGCTGTGCAAGAAACACAAAGTCCCACATATATATTTCTGACTGAGCCAATAAAAAAAGGAAGTGAAAGGAAGTTTCTCCAGATGGGTTCATAATGCATTTTCCTGGGAAAGGAATGTGGCTTAGGAAATTACCTTTGGGGCATTACCACAAGGGGTGTTATGTTCTCATTGAAATACAGAGGAATATTGATAACAAATATTTGTTCTACAAAATGTCCAAGGGCACTACCTGTATAACCATAAAATAGGAAGGAGGTTTTGAACACAGTAAATCATGTTCTCATTCAGACTGTTTGTGGGTAGGTAATTTTTCTAATACTTGTGTTTCTTTCTCATTTGTCTTTGGATTGGTTTCCTAAGGAAATGAGAATTGTATGATTATGTTCTCTGTATGGGTTAGCCTCAGCCTTTACCCATCTGTCAGCTAATCAGCTTCAACTATCTTCTGAACTCAGTGACAATCTCAAAGATGCCTCAAATTTTTTCAGTCTCCATCTCAAAAATATTTCTTGGAGGGTAGGAATCTGAAAGATACATTCCCATATTTTCCCAAGAGACAGTGGTTAGGAATAGAGAAGAATCATCTAATACCTAGCTGAGAAAAAGCAGGTAGAAATCAGTGTATCTTGTTTGACAGTAGCCCCTTGATCAGTGAATGTGCGTGTGCCAGCCAGCCCATCAAAACACACAATGCAGAATATTTGCTGTCTCTGTTTGTTGAAAGGTCATGCTTGATGGAGGAAATAAGGTTATTGTGATGGAGAGAAATACGGAAAATATATAGCAGAAATCCATAGGAGCTGACATTAAACTAGCTAGTATTGTTTTTATTATATTTCATATCGTATCATCATTTGCAGTATCTTGATGTTGATTTAAGGAAGTTAAACACTGTAAAATGTGATTATAATTATCTAAAACCGTACTTTTCTATACTCATTTCTTCAACCGATCAAATATAATGTCAAATATAATATTGATGAAAACACAGAATAAACCTAGAAGAGTTATTAAGGAATTATGTGAAGGGTGTAGTTTGATTTCTGGATGGTGACAATAACACAGTAGAATTATCATTCTTACTCATTTTCAGTCCAAGTGTAACCTAGATTGACGAGGATCATTAAAGAACAATTGCTGAAATTGCAAGAGTTACCCTACAGCAGTCTGCTCCATGGTGTAACTTCAACATACAGGGTTTCAGGAACTGAAATCTGTTTATTCTTTGTAAAACCTGTGACATAAGTCATTCTATAGCTGTTCTGATATGATTAGAGCATGCTAATCTGCTGCTCTGGTATGATTTGGTTTTTCACTCGAAATGCAGTTAAATAATTTGTGTTAATTAAACATAATTAATTAAATATCGAAGCATAGAAAAATGTTATTCAGCAGCAGCAAGGACATTCCTCATTGAATGTCCTTCCACCCAAGTTGTAATCACAAATCCTCAATCCTAATACATCTTTGATGACATATAGATTTGGTAGGTTTGAGCTGGTTGCCATCATCCCTACTCAGACAAGATCTTAGCATGTTCAGCTAATATGTCAGAAAGACTTACACTGTGATTTTTTGGTTTTGCATTGTTTGTTTTGTGGAATCATAGACTAATTCATTGTAAAGGGGATAGATGAAGGTCATCTCTTCCAATATCCTGCTGAAAGCAGGGCCAGCTTTGCTATTGCACTGAGCCATCTTTTATATATTTTGCATACCTGGAGGAGGCATGCAAAAGAGCAAATTTACATCTCCTCAGTAATCAGAGGAGAAAGGTTTTCTCCTCCAGGCCTGCAGACTCTTGAGTCATTATGTGGAGAAGTTTACCACCAAGTAACCCTAATTCACAGTTATCCAGTTTTTTCCACCTTCTTAGGCCTGGGTACCATGGGTAGTATATTAAACACTACTAAGTATCTACACTTAAAATGTAGATACTTACTAACCTCTCCCAAAAAAAAGTCTTACCTCAGACATTATTCCTGTCATATGAACAGTTCTGTCAGGCATGGCCTTTTCAAGAATCTCTACCAAAATGTTTTTAAGGCTTTGAAATTAATACCCTTTAAGTTTATTGTTTGCATCAATTAATGGTCTAACTAACAGGTCACCTGCACACTGCAGTGCAAATTCAGTTGACATAGTGCTGTGCATTGAAAAATTATTTTATTATGCACTCAGATATAATTGTGAAACAGTAAGAGATATTCAGCATAAATCTAGCTATGATGAAAATTTTATTATAATTTTTTTACAGATTAATGAAGAAAAGATACTTTTTTCCTCTGAATAGTATTTATATATTACTATATATGTTGTGCTTCTGAAATGGATGTGTCAGATGACAGAACCTTCTTTTTCCAATACAGGTAAATGGTTTAACTATGGAATTATCTTTCTGGTTTTAATCTTGGATCTAAATATGTGGAAGAACCAGATATTTTACAAACCTCATGAATATGGTCAATATATTGGTCCTGGACAGAAGATCTACACAGTGAAGGACTCGGAAAGCTTGAAAGACCTTAACAGGACTAAGTTATCTTGGGAATGGAGATCCAATAACACTAACCCGTTGACCAACAGGACCTATGCCGAAGGAGATATGTTCTTGCACAGCAGATACATAGGCTCTAGCCTTGATGTCAAATGCCTGGCTTTTATTCCGAGTTTGCTGGCTTTTGCGTTGTTTGGTTTCTTCATCTGGTTCTTTGGGCGATTTCAGAAAACCGATCAAGGCATGGAGAATTTAGACAAGTCATACACAAGAATGAAAAGAAAGTCACCATCAGATATGGGGATGACACGAGAAAATACACAAGTGTTAGAAGAACCATCGAATTTTCAAGAACCGCATCTAGTATCCATAAAATCAGACTTAAGTGAAATTGTTTTTAACTCTTCTCTCCTAACTTCTGAAAACTTGAATGCACAATTGAATGAACAAGATAGTCCTTTACAGCCAGTACCAGAGCCCTCTGTCCCTAAGAGTAATCCTGTGACCTAGAGCCTAACACCCAGGAAAATCAGTTTAAGTAAGCAGTTATTATGAGAATTCAGTTTTACTTTTTATAAGTTAAGATTTACATAGTGGTTAGAATAAGAAACTCAACCTATACCACAAAGGTGCTCAGCATGCTTTTTCTAGGGATTTTGTTTTCTATTTGTATTATAGTACATGTGCCTACTGTATATCTAACATTCCTTTATAGATTGCTTCACAAAATTGCACAAGCTGTTTATTAATACATTACCTTAACTGTACAGTAGTGTATTAGATGATTACATGCAGGTATAAAATTCTACCGTGGTGGTGCCTTGAGACATTAAACCGTTTTTTAACTGAACACCAGATGTACAGCACAGTCCTTCTAACCTATTTTGTGAAGTCTTTTTTCTATATGGTTATTTCAAGTATCATTTGACATCTTAACGGAGTTAAATGTAGTTCTTTCTAAAGAAAGGTTTCTGTTAGGGCATCACGTCTTGACCTTCTTGTTCGCTCGTGACTATGGAGTCAGTGATTTGAGGACCGCACTGCAGAGAAGCGTGTTGATTACCTTTTAATTTTTTGCTGGCTAGCTGCTAGACACAAATACAGATGCATTATGTGGTAAACAGTAGAGTGATAATACATCATGGGTCACTACTTAGGAAAATATGACTTTCTCCATCAGTAATTGCAATTAGGTGATAATGCCTAATTATATTTTTCATAATTAAAGATAAACTGCTCCTTGATTAAAAATTCTGCCCTTCACCTTTTGGAAACAGAGGTGAAAATATAAAGCAGATACAAATTTCTCCATCATCACACCAAACCAATGCAACATCAAAGGGCCAATGAAGTGATACAGTAATAGACACAGTTAAATCCAGTATTTGTGCAGCTAAGTGTAGAAGCGGCCTGGGAATATGTGCTAGTGTGAAATACACCACACAGGTACACTAATTTCTCCTAAGACCGAAGAAATGTGCATGGGTTTTCATTAGAGCAGATTAATAATGAATTGTATTATGTCCCCTTTTCCCTCCTTCATCCATTAACCATGAATGAGTGTAACCTCCAAGCAGGAATGTGGTACCGCATTTTCTTCTGCTTCTTTGAAGGGCGTATTGAAATATGAATTCCTCTGCTGTGTGATCAAACTCTGTACAGTAAAGAAATGGCAAATCTAAAATATCACAAAGACTCTGGTTTTCCTCTAATTTAGTTCTTTAAATTGTTGTTACAAGTTACTAAGTAATAAGACATTTTTAAGTCTGAATTATTTTCCCTGTCACTTCCTGGTATTGCTGTATTTTGTCTTTGTGACTTTTTTATCTCAGGTATTTTGATCTATCTGCTTTTAAGTTTTCAGAATGCTGAATTTGGCATGCATAAGAGCACTATGCATTTATTAACTGTCACTTGAGAGCCAATTTCAATAAACATCATTCGGCAATTATTTATTATAAGGCAGGAACACACCCTGTTAGTTTGGGGATTTTCTAAACACTTTAACTTCGCATTGTCCTATTTAAAATTATAAATATTTCTGACACTAAAAATGATTGATAGCATCATAGTCAAAATCAAACATTTCGCTTTTGGAATATTTAATATTTCATCAGAAAAAGAAGCTCCCTTTTTAATCAGGCTAAATGCATATCCATTAAAAATATACTGCTAAAAATAAGGCTGTGACTGGTTTTGCCTAGTGCAGCCTATAAATTCGTTCTACTGGCTTAAAATATATTCAAAGTCAGACTATTAATTAGTTTTGGTAAAACACTGTGAACTCCTACTTGTACTGTATAGGAGGTGACTGTACTGATGCTTGACTTTCAAACAGAATATGATTTAGAAAAGTAAGCACATTTGGTAAGTAGTTACAGAAATACAGCTAATTAATTTTGCAGATATATGCTTCTCTGTATGCTTTAGATTCTCTGAACCCAAATATTGAAAACCTCACATCAACACTTTTTTTTTTTAGTGCATAGGAGTGGTTAAATCTATTAAATATGTAGGCAGAAAATTTGATCCTTACTGCCTGCATGATTATATGACCGAGAAAACTGTTATTAAGGAACTGATCTGCAGCTAAAATAATTGTGACCTGACATTGAGTTCATTACAAGGTCATCCCAAACCTGCATAAAGAGAGGGGAATAAAAAGGAATCCTAGATTTCACATGAATGTTTAACTGAATGGCCTAACAGACTGCTTATATCATGAATTCAGAAAAAGCCAAAAGACACTGCAGCCACTTGCCATGGACACCTTGTCTCCAATCAAACAAGGAAAGACTCCTTTGTTGTGTAGGTGTCTAAAATGTAAATACAAAAAGAGATGGGAGATGGAGAAGATTCCCCAACTTTCCTGTGGAAGTTGGGGAATCCATGGAAGGGATTAAGCTTGAGGAAGTGTCCACCACATAGTGCACAAGTCTCCATTTTGCTCTCTATGATAAGCCATTTAACAGTTACTCTATGGCTGGTCTGTGTCTGCTTTGTCAGACATGGACTTGATACAGTAGCTTTTTCTTTTGCATAGCTATACCATCAAGTGATGGATAGTAGGTGCTCTTTAAGCATACAAAGAGGAGACATCTCTGGGTTAAGCACACAAGATTTATGAGTTAACAGACACTTATAAACTGCTGTAGCGTCCTCAACAATTACATCTGCTGAGAGGAAATGACACAGATGACATAGAAGGTAAGAATGTTTATACAAAGTGCCTTAAATATAGTCTTCATGCATATGAAAACATACGTGTGTGTCTAAAGTCTAAATATATACCCTGTGTGTATGTCATAGGAGCCAAGGAATTGGGTGATATCTGGGGAAAACTGCCAGTTCTCTGAAGCAGACAATTCACTGCTGTTATCTCTATTCCCCATTGCTCCTTTATGTGTTCCAGGTTGTTTCATTTCCTGTGTCTCCACTTCTGTAGCCTAGAAGGTACAAAGCCAAGAAGGAACACATGTATTACCTGCTTGCCCAAATCAATGTGGTTTATTTTATGTAAAAAGTAAACTTCATCTGTTTTAAAGGCTTCTTGGCATCTAGTAACTGAGCTATCCTACCAAATGTGAGCTAACACAGTGTATTACAATATGTTTAAAGCTTCCTTGTCCTCCGGTGAATAGTTTCCATCATGACTACCAGCTGAAAAAGAAGAACAGACACTTCTCAGAGACTGGAAATATCTGAAATTCAGGTCTGAATTCAGAAACTAGACTGGCAAGTTCATTTACTCCTAAGTGCACAGGTTATGGCTTACTATTAAAAGTTCTAACAGTTTTTTAACACACTATCCTTAATTTTAACAACCTCCTAGGAGTGGCTCAGTGGGAGAGAACTTTTTATTTCAGGCCATAAAGTTGAAGATACTTAAGGTCTGAGCATTGCAGAGCATTGCAGCTTTTAAAGTTGCATTTAGAAGTAACTATGTTTGAGCAGATTGAAAGACCCATAAAAATTAGATAGGCTAAACAGTGAGTAAGACCATAAAGCTGATTCACTTGCAGCTGTCCAGTGCAGCATATAGACAAACCACATGTTTTATCAGACGTTGGAGTGACCCTGTGCTTGGGATGTGGTGGTGAAATGCAAGGTTTAAAACTGTTTATTAACAAGCAGTTGCAGCCATTTCAGTCAAAACTATCCTGTAGGGAGCTTGGGGTTCCTGAACATGATATATTGTGTCATGGTGATGCCAAATACATAAATACACAGTCAAGGACAGGAAGAAGAGTGAAGTCTTCTCTGGGAGTTCCACAGCCCCAAGATGGCTTTGAGGGCTAACAAGAAACGCATTATTTGAGCATTTCAGAGGCAAATTAATTTAAATGGAAGTCCTGTTTCATGGGAAGACTGAGAGAGAAAGACTGTGAATTACTACTCTAAATCTTTTCTTTCTCCTTCCCATATTTAAGCAGAAACAGCGAGTTCCTGTTCCCAAATGCTGATAAGCCCATCTCAGCTTCCAGATGACTTCTGGGTGAGTAACTCTTCTGGATGGCTAGGTTTCCACACCATCTTATTTCCCTCCTAACACTTTCTTTGCATGGGAGATGTCAGAAACTGTTCATTATTTGCAGGAAGGAGCTTTTCTCTGAAGGGGAAGCAGAGACGAGACAAAGGCGAAACCACATGAGGCTGGTAGCCTCCCCAGCAACTCTCTACTGGCAAGAGGGAAAGTGGGAATCTAGCTGCTTAGCAAAGAAGAACCCAGCAGAATCAAATCTTTTCAGAAATGCATGTAACAGCAGCATCATGGCCAGACAGATGCTTGTAATCACACACTTTTTTGTTTAGATATCTGGCAAGTGGGGTCTGCAGAAGAGCATTTTACCTGATTCCTGTAGGCAGGTTACAGATAGGGGTCTCATGCTGCTTTGTGACATCTGGAGCACCTCTCTGCACGTGGAATATCTCCTACTCTTTCTTTTCTCTCTTTTCCCTGCTCTTCCCCCTGAAGTCTCTTTGATTCCTCTGTTTTTATTGTTTTCCATGCATTTTTTATTTTTAGGGGCCTAAAACACAAATCACTCATCAAAGCCCATGATTTCTGTAACTGGTAAAATGTCACCTGTACACCAGCTTTTCCCAGTCAAGGACATTCTGCCAAAGAAACAACAGGTACCTTTTCGAAGGTAATTATAATCTAGGGAGAGAGTTAGTGTAAAAATGGTCAGTTGCAATAGTATATGTTACACACAGAAATTTTATCCTTCCAACCAGGTTCATCCATGGAGTTTTACAAAGCAATACTTGCAGACAGGATTATTTTTATGATTCATTGTCATATTTGTTCAAGAAGATGCATAACTCTGCAGCTTCCAAACAGCCATTGCAGTGTATTTGCTCTTACAAGTAACTCACCCTTCTTTTTGCTACATTCAGAGGAAACATGGGCCAAATGAGCATGATGGATAATTTTCTCAACTTTGTCTTAATTATAGCTGTTCAGTTCCTAGCTTAGAAAAGGTCTCGGTCTGTTTATGCCAAATAGTCCCAGTGTGTCCTTCCCACCAGAGCTTCAGGTTTGTGGCTTTATCAAAACAGGAGCAGGCTCTTTTGTTCTCTTCAGACAGAAAAGCATTGCTGCTGTGGCTGGTCATACTGGGATTCCTACCTACTGCCAAGGAAAGGAGAAAGACAAGGTAGAGAAGAGCCGTAATAATCGAAATATAAATGCAATATTTATTCTTTAAAATTCAGTATTGACTACATGTTGTTCTCTGCTTTCTGCAGAGGTAGTTTTGGTTGGAACTGCATATTATTTCCCCTGCTGTCAAATTCTTTTTTAAAAAATCTTTTATTTTTCCCATAGAAACTATTTCCTCATTTTCTATTATTTAAATCTCTTTGATTCTCAACAGTCTCAGAATATCTTCAGTTTCCATTCCGGGTCCTTCTTTCTTCTCTACTTACATTTCCTTCACTTTCACAATATCATAGATATTCAGATGGGATGGGACATCTGACAGTCTCTAGTCCAACCTCTTGCACAAAGTAGGGTCAGCACTCAGTTCTAACCAAGTTTCTCAGGGCTTTATCTTGCCAGGCTGTCTTGAAAATGTCCAAGGGTGGATACTGCACAAGGTCCCCAGGGGCATCCTTTTCCAAAACTTTTTCAATATTGCTGGATAAATACTGCCACTGGGTAAGAAGTGATTACTGGGTGAGAAGTGGGTAAGAAGTAATATTTG
This sequence comes from Eudromia elegans, assembly GCA_003342815.1. Lineage (NCBI taxonomy): Eukaryota > Metazoa > Chordata > Aves > Tinamiformes > Tinamidae > Eudromia > Eudromia elegans. Next base: position 4,424,214 of record PTEX01000040.1, read on the forward strand.
GTGAGGGAGAATGAACAAGCTGTTTAAACCATGACAAGTGACAGAGTGTGAAGACAAAACTATCAAGATGTGAGCTCTGTGTTGAGGTACCATCTGCCCTGTCCTGTGAGAATGAATCTGCAGCAGCTCTCCCTGGTGTGAGAGGCACCATACTCTATGCTGCATAGGCATAACTGACATCAGAAAAAAAAAAGCATATAAGAATTGAAAAAAAAAGTAAGAAAACTTTATTTGTGATGCTGAAGTTAATTGTAATTATATTTCATACTGATAATACTAGTACCTATTTATTGCCTGGTACTGTATTTGCATATTGAAGAAGTCAGTTATCTCTTCAGCTTGCAACCCTCGACTCATGTAATCAATTACCTTGAGTCAATGCTTAAAATTATTCATGAAAGAGTCATACTTTATTACAATTCATCTAGAAGAAATAGTAGCATTCATTAATAAGTTATTACGTTTTTGGAAATCCTGTTGGGGTGGTCAGTAGAAACATACTGAGCAGCTGAACTTAGGCGTTGCTTGAGGAGTCGCTAACCTATATAGCCCTACTATAATCTTTGTTAATAGGAAAATCATTTACACTAACTGAAAGAAAGCCTCCTTTCTTCTTACACTCTCATTCATATTGACTTTCCGTCATGAGCCTCACGCATGTCTGCACACACAGGAACAGGAAAGGGAAAAAGCAGAACAGGAAAGGGAAAAAGGAGAAGAAGGAAAACCAAGTTAAAAACCAATACTTACATTTAATGTGGATGAAGACCAGGCTGGTCAAGACTGATGACTAAGGAGCATTTCGCTCTTATCCTGACATGGTCAGAAGAAAATTGTCCTAATCCAAATTCTTGACCGGAAAGGTAACAATTAGTTTAGAAGAATGCGAAAGGCTGAGAGAGAGCAGAAATGTGGAAGGTTTAAGAAGTAAAGAAGAGGATGGATGTACAAAGATCAAGTAAATCGATACAGTTTAATCAGCATTTGTGTCTTAAAACAGCACCTTATCTGAAGAGCCTGGGTAATTGTAAAGCACACGCTGTCAGAGAAATGTGCTAATGGGAGACATGTTTTAAAAAGAGCCTTTAAAAAGGTATTGATGATCTCTTCCTCTGCTTTTTATACAGAGATAGATGTTGATGGTGGCTGCCTTTGAGACACTGAATTCCTTGCTGGCTTTTTGGTGGGAAGTTTCAAAGGGACATAGAGTGAGTCAATTAGCGGATGGCTGCTAAGTCTTTCAGACAACCAAACATGTTCAAACATAGTCACAATTTCATTGTTTAATCACTCATAGAAAACACTGATGGGAACAAGCACACCTTGAGACAACAGCAGCTAGACTTGATGCTTTATGGAGCTGCAGAGACTCCTACTATTCCTGATGTTAGAGGACCTTTATGAGGCTCATTCCTTGTTGGCAATCACAGCTTGGCCAGGTAGCACTACTTAGAAGGCATATGTGATTTACTGCAGTGTCATCCAGCAACAGCACAAACCTGTTCTTGCCAGGACATGTGAGTTCCAATAATCATTGTTTCTACATATCCATGGTTACTTACTGAAATGAGAAAACACACTATTTTTGCTTCATGAAAGTATAAAAAATTTAAGGTTTTCCAAAATTTGAAAAAGTTAAAATTGAATTCTGAGCGGACAAAATAGCCAGATTCCCTTCATGTATTCCATCCTTCCACTGTTTTCCACCTCTCCCATCACCTCTGAACTACACAAATTCCATCAGAACTATAGCAGAGGATTTTCTCAGAAATAATCCCAGATGATGCAGACATAAAGCTCTTTACAACAGGGACCCGCAGAGACTCTAGACCTCATTCATCCATTCAAAAAAAAAAAAAAAAAACAAACACCACAAAGGTTTATCAATTTAAAGAGCTGAAGAGTTTATTCTTTATATAAACATAACCATAGTAGATGTGATGGAAGTTGCCAGTAGTCTCCGGCTTCATTTTTATGGTAAGTCTCCCTAGGCTAATATAGTATTTGCTGAACCTCTCAGCTTTGGTTAGGCTCAGAACAAGGTATGGGAAGAAACCTCCACACAAATGTATGGCGTTTCAGCAAAAAGAAAAAAGTATTCTGTTTTCTTCAGTTTTCATGCCCAGGAAATGCCCAAATGATATTACACAGCACAGTGCAGAGTCCTCACTTGGTAACTTCTTGTGCTGGCGGAGGCAGGAAATTCATGTGGGGCTGCCCAAAGGTACCAGCTCATGTCCCCAAGAGCTGGATGGCTGTTTTAGTTCACTGCACCCGAAGGATTATCCCTGCTGCTCTAAAGAGTCTCACAAGGGCAGAGTCATATCGGTTCAACTGCTCCTGGTTGTAGACCAGTGTGACCACTGGTTATCCAGAGAAATAATAGTGTGTCTACTGGTTATCTAGAGAAATAATGGCATTTAGTGCCATTGACAGAGTGGCAGAGTACCTTCCGAGACAGACACTTCATTTTAGCACATTTTGAGTAGCCCAAATGTCCCTCCTGGTGTTTTGATGACACCATCATTGCTAGACAGAAATGTCCACTTTGTTTCCTGGGACAAGTAAACCAGATGGCTGATGAGCTTTTCCTAGAGACCTCTTTTCTCCATCTTCTATGTGGTCTGCTGGAAAAACATAATTTACTCAAGCTACTCTCTCACTGTATTGCTCATGTTACTATTTATACTACAGTAACAAAAATGTGCCTGAGAAAAATTATGTCTGAGATTACACAGAGGGGAAAGGAACTCTCTGCTTGAAGAATTTGCAATACAAAAGACACGCAGAAGTCAGGAAGGAAAATTAAAATGCTAAGACATGAAATTACGTGCCTAAGTTCCCAAAAGTTAGCTATCCCACTGGTGTATTATGCCTGTGTTATTAGGTCTCTTTAGCTTGTTGATGACAACTGCTTTATTTGTTTCATGAGGCTGACATACAGCAGAAAGCATCCCAGGAGTAGGATTAGGCGTATTTCACCCTGGCATGTATTCCATCAGGAGAAATACAGTTTTTGAAAACAGAAGTCAGTTTTGCTAACATCAGACACCCAATGTCCCCTGCCAGAGAAATGCCTGCGGGGCGACAGTAATGAGAAGTGGAAACACCTCGCTGCGTCTCCGCTCCTTCCCACCACCGTTGCTGCACTTGGGCTGCTGCATACCCTGGAGCAGGCAGGCAGACCTCAGCGGTGCTCCTGACCACAGCGAGCAGCGTGGAAAAGGACTGCAGGATTGCTCTGCTACCCCCTCAAATGCTGGCATCCATTCGCTTCTTTGAGCTTTTACCAAAAGTAGTTAACTTCTTTTTAACAGCAAATGCAAGCAAGTACTGCCAGCATTTATGTGATGGCAACTTCAGAATTTACACCCACTTGCATTTTTTCTTCAGCTGTATCAAATGTCACTGAGAAGCAGTGCTCAAGTTCAAAAGACAAGCAGTGAAAAATACTCTTCTAGCATGCTCCTGTCATGTATGCTGCGAGTACATTAGTTCTTGCTTGAATGATAACGCTGGCAGACCTGTAAAATCTATTTGTAATGGGATTCTGCATGCAGCACCCTGACGCATGGTCTCATCTGGGATGGGAAAGGGCCCTGCCATGTCAGTGTGACAAATATTATTTTTAGGGACAGGATGAGGGAGAGTGTTGGTCTGGTGAGCGAGTGCATGAGCAGCAGCACCGTGACAAGCACGGAGTTATGTCCCAGCCCACACATCCCGGCCGGGTGTTTTGCTCATCAGTGTCAATCTGTGCGTGCACAGCGAGCACATGGAGAGTGGAAGCTATGCTGTGTGAGCAGCCCAGACTCTGCCCACACACTGAGCCAGCCCAGGCGCCTGCAAATATGGGGAAGTAAATCAGGACTGGCAAGAGCCTGGTTGGGTGACTGATGGCTGAAAATATGTGTGAAAAGCATAGAATCATAGAATCATTAAGGTGGGAAAAGACCTTTAAGATCGAGTCCAACTGTAAACCCCTCAATATCGTATCTGTTAAACCATGTCCCTAAGCACCTCATCTACACATTTCTTGAACACTGCCAGGGACAGAGGCTCCATCACTTTCTCGGGAAGCCTGTTCCAAGGCTTGCCTACTACTTCCGTGTAGAAATTTTTCCTTATATCTAACCCGAACCTCCCCTGGTGCAACTTGAGGTCACTTTCTCTTGTCCTGTTTTCAGTAGATATTTTGGAGGAGAGATGGAGCCTCCACCTCACTACAACTTCCTTCAGGTAGTTTTAGAGAGTGATAAGGGCTCCACTTGTGATTCTCCACTTGTCCAGACTAAATAACCCCAGCTCCCTCAGCTGCTCCTTGTAAGGTCTGTGCTCCAACCCCTTCACCAGCTTCCTTGCACTAAATGGGGAAGTGTAGGAGGGAGGAAGCATCACAGCACATAAAGCCCAGCACCAGCCTTTCTACTAAGTGCTCATGAACACCAGCAAGTTCCAAACACTCTTTTATGACTAATTCTGCCCCCACACACCCGTGGGTGTGCATGGACCTGTGGCTGTAACATGAGTGATATGCACACCCACTGCCTGGGAGCAGGAGCCCCACACTGCATGTCCCTCCAGGGGCTGGTTTCACCTTCTCCATGTGTCCCCACATTGCTCTCTATAGACCAATGCCAGTGGCACCCTGTGCTGGCAGTCATCTCAAGTAAAATTCAGCAATCTTAAGTCAGCTTTGCTTTGCTTGTAGAATTGTTGATTTGGGGCAACCACTGTCTCTGAAGGCATAGTTTGGGGCTTTGTATTCAACACGCACACTCATCTCCCTGTCTTCTGGGTATGCTACCAGGAGGATCCTTGCAGACTTCCTCATCTTCCATCCCTTGATCATTAGCCTGATTATAACCAGACTTAAGCATTTTCACAATTAATTTGCATTAATTTTGTATATGTATAAGCCCTAAATTCCATTCTAATTCAGCACAGACTCATGTTTATCAACACTATGTACTTTCCAATTTCTGCTACAATTCATACTTCGGAGTTCAAAAGTACCTGAAAAAAACCTGCTAAATCCAAATGCCATCCCTTTCACTGGGCAAAGTGCTATTAGAAGATCCTGTGTCCCATTTAAATACAATTAAAAGCTGCATTTTTCTAGATGTTTATTTTGGCACCTGCCTGGACAGTGCTCTCTAAGAATGAATCACCACATTGGAAATACTGTCAGTCCAGTTCAACCAATAGTTCAATAATAGTTGAACCAGACCAGTTTCCATGTTGAAAGCTATTTCTTTCAGTGGAGGGTCAGACGTCCATCAATCACACTTCTATTTGTTCCTGTTACACCCAACACCTTACACTATTCCTACACTCTATGCCTTTAATACGGTCCCTATCTCTCTACAATACAAATTCTGATTTTACTCCTGCATAAACATTACTCCTGACATAATTTCAGACACTGACATTTGAACCAAAACCAAATCCCAATGCACATTGATATTGGGTCTTGGGTTTAGTACTGTTTATGGACATTGCCACTTTCTATTCCCACACATCTCATAATTACTGAAACTAATCATATCAACTTGTTGTATAACATATCTGTTGGGTTTAACCCTGCACCACTGCGGATCATGGGTCAAGTAATTTGATTGTTTGTTACATTATAATATGTTAAATTCTTAAAGGAATCATTTAGTGCTCCTGTCAAACCAAAAGCCGCTGAAGTAGTGGCAAGCTGCCATAGTAATGTCATTAAACAATTTTTGTTCCAATTAAAATTATAGTTTTCACACCTTCTTGCAAAATAAGCCTGCCTGATTCTGTTCCTGTGCCTGTAAATGTTACTAAAGCTTGGCACCAGGCTTGAAGACTTCTCACTTGGATTTCTGTATCTGTTTCTTCCAAAACCCTCAGGATAACTGAAAGATTTTCTAGTTTTTGTTAATTCCCATGACCTTTCATCGTGTCCAAAAATAATCTTTGTGAGATTGTCACATCCTAACAGAATATTGTCTGTGAAGTTTGTTAAACTTCATTTGAATAATATATTCACCTGGAAGGTCCATACATACTTATTATCTTTCTTTTCCTAGCAGTAATGATGGTTAGATTTATACATTAGCATTTTTAACCTCAGTTTCCCCAATACAATATACCATAATTAAATTAGACCAGATTTTATTGCACTGGCCCATTATTGTCCTTTCAAACTACCTCCTAAATCTAAAGACTCTTGTTAGACTGGCTATCCCTGGTGTTGCTGGTTCTTCCACTAATGGGATAGCTAACTACCCTTGACCAATTTCCTCACCATCCCTGTTTCACCTGTGAAAATAGTCTAATTCCAGCTGTCTCATGCCTGCTAATGAAGGTGTGGGTGTAGGCGATACCTCTCTTTGGCTTTGGCAACAGTTGTCCAAAACTTAGCTACATTACTCCATTCACTTGTGGTGACTGGGTGATTTGGCATTATCTAACCAACCCCCATATAAAAACAACAATATCACCCAAAAGGTGACTGTCTTTTACTTTCTCCTTCATGCCTCCAAAGACAGACACTTGCTTCCCCACACACAGAGAATGTCCAATTCCCCCAAGGAAAATGTCCAATTATCAGGAATATTTTGTATTCTTCCATATCTGAATTGCATGCATACTCTTCTTCCTTGTCCTTTGCTAAGGTAACATCCTACGTTTGGTTTAGGATGTTCCACCAGTCCTCTTTTCACTTCCTAGCATCACCTGGGGAGCTTTCACCTGACAAATCTCCTGGCAGTGCCATAGGTGGTTTCTTAGATCTCTTGCTCTCTTCTCAGAATACATGGCCATTCTGAAGGCCATGAGTGAGACCTCAGCGGCTTATCAGGTGTTGTAGTGTGGTGTTTGTTGCTGAGGTGTGTGAAGGGGAAAGCATGTGTTTTTATTTGTCCTCCGAAAGTCTTAAGAAACTGTTTCCTGCAGGGAGATAAGAAGTGAGCCTTGTGTTTTCCTGAACGTTTGGCCTGTGTATGGATGGTGATTCTCAGCTACGGCGCCTAACGATGTATATTGTGCCTTGGTTCATTAAGGAAGGTGCCTACGGTGGCCAGCGGCAGTGGTGACGGTGATTCTCTCACAGGCAGGTTAGATTTCATCACCCAGATCAGCGGAACAGCAGCCTCTAAGCAACACACTTTCCTGTGTATCATGTGTGGCAGAGCAGAAAGTGAGCAAACCCTGTAATTCCCACACGCTGTATGAGTGACCAGTGCTTTCCCTCTGGTAACTTCGCTGATTATTATTAAAGAGACAACATACAGTTTCTTAAGCATGGCTGTAGTAACAGAAGAAGTGAAAGTATGAAAGTTTGGCGCTCTTGCAGCATGCCCTGCGATTCCAGAGCAAGTTTGCTTCTGCACTGATGTGGTTCCATCTAAGTCTATAAATACTACAAATTTAAAACCAAGACGAAGTGAGTTCTGTTTTGGAGCTTTGTGAACACAGGAAGGGTGCAGGAATCAGCAGAGGACCATGCATACTGCCGAGGCTCCTGACCTGAGCCACGCAGCCCTGTGGCACTGGGCACTGCTGCACCGCTGCTCTGCAGTAACCCCTCAGCCTTCCCACGAGCGCTGCAGCCAGGCGAGCTCGCTGCTCTGCTGTGTCGTGCTCGGTTATTCACCTTGCCTCGGTGCTGGAGCTGTGCAAGAGCCAGCAAAAAGCTGGGGCTGCCAGAAAGCTCCTTGAGAGCGTCCTTGTCACTCAGCTTAAGGGCCTCCTTGCTAGGAGCCGGCCTGGGGTGGCTCCTGTAGCTAATGGTGGCTGGCGATCTTAGCCACCAATTCCAGAAGCAATGCTGGGTAACTGTAAAAATAGCTGCAGTGAGAATGCCTGTTCTAAGTACACTTTCCCCTGCCCTTTTCAGCATCCTTCCAGCAGCACCAGATGTTGCTGCTCCTTCCAGCAGCTTTCCCAGGGCCACAATTTGAACGATCAAGTTCAAGGGGAGGCAGGACATGCTCCTACTTGCTGGATCTTGTCCTATGCTGCCTACCTATGAACTCCTATCACTGTTCATGGCATAGAGGAACTCCTAAGCAATGGCCCTCCGAGGACTACGGCTTTCCTAAAGCATTTCCCTGATGAGATGCCAGGAGCTTCAGCATCACTCGCTTTGCCAGCCAATGCCACTGACTTCTGAACTCTGGGCAGCTGCTGCCTGCTTGGGACACGCTGCTCACCCTGCATCAGCAGACACAGGTGTTGCACATCCCTTGCTGCCTGACAGCCCTCTCGGCCTGGGGTTTCCCGGTCCCCGCTTCCCTCCCAGCAGCCAGCTGTGCCACAGGAGCTGGCGGGAGCAGCTCCTGTGGGTCCCTCTTGTCTCTGCAGGCCTTGCTTGCCCTGCTCATTTTGCAAATGGTCTTCAAAATTCTCATTATCCACATGCACCCTGCGCTAAGTTCTGCATACTACCTGTTTTGTTAGGTAGGGGAGAACAGCCATTCTCTGGGCATGCAAAGTGTGTGCCCCGGCTAGGTCCCTGCTGAGGCCTCTGTTGAGGCCTTGTTTTCCTTATCCAGTTATCACTGGATAGAATCACAGGCTCCCTTTACATGTTTCCTTGACCTTGGATTTTGGCTAGCTCTAGCCATCTTGTGCTGGGAATCACTGAAGCACCTCTGCAAATGCAGGCTCCTCCTGTGAAAGCAGACAGCTAGTGTGCATGACTTACACAGGAAAAAAAAAAGATCCTTTATTTTCTGGATTCACTAGCAGTTGCTTGTAGGTCCTTTTCAGAGATGTCTCTGTAAAGATCACTCCCTTCTGAGTTGTCATCTTCCATTTCACCGGAATTCTCCATGCTTTGCTCCTCAGAGACGTTCTCAGATACTGCTATGATGACGGGCACCCTGCCCACCATGGCGGATGGGGTACAAGGAATGTTAGAAGTTCCTACCAGTTCATACCTGAATGACATGATTTCATTTTCCATGCGCGTGCTGGTGATAGGCAGTGGCTTTGGCAGAACCAGCGTGCCGGTGACTCGCATGACCTGGAAGGGGCCTGTGTCTGTCTGGGACTCGAGCCTCGTCACCTCACTTCGGTCTTCCAAGGAGCGTTGTTCTCCCCGGCTGTTGACACCCTTGTACAGCACAATGCAGTGCACCGCAAAAACTACCTTTCTGATGTACTTGCATGTCCTGTTGGAAATATCTGTCACAAAGACAATGGGATCACCAGGGGAAAATACGTTTTTCTCCAGGTAAATCCGAAGGATCACAGAGCCACGACTGAAGCAACAGAGGTAAACTGCATCTTTCCTAGTCTCCACCATTAATGGATCCTGCACAGAGGTGGGAGAGAAAGGCAAAGCACGGTGAGTTCTTGGTGCTAGATATGCAGAAATTCCCCATTCCACAGCTGAGGCTGCTCCACACTCCTTGTGGACTCTGCTGTCCACATGGACCAGAGTCCTCATTGCTGCATGGAATGTGACATGGCTGAACTGTCCTGAGCATCTGGGCAACCATGCACATATGCACATATAAACCTCATCACCTTTAACCATCCACGCCTAAATTATGAGGGAGCCCACAAAATGGTTAAAATCAGTATGTTCTAGCTGTCTTGATGGTTGGTGACTGACTGTGCCAGTTTAGACCAAAACTGCCTATGTGAAAAAGGGACTTTTTGTTTGTTGTGAAGGGCTGAGACTTCAGAGAAGGAGAATAATCTCTCATTTCCCCATCCTGGGTCTTAAGGCACTCCCTGCATATTACTTTTGAACTTTTACAATGCATCTTATGTGCTAATAAAGAAACATCCTCGTGCAAACCTAGGACCAAGATGGCAGAGCATACTGAAGGTGTCACTTGGACGCTAAAAGGAAGACGGTGGTTTAGCCAGAACTAGAGATTCATGGACACTCAGTGGCAATAAGTAGAAGCTCTGAACTGAAACAAGCAGTAGCTTTATGTGTCCCCACCTCAGCTGTTTGTTCTCCTTACCATGTATTTCACATCTGCTCCACCGTTACCAAAGTTTCCTTGCAGCAGTAAATATCTCTTCTCTTTAGCTAACACAATTTCACGGCCGCTGCAAGTCCCTTGAATAAAATATGAGATGAAGCCAATTTTGCTGGTGAATGTCGAGGGAAGGCTTGGAGGAAAGCTGAAGTGGAAGTCAAAGGTGTGGACCCCAGAATCGAGCCAGCCATCTGTAAGCCAAACAATATTGTTACTAGGAGCCTGTTAAACACTTGGGGTGTTTGCACCTTCTCACTGGCAACCACAGCTGTTCACCTGATCTGAGCATTTGGTCCAGCATTTTATTTCATCTATTCAAAAGAGCCTGTGTACAGTAAAAATAATATTTGGCCCTTCCTCTGCACAACTGTGAGTCCATTCCTTCTAGAGTCTCCTATTTTCTTTTGATCAAATTCAGTTTTATGTGGGTGAGATACCGCTCCCTGTAATGAAAGACTATCCTACTTATGGGGGAACAAACACAGCCTCTTTGTCTGCATCAGACCAGCTCTTGACTTTTCACCATCCAAGGTCTACTTGTCCTCATCATGTGTAACTGCTGACACTTTTATTGTCCAAACTTGGGCTTTCTAATATTTTATGCTAAAATTTTCCTTTGCGCAATATCACTAGGGCATGTGACACTTTCAGGCTTCTGTCCTCCTAACTTCATACCTTTGCAGATCAATTCTACAATGTCTCAAGTTTTAATAACCTAAGCTGGATAGTCCTGCTGGCAGGACAGCCCGGATATTGTTTCCTCACAGTGTGGAGGATTTACCAGCTGGTGTAACAGTGTTTTCAATCAAATGGGATTGTAACTCTGAAGAGAAGAAATGCGTAAAACAATCTGAAGGGGAAGAAACTAAAATTCATCAGCCTTTTGATAAATGCAATATAAGAAAGTCATGTTCTTTTACTTGACGGTCTGTAGAAACCTGAAAATCTATGGGCCTTATCTCACTTATACCAAGTTCTCTGTAAGTTATTTTAGCAATGTTCTTGTTTTAATAGAAGACTTTGAAGTGGGAGCAGACTTCAAAGTGGGAGGAAAAGTACACTTTAACCTTGAGAGAAACAAACATTCTCCTTCTGGAATGACCTGGGGATGGATCCTGGGGTGACTGGTCTGTCTTGTAGCCCCAGCTGGAAGGGGTGTAGGATGCAGTATAGGTTCTGCAGTGTGTGGAATGACTAAAAAAATCAGTTTTCTCCATCTCTGCTCCAGGTACGACCTTAAGAGCTTGTCTGTATACACAGAACTGAAGTGGGTCAGCCTTCAGGTACAGCATACTTACAGCTACTTATTCCAAATTCGTTTAAGCCTGTTTTTTTCTGGCTTATTTTACATTTACATCTGTCTTCACTGCTAATGCTAGTCTCCATGAACTTCAGAGCCTGGATGTAAGAGAGAGAACCAGGAGAGATGGAAACTTTCTGTTGGTCGAGGAGGATTGGGTTAGGAATTATTTAGGCAAACTGGACACTCATAAACCTGTGGGCCCGGATGGGCTGCACCTGAAAGTGCTGAGGGAACTGGAGAGGGTATTGCTGAGCCACTCTCCACCATCTTCGAGAGGTCATGGAGAGTGAGGGAGGTACCAGAGGACTCGAAGAAACCAACATCTCACCAGTCTTCAAAAAAGGCAAGAAAAAGGAGCTGGGAAACTACAGGCCTATCAGACTCATCTCCATACCTGGAAAGGTGGTGCAGCAGTTCATCCTAGAGACTATCTCTAGGCATGTCAAGGAAAAGGAGGTGATCAGTAGTCAGCATGGATTCACCAAGGGGAAGGTGTGTTTGATGAACCTGGTAGCCTTATACAGCCTTCTTTGGTGGGGTGACTGGATAGATGGATGACAGAAGAGCTATGGATGTTGCCTACCTTGACCTCACCAAGGCTTTTGACACAGTCTCCCACAACATCCTTACAGGAAAGCCCTGGAAGTGTGGATTGGACGTGCGGACAGTGAGGTGGATTGAGAACTGGCTGGATGGCAGAGCCCAGAGGGTCATGATAAATGGGGTCGAGTCTAGTTGGGGGCCTGTGGCCAGCGGTGTCCCCCAGGGATCAATGCTGGGCCCAGGGCTGTTCAACTTGTTCATCAAAGACTTGGACAAGGGCACAGAGTGCACCCTGAGCAAGTTCTCTGATGATACCAAACTGGGTGGAGTGATTGACACTCCAGAGGGCTGTGCTGCCATTCAGAAGGACCTGGACAGGTTGGAGGGTTGGGCAGAGAGGAACCTCATGAGGTTCAACAAGGACAAGTGYAGGGTCCTGCAYCTGGGSAGGAATAAYCCYAGSCRYCARKASRGATTAGGGGCTGACCTGCTGGAAAGCAGCTCCACGTAGAGGGACTTGGGAGTCCTGGTTGACAAGTTACCCATGAGTCAGCAATGTGCCCTTGTGGCCAAGAAGGCCAATGGGATCCTGGCCTGCATCAGGAGGAGCGTTGCCAGCAGGTTGAGGGAGGGGATCCTGCCCCTCTCCTCAGCCCTGGTGAGGCCGCACCTGGAGTACTGGGTGCAGTTCTGGGCTCCCCAGTACAGGAGGGAGCTTCTAGAGCGGATCCAGCGTAGAGCAACGAAGATGATTAAGGGATTGGATCATCTATCGTAAGACGAAAGACTAAGTGAACTGGGCCTGTTTAGTCTGGAGAAGAGAAGACTGAGATATATGATCAATATGTATAAGTACTTGAGGGGTGAATGCAGGGAGGAAGGGGCCGAACTCATCTTGGTGGTGGCCAGTGACACAACAAGGACTAATGGGTACAAACTGAAACATAGGCAGTTCCACGTCCATATGAGGAAGAACTTCTTTCCTGTGAGGGTGACCTAGCCCTGGAACAGGCTGCCCAGAGAAGCTGTTGAGTCTCCTTCTCTGGAGATCTTCCAAACCTGCCTGGATGCCACCCTCTGTGACCTGTGCTCTAGGGGACCCTACTGGAGCAGGGGAGTTGGACTCTATGAACTCTAGAGGTCCTTTCCAGCTTCAACCATTCTGTGACTCTGTGTGACACACCACTCACAAAGAGACTCTTGAGATACTGCACTTCACCTCCTGCATCGGTCCTCAGACTAAGAATGGTGTACTAAGAATGTTGGCGGCCTTAATCGGTGTCACCGAGTTCACTGTGGCAGTGGAGGTGCACTCACTTGCCTTGCCTCCCCACTGCTGGTGGACATGAGTCCCATTGCCCAGGAGAACCAGTCCCTTTCTGGCCTCACAAAACTCTATCCTCCTGAGCCACATGACAGACTTACGTCGCAGATGATGGTTGTGGCTGTGAGAAAGTGTGAATAGGTTGGTGGTAGGAATGAATTGAGAGAAGACCTTTCTATGAAGAACACAGCAGGTTCTGTTGTGACAACAAAGGTGACTGATCTTGCAAAGCAGTGCATGAAGTGGTCTGGGCTGGTTCACTCTGACCAGACATTGCTGCTGCTGCTGCTGAGGTTGGTTAGCGGTAGCAGTGCAACTCAGCCCTAACAATCCTAGAGATGTCACTAGTCATAGTCAGCGATGGGCTGGAAGTCAAGGCCTTAGGCAATCTTAATTTCAGAGAGACATTACTGAATTCCCTATGCAGCTACAGGAGTTAAGAAGTGTGTCCATTAGGCAACCAGATCCAGGTGTACACATGTCTTACATAAGGTGGGACCAAAGTAGGGCATGTGGTAAGGTCAAATACCAGACACAAAGGTGCTATCAAGCAACTGAATGTCAAAAGCTGACACACGCAGCAACCCATTCAAATATACATTCTGATATGCCAGCATCAGTGGGGAGCACAAAGTATTCAGGGCAAGAAGAGTCATGTCTGTATCTTTTATATTTTAATATTATTTCTTGGACTTGTAAGAGTACTTCTGTAGAGTGCTATGCTGGGAAAGATAAAAAAGGGAAAAAAGGAGATATTACAGGGCTGTAACATCAGTTTGTCTATAGGAAGATTTTGCAGACTGCAGTAGATCAAGGTTAAGGCTGTAATGCAGGTGAAAGGCAGAAGTGACCTTAGGACAAGGCAGAGCCTTCAAGTCTGTGAGGAAGCGAAAGCTGACCACTGCCAGCTGGAGCCGGAGTGCAGCTTTTGTGCATTGGCATGCAGTCTAACTTCAGTCCTGATCTAAACAAAGGTGATGACTTTTAGCCCGTGATCTGCAGACTAGATCTCCAGGATTCCCCACAGGTCCTAAGGCAGGGCGAGGAAGGGAAGTGCACCTTTTTGGGGACTTCCAACAGCTATTGCACTCCCTGGAATAATTCACTGGTCTGCAAATGAATAGGCCTTATAGCCCATTGACTTTATTCCTTATAAAAAAATCTATATATATCTTATAAAAAAACTTTTACAGGCTAGCTCTGTGTTTACATGTGTGAATGTTGGGGTGCATATCTCACTGAAAACATCATACTTTTGTGGGTAGTTTCAGTGCATGTCTCAAATTTCTCTTGTCTCCCAGTAAAGATACAGCAGTACAGCAACAATCTTAACTGTAGCCCCTTACAGTATTTCCAGATATAATAGAGCTTGGGTCATCAGTGGCATATGAGGCAGTAGAAATGCGGGCAAGGATTTAGAAGACCAAAGAGTTCTTCAGTAACGTGCTTGTGACTGGAGGTTTTCTACATGCTGCTGAGCAGGCCATGGTAGCTTTCTCTGCAACCCCTGTTCACTTCAGCCACAACCCTTGATGAGCTTCTCATGCTCTGAAATATGACATCCCCTACCAAAAACCTGCAGTTTATGCCAAGGGCCCTGCTGTTGTACAATGCAATGAAAGGGAACATATCACAAGGCGAAACAGAGCACATGGACATAGGCACAAAGAAGACTTCCACACTGGTCTGATCCCATCTTCATTAACCCAACACTAAGAAGCTGTTATTACATTAACTGGCGCCTGGGTCTTACCATTTATATGGAAATTATGCTCTTTGGAGATGAAGACAGCCTGGTTCCTGCACACAGTGCTCCTGCTATAGTCCAGGTCGGGATTGTCTTCTTCATTCCACTCCAGGTAGCCTCTTCCCACCAGCTCCACCTTCACCACAGGGTCCACGAGGGTGCTCCTAAGCTTCAGAACCAGTTGGCCAGCCATGTCGGAGCCTGCCAGGTATACCTTGTCCTCGGGCAGCTCCAGCTTAATTGATATCACAGTTGACATGAGGGATGAGGAGGAGCGAGGCGCTGCTGGGGCCCCAGGGACGCTTCCGTGACATTGGGGTTTGTGAGGTCACTGCGGTGAGAACCATGGCCCATCCCAGTCTAAGAAGCCTGCCTGTCTGTTACTAGCACTTAATTAATGGGAAATCACCGAGTTTCATGTTGAGGATCTCTCCAGGCAATACAACAGCCAAACCCTCAGACTTGCTGGTGAGAGTACACCCCACAAGTCACATGGCACCCCAGGGCATGGGTGCCTGTGTATTGCACCCCATCACTTCCAGTGGATTCAGGCTGCTCACGGTGCCCAGCAGTGCTGGGAGGTGGCTTCTGGCAGTGCCAGCCCTGGTTTTGGGGACTGCTCTGTTCCCTCCCCCTTCTCCCAGTTTTGGCCCCTGCCTTTTGGGTTTCCAGGATGAGACTTTCTCTCAGATGTCTCCTAGTAATCCCCTGGCTGCTGTTTAATTCAACTGATGGTCATCTTAAGCAAACTCCACTATTGCTACTTTCCTTGTAGTGTTTTCCACCTGAATTTGAAGACAAAATTCTTGACTGTGAGGGTGACAGAGCCCTGAAACAGGCTGCCCAGAGAGGTTGTGGAGTCTCCTTCTCTGGAGATCTTCCAAACCTGCCTGGATGCCAGCCTGTGCTGTAGGTGACCCTGCTGGAGCAGGGGGGCTGAACTCAATGATCTCTAGAGGTCCCTCCAACCTCAACCGCTCTGTGATTATCTGTTTTGGGCAACCACCGTCTCCGAAGACAGTTTTGGGTGCTGTGCTTGCATACACTGTGTATTTGCTATCATTTCAGCTCTTGTTTTCTGGGCACAGTACCAAGCGGGGCTGTACAGAGTTGCCCGCAGTAAACTACTAGTCGTGGGTAGTAAACGTGGCTGATGCAGCCAGCATGAGGGCGTCCCCAGGCTGCTGTAGGAAGACTGCAACAAATGCCAGTGAGATCTGAGCGCAGCAGGACAAGCAACCTGCCGTGACACCACCCCTCAGGGCAGCAAGGTCCTGCAGGGCTGCTGGGACCATGGGCTCTTCTTCATCAATGTAGGACGGTTGGTGAGACTTTGCTATATCATGGTAACCTTGTCCATGGCTAAAGAGAAATGACAGAGGTGAGACTCAGCCCACTTTGTCTCCTGCTCTCTGTCCTATCAAAGCAATTGCAGGTGGCAGAGCTTCTGCAATCACATTGTCCCACTAAGGGGAAAACACATTCCTTTAAATAAGTAAATAAAGTCCCAACAAAAGCAATGTGAGTCTGATCAGAGAGAGTCCTCAGGTGCCTTGGACACTCGGACTGAATAGATGCACCGTGCTGTGACCCACATAGCTGTGGGACAGGAAAGAACAGGATCCAGCACAGGAGATCAGAGACACGTGCGCTGCCTGGAGGAGCCGGCTAAAGACAACCCAGCGGCCCTGCAGCGAGGATCACATTCGCTGCTGGTGCCAGCAGACATCTGTGAGCCAGTGACGAGCTGAGAGCCCAGAGCAGAAGCGCTGGCACCGGCTCCACGGAACCCGATTAAAGATACAGTGTTCTCAGCTGCAGGCTGGAGGATGTGGGCACATGGTGAGAAATGCTGAAAATTGACTGAACAAGGCGGCCAACAGTTTAGGAAACAAGTCACACCATGCTGAACTTCAGACGTTCCCTCCTCCATACTAATTAGTCACTTGCTCCAGCTCTGTCAGGATTCTCCTTCACTGCCTCCGTACTTTATCCTTGCTTACCAGTTGTTTTCTTAAGAAAAAAAAGAGAGTTGAATTAACATGCTGACTGCAAACTGACACTCAGTCTCGCTTCTTGGCTGCTGCGTCTCTTTCTGTGAGCCTGCACTTGTCTTGCCTTATTAAAAAATAAGCTCTTTGGGAAAGAACTGTTCGGTGCCCTGGGTTGCAGTGGGTAGGAACAAACAGCAGCATTTTCTCAACTGGGCCTAGAATAACCAATAACAAAAAATATCCTTTTTCTTGTATACACTTGGAAGTTTTCAGAAGTCACTGCCTTGCACACAAGTTGCATGGTTATGGGTGGAAAAATAGCTCATAGCTACTTGCATAAGTGATGATATATCGTCAAGTAAAAAATTATAATCATGGATTATATATGAATTGAATACTAAACTCCCATGGTTTGGTGTTCAGGCACTGATTTATGCTTTACAAAAATAGCTTATAGCTATGATCTCCATACTACCAGTATGCCAACCCAATATTTCATCTCAATCTGTACATCTCCTGAGAATTTTAACTGCAATTTGAGCCTGCAATCAGCCAGGAAAGGGAGAAGCACTGCTTTTATCTCACATTTTGTTCTCTTTCCTTAACTTTGATTTCTGTCTTTAAGTTTGACTAGCTAAAATGAGCTGTGCAAATGTTGTTCCATTGCATCTTGTGACCTCTCTGACAAAATGATCTTTAAATTTCCTTTCCAGAAGAAATATATAGTATACTTTTAACAAAAGCAAATTTCAAAAGATACAGTAAAGAGCATTATATTCTGTCTTTGCCTATGTTGATATGTGGTGACATTGATTTTGTGCTTTCAGTTGATATCAGCTAAAATAGAAACCTTTATCTGAATTTTCTGCGCTTCAGAAGTTACAAATAGAAGGATCGTGGATCCATGTCTTGATATACTTATTTTTGCAAAGCCAAACCTGACTTTCACAGACCCTTCTCATTTATTTGAGAAGTTGTATGCAGTCTTATTGTGTTTCATAGGCGTGTCCAGTCATCAAACACTGTGATTTTTCTGCTGTGACAGTCATTGGTTTCCATTCTCCAAGAATCACATGGACATGGCCTTGGATTTGAGCTTCCTTCTTGGTTTCCCTTTAAAATTCTGACCCTGAAAATCCAAAGGGAAACAAGAGGCCAAATCCTTGAGCCCCTAGAGTTGCACTTGGATAAAACACATATCAATGTGTCAATGAGGGTGCAGGGTGACAGGGCTCAGTCCACAAGGGCTCATAGACCCTCTGGGTCATCACAGCTCCCCGAGACCTCCGGGTCTGCAGGAACTGGCTGTGGTAAAGCACGGGCAAGCCCCAGCCTGTGGGGTTAGTGATGGGACCGGTTTGCTCTCCTGGAGGACTGAATATGAGAGTGTCGCACAGACACTCGTTTGTATGCTGCTGCTTTCCACTACAATATGAAGGGCCTGCATTTGCACACAAATTCCCTTTGTGATTTGAGTGAATTGAGCTGCCTTGGTAGCTCTCCCGATAGTGACATGTGGAAAATGGAGTACCTGCATTTGAATTTTAAATTTCTTGTATTACTGGGGAATTAGGCCCTACTGATAGCAAAGAGTGCTTTAGATACTAAATGCTAGCACTGGCTTCCTCAAAGCTAGGTTTTTAAGACGTTTGTCTCATAGCCAGTGACACAGCTATGAGGAAACAGAGTCACGGAGGACTCTCCATAAGCTCAGCTCACTAATACAAAGGTTTTACTAGAGATTATGAATTGGGCAAAAAGAATTCAGGCTCCCTTTGCCAAAGCAGCCATTCTCTATGGGAAGATACTGTAATAAACGCTGTGAGTGGGATGATCAACCTGAGCTCAGGGGATAATTCCACTTTGGCATTCTCATGCAGTGATTTATTCACTTGGCAATCACAAGGTTCAATTATCTTTTATTATTATTGTTTTGGTTATGATATATTGTGTATGTAAATAATCAACATCTTCACTAATAATGTTTTGAATTTTGTCTGTGAGCATGACAAAAAGAAGCTTTCTTCAGTTCTCTTCTAAGATACTTTATTTGTATCAGTGTCCGTTCTACCTATCTCCAATATTACAATAATTATTTTTATGTGTTATTTTAACGTGTTCCATGATATCCACAGAGCTGAAAAACACTGCTCTTGCCAGCTGATTTGCTACCGACATGTCCCACAACAGATTTGAAGAGATGTGTCATATAGCCACACAGGGACACCAATTCCATGAAACGGCATGAAAGTGCACTGAGTTCTGACACCTTCTTTTTACGGGCATCAGTGGAAGTCAGAGTGACTGTAAACTCAGACCACCTTCTTCATTCCTTGGCTAATCTTAACTTTTAGTGGCTCATTCAAAGGAAGGATCCATTTTGGAAATTTATAACTATGCTTGGCAAGTGATGGGGGTTAAAGAAATGCAGCAGAGCCAGCAAGGCTTTAAAGCTCTACAATGATAGATCTTACCTGGAGAAAGTGCTTCAAAGCTGTCAATAACTACTTGTAAACCGCAGAGCTTGAAACAGGGAAAACATGTTTTCTCCCTCACACAGGGGCACAAAGCCTTGGCTGAAGCCCTTGCCTGGCTTATCCATCTGGCTGGTGTAAGAAATGAGATATCGATTTTTCTTATGATCAGAAACTTAGAGGAGCCACAAAGCTAGCAAGCATCACAATTTATTACACTCTAGGCGAGATGCTGGAAAAACTTTTGCTAAAACACCTATTCCTATTTAGCAAATGCGATTTAAATTGTGGTAGTAACCTATAGAACACACACTGCTAGGTTTGCTAGTGATGAGAACTGATATGGCTGGGAAGTGACTTGCATGCTGTGGTTTTCCATGTTACAGATAATCTGTTCACTGAAAAGAAAGAAAAATTCATTTGTAAACCTGTACTTTCACTCTACTTTTACTTAAATTATAACTCATTTCACTTGCAAGAAAGGAAGACCACAATGTAAAACCATAAGGGCTCTAATTCTTTCAGCTCAAAGTCACTTGCCTGCAATAGTTAAAACGCAGTATTCAACATCATTAGCAAGTTTGGGTTACTTTATGCCTGCCAAAGAGACACAGGAGTTTGAAACTTCCCTAATAAGCCGGCGAGTCCCAGGTGGCCAAAGTTTTCCATAGGCGGCCTGTTAATGATGGCCCGGCACTCGCGCCGCAAGCATCTGCTCTGCCGACTGCGGCTGCTTTAAACAGCCCCTCAGTCTGTCTGCATTTAAATCAGGAGGCGGATAAATGGGCCTATTCTGGTGTCAGGCCTTTGTTACCAGTGAGTGGGACAAAACAGCAGCTGGAAGGCCGTGGAGAACGGCCCGAGCCCGGGCGGAGCAGCACCCCAAGCCCCAGAGCTTGCTCATTGCGGATGCTGCAGGCCGGCAGCAGCATTTTTATTTACTTACTTGTTTGTCTTTTAAGCAATGCGCAGGAAAAAGTGGTGGTGTTGCTGACAAAAGGAGCTTTTCCAGGTTTTGTTTCAAATCAGGGCTATGCAGAAACTGGAGCTACTCGCTCAGCACCTTCCGGATCAGTCTCACCTCTTAACCCTTGGACACAGGAGTTGAGGTCTGTGAGCTGGGGCCCCTCTCATTGGAAAGGACTAGGTCAATCAGGCAGCAATTTACAGCTCCATAACAGGCTCTGTGTTTAACTCTGCGCTGGGGCAATTGAAAACTCAGAGAGGATTTAATGGGGCTGGAGAAAATAGCTGCCTTACTCAACTGGTTCCACATCCCTTGATAGTCTCCCCCAAATCCAGCCAAAATACGGGCTAAATTCGGCTCCACAATGATAATGAGAGGAGCTAAAGCAAACAAAATCCAAGCCCAGTAATTAACCTTCATTATAAAGGGTCAGGAGAAAAGCCTGATCATCTGCACAGGTATTTACTGTGAGAGAAATCTGAAAGACACATCAAAACTATTTGTTAGCACTAAATGGAACCTGCAGAGTGTGTGCCAGTCGCCTTCTCCTTCCCGTGAAGTTTCTCATTCACTGCTCCTTATCTCGCGCTGCGGTCAGAGCAGGGGCTTGTGCTTGGCTCTGGAGCACACCATGGAAGAGCTGCTCTCTCCTGCAGAGTCTTCCAAAATCCTGCAGTGACCTGGTGACAAATGAGCATAATGGAGAAGGCAGGATTTAACCCGGAATTCGTGGCTGTGTTGGCTTTCTTGGAGGCAAGTCCTTCTGCCAAAGTGGGGTGGAATCAGGGCTTTTCCAGAAAATGATGATAGAGCTGCTCTGTTTTTTTAACTCGAATACTGTGTCCAAAGTACCTGCTACATCTACAAGCATGCCTTTCATCGTACTTTGTCAGTCAGAAGAGGAAAGTTGTTAAAAAGCAGCCGGCTCTCTCCTGGAAAGCTTCCCAGGAGCTTGATGCTCTCTCCTTTCTACTGGAGCATTTCCTCCCTGCTTTAAATATTCATTATATCAATGAAAGGTGCAGGAGAATGACTTTCCTGACTAATTTTCAGTGCCATTTGTTGCCAACCTGTAGTTTATTTTAATCAGCATCTCATGAGAGCTCGTCACTCACCCTACATAATTCCCTACAGGACGTATCCACGATGACTGGGGAGGAACGCACTGAAAACCCCTTTGGGTACCTACCTGACCCTCATCCAGTCCATATCCATGCGCTTGGAGAGGGGATCCTCCTGCAATCTGGCTTTCGAAACTGGGCAAAGACATTTGGTGGGTGCATTGGTCAGGCTGGATGTAGCTGGTGAGATGTTTGGCTCGGATGCTGTTGGGTTTCATTGTTCTGGGCAGTCAGCAGGACCTGGGAGCAGAACTGTCTGGAACAGATAATCTGATAGGCTAAATCCAGTGGTTTGCTTGGGATACTGAGTCTGAGCTGTGCTTCTGAGCAGAATATTAAAAGAATATCTGGATTGTGTATTGTCAGTTGCACAGTTGCATTATTATTAGTAGTATTAGTATTTGTACAATAATGTAAATAATATACAGGCTCCCTAAGACCAACAGGGAAGAAACCTCCCGTATTGCCCAGTCTGGTGTTTCCTGTTTCTGTTGATTTGTGATGTAGAAAGCAAGAAGGTCGTCCCTGAGCCTCCTCCTCTCCAGACTAAACAACCCTGTGGGAGAGAGCTGGGGTTATTTACTCTGGAGGAGACGCAGGGGAGACCTTATCACTCTCTACAGCTATCTGAAAGGGGGCTGTAGTGAGGCAGGGATCGATCTCCTCTCCAGAAGACTACGGAGAGGAAATGGCCTCTAGTTGCACCGGGAGATAGTTGCACCCAGGCTAGATACTGGGAAAAAACTCTGCATGGAAAGAGTAGTCAAGCACTAGAACAGGCTGCCTGGGGAAGTGGTGGACTCAGCACCCCAGCAGTGTTCAAGGAATGTGTAGATGAGGCGCTTAGGACGTGGTTTAACAGATACGCTGCTGAAGGGCTTGCAGGTGGACTCAACAATCTCAAAGGCCTTTTCCAACCGTAATGGTTCTATGCTGCTTGTTTTTCTTTCTTTTAGCTTTCAGAGTCAGGCCTAGAAGCATGTGTCCAACTAGATTTGGAATCATAAATAATTGAAATGCACTAGCAAGTGGTAGTTTGGGTTGACTGATTTACACAGCGAGCAAAGCAAAGTGGTTGTGACCTGGATCTACCTTTGGCAGTCACAAAACTGGGAGGCAGCAGAAGGGGCTCCCCAGTATGCCACTAGACGGGACGCCAACCACGTTCACTTATGAAGCCAGGTTGCTGGTCTTCTAAATTACTTGTCATTCATGCAACGCACAGTCTGTGCTTTGATTTTTTAACAGCTCTATTGGCTTTTCCAGGGGTGTTGGATGTTCGTCAGTGTCTTGTTTTGCTTTGGTGGTCAGAGAATTAAATACGGAAGCAATGAAGACCTAAGGAGTGAAATTGTCATGCATGCAGTGCCAGGAACCTCTGCAAATAGAGCCCAGTAATATAGAAGAGAAAGAAAAGGAAAGGAGAGTGAAAAGAAAAGGGGGGGATAGGGGAGAAAGAAAAAGGTCCAAGCCAGGATACTGCTTGCTTTTTTCTGTCCCATTAGTAAAACTCAAAGAAAGGAGAAGTCTTTCACATGGAGTTTGCTGCTATTAAAGTGGGGGGATAAGATTCTTTCATTTGAATGAACTTCCTTCTCAGGCAGTCGGGCGCCCGTGTGGATTCGTGCCTTCTGCGAGGGCTCCCTGGCTTTAGTTCTCCCATGGTTGCACAAATCAGTTGTGATCCAGAAGGGAAAACCAGGTACCTCGCCCATCTGTTAGCACTTCAACCTGACGGTGCTGACTGTGCCATGCGATGCTGTTGCTTCTGCTCGTCTGCACTGACCTCGTGCTTTTAGGGGGTTTATTATTTATGGAGGCAGTTTTAGCTCTAATGCAAAATACGTTGTTCTTTTCGGAAAACCACACCACACTGTATTAAGCATGAATTGCATGAAATTTTTCATACTGTTGTACCTTGATGAGTGCTAGGAAGTGCACTTTGTATCGGTTCTTGCAGCCATTATAGTTGATTTTTTATTAATGTTTCCCTTGTAATTCTCTATTTGCTCCTAGTGGAGACAGGGAATAAAACGGGAACTCTCCAGTGACTAATTTAACATTTTTGAATTCCACGGTTGTTAACAAAAGACTGAGCAGTCCAGTGAGTAAAAGCTATCTGGCAAGTTCAAACTGACACCAAGACTACCTCCCCTGTGGGCTAGGCTTTTTTTATTATTATTTATTATTATTATTATTATTATTATTATTATTATTATTATTAAAAATCATTCATTTTATGCGTGTTGTTCTCCTGCAAGACAGCATTTTCGGAGAGATTTAGCAGTGCGTAAACGAAGCAGGCAGCTCCGTGAGCACCGGTCACTCCTGCCTTTGATGGAGCCCGTGCTGGCTGGGAGCCCCGAGACGCTGCCGGCACCGGCCCCCTGCCTCTCCCACGGGTGCCTATTAAACGGGGCGGGAGCTCCGAGCCGTGGGGAGACGAGGCCCCCGGCACCTCCTCGGCCTGCGTCCTGCTCCAGGCTGCACTGGGACACCGGGAGGTTCCAGGCAGCATCCAAGGAGTCGTGCTGGGTGTTGCTGGGTGCACCCGACATTTGTGTCTGTCCTCAGCTGAACGAGAAGCGTTTTCCCATTGCTGTGGCAGGGGGAAGGGGCAGCTCCTGAACGCAGTGGAGCAGAGAAGGGGCCTGAGGTCGAGGGTCCCGCACCGAGGAGGGCACCGAGACGTGTCCCGGGGATGGGGCTGCCTGCGAGGGCAGCCCCTTGTGCGGGTGAGCCGCTCTGCAAGGCCAGCCTGTGATCTGGCAGGGTCTTGCAGCAGCACGTGTGAAAAATCAGCTCTGACAATGCACATTATGCAGCCATTGTCTACACGTGTTTCCATCAATTGCATGGGAAAAAAAAATGCCTTTTGCTTTGATGGACGAAACAATAGCACAAACCAACAAGGAAGGGGAAAAAACCACACAGAGCAGAAGGACTCTTATTGTGTGGAACTAAAGGCGATTAAGAGGGAAAATTCTGCTTGGAGTTTGAAAGCAGTGTTGTCTCTATATTGTATAAACATAAGTGAGCTTTCCAGCACTTCTTTCTTTTTCCTCAGGGATGGAAGCTGTTATTCTCACCCAAAAGAAGGGAGGGGAGTTATAAGCAGTCATACAAACGGGATCAAATTCGTTCCATGGGAGCTTTCACCTGCGAAATAACAGGAGCGGGGGGATCAGCTGAGGCTGCAGTGGGGAGACGCCGGGTGTGTTAACGTGTGGGGAGACCTTCACCCCGGAGCCTCCATAGGGGCATCCTGCCCGTGACTGCCCGCCTGGGTCGGGGGCAGCCCGAGCAGAGCCCTCCGCTCCCCGTGCCTGAGTCCCTCAGGCTGTTCGGTTGTGCCCGCTGGGCAGGGGAGCAGGGAAGGGAACGGAAGGGGCGCCCCGCTGCGCTGCCCTATGGATGTGCCCCAGCCCTGCCGAGGCCACGGGCTTCCCCGTGCGAGCAGCGCGCTCCTCCAGCACCTGGGGGAAGGCTCCAGGGAGCGGGGGGTTCTTGTGTTCCCAGCGGTGGCTTCAGGGAGCGGGGGGTTCTTGTGTTCCCAGCGGTGGCTTCAGGGAGCGGGGGGGTTCTTGTGTTCCCAGCGGTGGCTGTGGTCTCCTAACAGTGAGTCCTCGAAGGAGTCCAAAGCTCAGCAGCAGGAGCTTTGGGTCCAGGGCACCTTTTCATCCTGATTTTTTTTTTTTAACAAATGACCAATATTTGGGTTATGAGGTTGGTGGCTTCTTAGGATTTGCTGGTTTGCAGCAGCACAGCTCAGTAAATATAATATAAATTCACGTCTCAGCTCTTGCTAAACTAGGGAAAACATTTATTACCTTATTCACTTGAAGTCATCCTGTGTATTTCTTGTTGTACATGAAAAGCATTTTGTTTACAGTGAAATCTCTTCTTCTGTATATTATTATAAACGTCTCTGTGTCTAAGCTTTGACCCTCCCAGTGCAAGAACTGCCTCCAGCTGACTCGGTATTGATCGGTTGCTCACACACCCCGGCCTGCATTTGTAAGCTGGATTAGTGTGAAAACGCTCGCTGGTGAGGCCGACAAACACTGCGAAGCAGAGAAACCATCGGAAACACCAAATCAAGCAGAAGTTTGACCTCACTATAATGCACGTGGGCCAAACTCGGCATCTGCTGAGCACGCACATGCCAGGGCACGGGATACACAAACCTAAACAACTTGAACCCCCCAAATGCAGCAGCTGAGAAGCTTTGTGTGCAAGTGGGTATCACCCATAAGAAGCATTTTGAACACATAAAGCATGCAAAAATCATTAGAGAGCTAAATGAATGAAGAAAATTTGCTATTTAGGAAATAAAAGAGATCACCAAAGTGGCTTGCATGTAAGTCTGCACGTTTACAGCTTTGTTAAGAATTGGTGAGGCATTTCAGACTTTGGAGTGGGGTGATTTAAGGATTTAGACCCGTGGGAGTACAGTGCAAACCAACCTTCTTGACTGCCCATTTTGGAAGCTGCTGCTTTTTTTTTTACAGAAAAAGAGAACTTTGATTTGCTATAATCCTGAATCAGGAGAAAACACAAAGATAATTAAGATTTCAGCAACCAATTTCTCAGCCTGGTTCAAGTCCCAAAGCACCAGCAAACACAGATGAACCTAAACTGTGGAAATTGGGACTAAAATAAGAATTTGATTGGAGACCTATCCAAAAGTAGCAAACAGGAGGCGATGCTAATTGCCCCGCTCCCGGTGAACATTTACCAGTGTGCAATGGGAATATATACACAGCAGCCTTGGTAAAGAGATGCGTGACGCTGGCGGGAGCCTCGGCGGCAGCGCTCACACTCTCCAGCGCGGGAAGTGACGAATTCAATTTGCAGAAGCAGCAGCATTTGCTACGGAAAGCACCGGCGCTTCCCTCTTGTCCGCAGCCAGCGCGAGCAGGGCTAACGAAGGGATTTTTGCCTTGGAGAGCAGCTCTGGTTTCTTACTTTTTCCCAGGGAAATGTGTTTTCCAGTTGATGGGCCCGGTTCCTCCTGGTAAAGGAGCCTCCCATGCAGGCTCAGCCCTAGATCTGCAGGTCCTCATGGCCATGGGATGGTCCTAGCCAGGCTTGCAGGCACCTTGGGCTGCAGCTGGGGTGGGAGGTGGGAATTGCCCCGATTCACTGCCTCGTTGCTGCCGTTCTGGTTCCAACAAAGCTCTGGCTGCCACGGTGAACCTCTGCTTGTTTGGTTCTCAGCTACGGCTCAGCCCTCAAATGAGTCCTTATTTTTATTTTCGAGACGCAAGGAATACCGCTGATACATAAATGACATCCTGGGAGTCACACTGCAAGTCCAAACCATAAAATGATATTACTTACAAAAACAGGTTTTCAGAAGAAGCATAGTAATTGAGTTTGGCTCTTTTATGGATGAAATATAACGTGATCAATAGATTATTATGCTTTCTAGTAGTTAAAGTTTTATGTTTTAGAAATGATCTATGGAAACTATATTGGTAGAACACAGGGCGCAAATCTCCAGTTACATTAAACCATTTCTATCTATCTGGCATCTTTCTGTGTGAACTCCAGCAATAAGGAAATGCTGATCAGTGCAGACCTACCTGCTAAGTTTCAGTGCAGGCCTATATGGATGGCCTATGAAACGGATTTTAAATAATTGATTTGCCTTTTTTTAGCATCAGTAGCTTGCTGAAGGAAACAAAAAGGTGAAACACGGATAACCTCCCTGCCATTTACAAGGCTCAGAACCCAGAAAGGGGATTGGCAACACGGTCCTTTTCCTTTCCAGGCTCTTCCTAGAACAGCTCTTCTTACACAGGAGTCCAGGGGTGCTCTGTGTTTGTGTTTCCAGGTCGGAGATCTGGCCAGTGCTCCGGAGCACCAGGAGGTGTTCAATATTTAATTAAAAACTGAAATGGAAACAGAAGAGGTTGCCGGAGCCGCAGCCACGGAGGACAAGGAGGAAGGGGCGGCTGCGGCTGCCGCAGGCTCCGCACCTCGCTGTGGGGCAGAGCTCTCTGCCCCTGGGCACGGCCCCGCCACGCCGCTCATCCTCGTTACGCCAAGATGTTTTCTTAATGTGTTTAACACTCCCGCTAGGGCTGAGCTAGGCCTTTCCAGTACGGCAGAGTAAAGGCAGTTTTGCCACGTTCCAGATTTCACAGCTCCCCATCCCACGCATCAAGCTGGACTTTGTGGGCGTTCGTACAACCGCGGGGGGCCGAGCCAGCCCGGCCGCTGCCGCCCGCGCCCTGGTGGCAGCAGGGGTCTACGCGGAGGCCTCGGAAGGGCAGCGAGCAAGGGAAGGTCTCTGCGATGCTGCTCACGCGCTCTGCTCAGGCCAGGGAAGGTCCGGAGCTGGATACGGTCCCTACAGATTTAGTGACGAGCGAAACCAGCCCTTGGGTGAACCGGTCTGGGCTCCCTTTGAACTCAGTTCTGCACACACACACACGGACGTGCTGGTAAATAGTTGCGACCGAGATTCAGCCTCCAAGAAATAAACCTCCTAGTTTATAATAACTGGGGATATTTCCTTGGGACCTCGTGAACGTGCCCAGATATGGTCCGTTCCCGGCAGCACAAGACCCGGGGCGAGCAGCTCTGGTGGAATGTGCGGCTGAAGAGGGAAGGGTCCCCTTGCAGACACCGGCAGTGCCGCCGGCTTTGGGCAACGCGTCTCGCCACAGAACTGAACAGAGGGTAACGGCAGGGATTGCTGCCTGTGCATCTGTTGGCCTATTAGCTTAGGGCAATCACTCTGCAGCGAGGTGACAGCTCCTTTATGGAAGTTATTGAATTCTAGTCCTGAAAACAACGCATCAATAATGAAGGGTTAGCAAGAGAACACAATACACCTGTGTCACGCTAAGTACATATTTCAGAAAGAGAGAAATGCAAATTGGTTTTACGGACAATATTGGCTGCCATAGACAGCTTAGGCCTGGAACTCAGACATGAATGTTAAATATTATTTAAATTTACCTTCTGAGGAAAATCAGAAAGATGAACTATTTATTACTGGGTTGACTGAGCAGAAAGGAGATGGGAAGGGAGTGAAAGTGAGGGTCATCAGGGTGGCTCACTGGGCTTTGCTGACCTTTAGAAGAACTCCCAATTAATTAGTAACCTTGAACATTGATAAATTAGATAATATTCTCTCAGCCCATTCTCATTTTTTATTCAGCAGAGAATTTCAGCTTTGTTCAGCAGAATAACCTCCCTTTACATACATGTAATATTGAATGACTCGCCAAGGGTTTAATTTAAGGTTTAACTGTTATGTCTCGACTCCTTGCTTTCTAGCCTGTTCTTAGTGGTTTGCACTAAACTCACGACAGCAGAGACACCCTACAACACCCAGGTGAGGAAAACAAAGGAAAAGGGCTGCTTGTTTCCCATCCATACGTCTTTTTAGTTTTGAATAAAAAGGGGATTAAAGGGGCTACTTACAGCTATACTGTACAGACACGACCTTCCCTGTGCCAGCTCTGTGGCTGCTTTCAAGGCTTTCTATAGTGTCTGAAGGAAACTGAAGATTTTGTCCTTGAATTTTTATCTTCAATAAAAAGAAGAACAATCTCTTTTTCATGCATTCCCTATACCCATCTTGTACCTATTCTTTGCTATTTGCAGTGTGCAGCTCAGTGTGCAGTAACACCTTCCACTAAACCTCCCCTAGAAGCAGCTGTGCCCACAGCAGCCGGGCTGAGCCCCATGGCGGGGACACGGCGTCTGCTCCGGGCAGTCACAGGGAGGCAGGAACCCCGGACGGAGCCGCCTCTTTGCCAAGGTGCTCCCCTCTCCTTCACAATATTGACTGCTGCTCGCCAGGGCCTGGGCAAAGCACTAACTCCCTGCAGCAGCGGTTATTTATGGACGAGGTGTCAGAGAGTCAAAAGCCTCATTTGGGCTGAAAATCTTTATAGCTTTAATGGTCTGATACAGAATATCTAGGGTTTTTTTTTTATGAATTATATTTTACATTTTTTTCAGATTTTTAGTTCATTGTTGTCTGTATTATTTACATTCACTGGCCAAACATCTCTTGTATTTCTTTTTCCAACAACATCTAATATCCAGCAGGACTAAGGTGCAAAAAATTTTCTATCAATCAGAGTCATGTGTTTGCAAAGCACTCCTTTGAGCTCCTCCTGTATATGAAATATTGCAAAGCAGCTTCTGTTTGAGGGCACATACTCTGCGTTGTGAAAAAAAACCCACATACATACAGACTTCCCATGTAACATAATACCCATAAGGGGACAATATGAACAAGAGTTTTGCCTGCTCAGGTTGCACGATGATCTATTAAATGAGTAAGAAAAATGCTGAGGAAAAATGAGGCACCTTGAAAGACTAGTGCAGTCTTTAAAAGACTGCTGCCCTTCTGGTTGCTTTCCTCCTCTTGGGCTTTGCCTCCACTCTTTGCAGTGGATCCCTAAACCTCCACCCTTTGCAACCTCCGCTCTGCAGCTCCTGCTTTATACTCGATTTCCTTCCCAGAATAACACGGTTATGTAGCTGCTTTTATTGATAGCCACAACAGCACACAAGTGAAAATAGGGCTGGCAAAGTTAAGTGATCCCTCCTAAAGGATGACTGCCTCTTCATCAGTAAATACCGTGGAGGGATCCTCACGCACAGAGCGATCCTACAAGAAGAGGGCGAGGAGCCTACGGAAAGACAAACCCACGAGTTGCGGCTGGGAGCCGCGGGCTCTGGAGCCCCACGCGAGCCAGCACGGACGGGGTCACACCCTGACCGTGTGTTCCCAGGCTGAGGGACTCCCGCCCGGCACGCGGGGTCTCATCCTCAGCTATACGGACTGCTTCCTTCACTCCACTGCAAGGGCTCCCACGTGGGAAGTTACTCCAGTGCTCTCAGAGCAACAGCAAAGATATGAAGTGATGGGCACAACGTGCTGGGCAGAAACTCCCGCATGTATAGGAGCCTGACAGGAGATATACATTAGCTGTAAGGTAGAGCTGTCCAGCTGTGCTAACAAAGGAGGAACAACGACAATACAGAAATGGCTTCTCTGAGAAGGAAAGGCAACACAAAGAAATGTAAGGTAAGAGAAATATTTATTTAAATTTGCACAATAACGAGCTTATACTGAACAAATTCAATCAAGAAATAATAGTAAGTGCGGTAAAACAAGGAAATATTGATGACTTTTCCCATCAGAAAACATTAAGAAGCCATGCCTGTGCATCACGGTTTTTGTTTTTGTGGTTTTTTTTTACAATAACTTGTATCATTTTTTTTTTCCAGAGCACATACTGTGCGTAACACATCGTAGGTACTATCTTCTTTATTCCCGAAGGCCTCATCCTTGTACTCCAATGTCTGCTAATGTCTGCAGTGAGCAATCAAACACATTTATGCAGATCCAAATATGATTAGGTAAAAATCTCTGCACCTAGTCAAGTGTTGGACCCTCAAGCTTAAAAAGACTCCTAGTTCATTTTTGATCTTGACATTGTTATGTACATCATTACAGTGTGTCGTTTTACACTAACCTAATATTCTGCTTAATGATTTCAGACATATAAATAGCCAGAAGTTGGGCCTGACCTCACACAAAAGTTTAAACATCTGAGATTTTCTTGAGTCCCATTAGTTTCACTCTGACTCCTCACTGAGTTCATCACATTTCTGCACTTTAGATGGACAAAACCTACCTAATTTCAGATTTGATTTTGTAAAATTTTTGGTCTAAAGATTTTCTTTTTTTGGGAAGGAAATTCTTTAACCAGAAACTGCTTGTGAGAGGTGGTTGTTAGCGTCACAGCTCCTGAAGGCACTGTGGATCCACTGAGCAACAAACGTGGCCGTTCTGAGGGAAGAAAGAATAAAAACTCAGTAGTATAACCGTATACAAGTTCAATCCACTTAAGAACATCGGTTATTTGCAAACACCCACTAGGCTTTAACATAGAGATCCATAAAACAGGGATGTGCACAAACTTTGATCTGATTCATGAAATGGTCATCCTGTCCCTCCCACCCGCAAGGGAGGGATGTGCTGACCCTTCTCACTGGGCAGTGGCTGTTGTCTGCACCCTAAAGCTACAGCAATGGAACTGAAAGAAGCTGAGATTGCTGAAAGACTTTCAGCTGCCCTAGAGGCACCAGCTGTTTGCCCAGGGTACACACTGGGCTGTTGAACAAGGGCACTCTGTATTTTATTTAACTTAGACAGAAGAGACAGAGAGTTTTATTTAGCGCTAAGTGCTTCAAATTAATACATCCAGGCAGTAACACTGGCAAAGGTTAATTTGTTCAGGTTTTCTCTGATAGTTTAGACTTCTTTTTTTTTTTGAGAATAATAGCAATTAGGGAGACAGATTGCCTAAGATACGATTAAAATATAGAGAAAATATGTTTTCTACGTTCCAATTACTTCTTTCCTCAGTCTGTTTCTCTCAATGCAAATAAAATGTGTGCATTATTTTAAAATTAATTCAAATACAGTTAGATGACAGAATTGCCAGGGCTGATTAACGACCAAGGTCTGAATCATTCTGACGTTTTCTTTCACTCTCTCTGTGACAGGGGGTGAGACAATCCTACCGTTCACCTTCTTTACTGGTGATTGGAAATGGTTTTGCAGCTAAGGCAGCTGGAGCTGATGCCTGGCTTTCTGAATTCTTAAAGGATTTGTGTAAACCTATTTTGCAATAGCTTGGTTAGAGAGGCTTATCCTAGAGCTTTGACCTTCCACACGATGCTCTGCAAGAAAAGAGTGGGATGACACAGGACGAATGAGACAGAACTATGCAAACTGAGCACAGCATTAACCTGATCTGGAGGGAGAGGGCTGCTTGCATGCAGAACTAAAATATTAAAATGCCAAGAACATGAATAGATATTGTATTTCTAAAAGAATACTGCTCTGTGAAGGGAACTGAGTAAGATTTGCTTGCTGAGGGACAAAGCGCTACATCTTCGCTGTTAAGCATCACTGCCCTGTTGTATGTTTTGCACTGTGATATTCAAGAATCCATAATGTGGAAAGCACAGCTACATATTGAAAATCTGATTAAACTGCACAATAACTTTTATCAAGGACTCATGTTTGTGACTACCCAATGAAATATCTAATTCCAGGTAGCAGGGACACTGAAGTATAATAATGCAGTGGTGGTTTTTATGTGGTTGTTCTTGGAGCTGTTTTAAATCTATGGAGTTTAGCAGAGTATCTGTTTCAATTGTACAAAGTTCACAATGCAGCAATAGATTTTAGTAACCTATGTATATGTTTACTCTGAATAACAATTACTCCAGGCTTACAGTTCAATCTTTGCTTAAGAGAAAAGGGCAAAAGGGAGCAGCAGACAGATGAACATCAGGAGAACTGATATAAAACAGATTTCTTTTGCAGTGCCATTGATTAGCAATACAATAGTGAAAACCACATTTCGAATCACTGAATCTCTGTGTGCTTTAGAGAAGAACCACACATCATTAGTCATTTTGCAGTGGGGAAACCAAGGCACAGAAACCACAGTGATTTGCCCAAGCTCAAACAAGACCTTGTGGGGAAAAATACTGGGCCAGTGGGTTCTTCCTCACCCACTTGGTTGCAGCTCTCATTTGTTCAATTTTCTTCCCTCCAGAGTAACTCTCCACATTACAGCTGGTGCACGCCACCAGTAATGGACCTCACTAACACAGGTTTGTGCGTGCAGACCTGTCTCAACGTCCTGTGGGCAATAGCTGGCTTTCTAACCACTGGCCACCAGGTCAGACCAGAGTTTTCTCCTAACCATAGAGCAACTCTGACATGAAGACAAATGCCCACACTTGCTTGAGCAGGTACCACCTGCCTAGCAAGAGGACTGCGCTCCTAACAGCAGTGGCGGGCGCTGCTGGGCACAGTACCGTGTCCACAGAAAGGAGGTGGCTGTGCTTAACCAGCTGCATGATCAATTACTGCCTCTCTCTTCCAGGAGCAAGCAGTAAAACACACTATTTTTTTATGCGCATCTTTTTAAGGTATTTTATGGCAGAATGTAATAGAGTTTGGGAAGTTCCTTCTTTGAGAAGGACACAGGATGAAGTCCAAACCAATGCTGAATTTCAGGAAGAGGTACACATCATTTGGATGAACCTTTCTGTCTCTCTCTCCTTGGCTATGGTGGAATCACTCTTAGTCTGCTCTACTGGATTACCAAAAATATAATCCAATTTACTTAGAGGCTTATTTTGAATAGGAAAATCTTATTTGAACTTCCCTCTCTCTTGCATTTTTAAGAAAAAAAAAAAGATGCTAGAATTCATGTAAGCCCATAGCTGTAGCTTTTTCTCCTCAAACTGAGTTCCTCTGGCTACAAAAATTAGTAGATGCTCTAAATATTATACTGATTTTATTATTAATTATGTAACTAGAAACATACTACCTATGTAACTGATATGTTAATTATTTGATCATCACAATCCTGACAGAGGAAATCAATCAGTTCTGTTACTTTTGCAGTATGACACAGAGCACGTTTTTTGTGGTCTAATCTTACACACCTGTTTGTTACTGTGCACATCTGCAAGAAAGCACGGGGCTGTACTGCCATCAAATTGGAAAGGAGCTCTCCTCGTGGAAAAGAGCAAGCCCTGTACCTTGGTCAAAACACACCACGGCATGGGCTGTTGGCCTCCCCCCGATCTGTTAGTGCATCACTCTAGTGAATGCAAGAAGTTCACAAAACTGAACATTTTTACTTGAACCTCCTCTGCTTTTAAAGCAAGTGTAGACACTGACTAGCTACTGATCAGACTCAATGCATTAATATCTATGTGCCACAGAACCAACTAGGAAAGAGTCCCTGCAGCTTCATTTTACGCTCTTTACCTTGCACTGGCAAAGGGTGCACTCTGTGCCGTGTTTAATCCAAGAAGATCCAGTGAAGCGGACCACGTTGGTTTCGTCCAGGCAGGTTTTGGTGATGTCATTACGGATGGTGTCCGCTTGGCAGGGGTCAGTGACACAGCGTGGGCAACACTCATTCTCAGGGAGGACACTGAATTCACAGTCCACCTCTGGACATGACAGTGGCCAACAATCAACTTCTCCTTGCTGTTAAAAAAGGGTTTCAAGAACAAGAGAAGATTAGGAGTTACTGTTTTACTCGCTTTACTTTGTTACTGGCTTTATCATCTGTTTCTCTGACTCAACATTATGTTCCTTAGCCAACCATTTTTCTCCATCTGGTCCTATTCAAAAGCTAATGCATAGATCACTAATATTCACTGCCTGTGGGGAACAGCAAGTTGGGTGGGTTTTGCTGCATGCTATTCAGGAAGTGTATTAGATTTAACTTATGTCAACGCATCCTGCAACTGAATTGATTTTGAACAAACTGAATTCTGCAACTGAAAACTAAGCTTCATGAAATACAGAATATGGATTTTTGTTCTTGTTAAGTCTTACTTCTACAAGTGGCAGAAGCTGCAACAGGACTATGTTTCAAAACTGCTTTGATGTCTCTTTCCTCTAGTTCTGACTGCTATTAAGATTGTTGATTCTGCATAAGAAGACCCCAGATGTTCAGCTCTGAAGGGGCCACTTTTTTTTTTTTCCATTAAACTTACAAGTCTATTGCTTATAGTAAGGATGCCAAACTACCAGCAACACAGTTTAACGGCAAATGAAAGTGAAAGGACCTCCACCCCCTCACCACCCATTTTTGACATTATGACCAGATTATCTATTTTTCTGCACTTTCTGCACTTTACATGAGCGGTTCAATCAGAAACTGAGAAGGTCAAATGAGAGACCTGCAATGAGCCAGAATATACTTTTGGGAAGTTACTGCACTCCTGGACACAAATCTCAAGTTGTCTACCTTTGCACTTCAGTTACTGGAAATTAGGGCCAACTTGCACTCAATTCTGGACAGGGGACAAGTTTTTACCTCTACTGATCAAAGAAAAGATTTCACAGAAGTCTTAAATTAACACTTGTTTTGGAACAGATCTATCTCTGACCTAAAAACTTATGCAGATCACTTGGGTAGAGAATGAGCAGACAGGATTTATGAAAGAGGGAGGAAAGAAATAAAGCAACATTTGGCCTGGGAAAGAAATCTCTTCACAAAAACTGTATCTAATTCTCTGAGTTATATTTGTCCAGAGCAAAAGGTTATAAAGATTCCTGGGAATTTGCCATAGCCCTGACTTTACTGTTCCTGCCACAGAAAGTACTGTCAAGTTTCTGTTTTATACAAATTCTCAATTGGGTCAATTTTCCTCTTTTTCTTTTTTGAATCATATGAAGCTAAGAAAATAATCTTAAAATCCACCAGTGATGTTGAACTTCCAATTTTTCTCTTGAACCAAAGAAGACTATAAAGAATAAACACAAAGTTGCCACCGAAAATATCCCTGCAATAATTGGAGGAAAGCAGGCTTCAGTTACAGAAGTAGCACCTTGAATACAGAAGACACCTATTGAGGTTCTAAGCTGTAAGTTGTCTTTTGTATTGTTGTTTTGTTTTGAAGATATTTAATGAAGCACCTGGGAATCTGTTTCACTAGATTTTAGATGTGGTAACACTGAAAGCTAAATTTGTCTACAGGAACTGGTCTCCGGCTGTTTTTTATGATATTCTGACACAGGAAAGCTGCTAGATGGACTAGATTTTACCTTTGGAGATTAACTTGAGGTAAAAACAATTCATTTTTATCTTAATATTGTTTCTGTCATGGTAATTTCTTGATCTGCATCAGGCAGAGAAGGTTTTGGCTAGAGTCTAAAATATATGCCTAGTAAAAAAAATCACAAGCTTTTTTTATTGCCAAAACCTAATTTCACTGTTTCAAAGACTGTATCAAGTCTTATTAATTTTTGTTACTGGAAATGCCTGAATGAATAGATTTTAGATGATCAAAACCTTAGAAATTATCAGCTGTTATAAAAATGTCCTATTTATTTACAATTTTCTTATAAAGCTTCACTTGTCTCTGAATATCTGTGTTCTTGCACATGGTCTGCATTCAAGTTACCTTCACTCTGCTAAAACAATCTTCCTATCAAACAATTTTGACTATGTCTATAGTGTCCAGAAATATTTTTGACTGGAACTTGATAATATTGACAAATATCCACCAAAAAAACCCACACATTTTAATTACTCCAGATGGAACAAAATGGATGCTAAGGCACTGAAATGCACATCAAAATATCTCCTGTCTTGTTTCCTCTTGGCTCGTGTGCTGTAATCAGAAGACTTACCAAGCAGCGACACTGCTGGCAGTTCTGTATCCAGGTGTCACCGCTGTTGTAGGAAAGCTCTCCACTTTGATGCAGGCACTGACTGCTGAGCCGTGGGTCACACTCGGGGCAGCAGAATAGGTCAACGGTGGGATTCTCACAGTCACAGACCATTCGCCGGCACATCACATATCCACTCTGTTGCAAGACAGAGCAGAGCCAGAAATCTGCGTAACTCGTTGATCAACTGCATTGATTTGTTGATGCAGTTCTAAGCCACTGGCAGATCAAGTCATTTTCCACCATGTAACTTCTTTAAAATACAACTTAACCAGTGGTGGAAATCACAGTACAATCTCAGTAAGTACCCTAAGTTCCCTTGCAGATTCATAGATCACTGGACACTCTCGGTGTCTTGTGGAAATGCTTCATACAGCTAGTGTTAAGGCAGGTCTTGTCTATGGTGATAAAACCCAAGGGTGTTTCTCCCAAGGTCAATTTTGAAAGGATTGCACTAACTCTATGCTATTTAGTTATGGGTGCTAGCTGAGTCTTCTTTTAAACTTCCAGGTCAGTCCTCTCTTGTGCAGTTATTTACATAAGGAAGATGAAGTGAAGTTTGAAATTAAATTCATGCTAATGAAACGTGAATCTCTGAAATGCATAATGGCTCTTCATCCTGCATGGACTTCCTCTACATTTAGCTTGGGCTCGGCATCCTGGAGCAGACACTTGAGAAAGTTAAGCTGAAATTACCCTTCAGAAATAGAATCCATTTATATTTATAGCCATCTGCTAGAGATAATGGGTTTGGTTACCAGCACCAATATGTGTCTAGACAGACAGTATCTTTGAGTGACAATGTCTTTATTTCCACCAAGAAAAGACATGTTGGCATCTCTGCTAACAAAATAGTACCACATCCTTCTATTGTATAATAAACTTTCCGAGGTAGTTCTGTTCGTGCAGGCTGGAGAGAGGCTCTCCCCAAAACACCCTATAAAGTAACAATTTTATGTAGCACAAGCTGCATAGCAGAAAGGGCAGCTAAAACAGGAATTTCACTGAAATCATTATTGTCTTCTCTTCAACCTCCAAAAACCATCTTGCAGAAAGAGCTAATTTTCATCTTTACTGACCTGGCAGGAGCAGACAGAGCATCTGTCATTCTCCAGCACCCAAATCTGACCATTGTGTTTGATTTTGTCATCATGGATACAGTCTCCCGTGCAGTTCTTGCCATGGGGACATCGACAGTCATAGCCACCATCCAAATTAAAGCAAATGGTGTCATTGGCGCAGCTATGCCTTCCAGTTCCGCATTCGTCAATGTCTGCAAAAACATGCCATGCAATGCTTTTAGACCACACTCAATTAACAAAAACCTCCCTTCTGCAGCCACTACAAATGATTTTTCAGATTTCAGCTGAAAATTAATTTGTGCTTCTTCAGTACAAGGAGAAAAAAATTCAAGTTCATAAAATCATTTTTCAAGTCACATTACAACAACAAAAGAGTTTTCATGTATATTTTTCTACATAAATGCTACCTGGCAAGCTAGATAGAATGAGCAAATCACAAGAAACAGGATGAAAAATAATACTTAGCTCATGAAGCCCATTAGTTTGCAGCAAACTGTATTCACAAGAGATGCTCAATTAAACAAGAAAGCCACCGAAACTTCTTTTCAAAACCTTTTGCTCTCTCTAACACATTAGTGTTCACCTGCTAAGAAGTTAACATGAAAGGTGATGTCTGCTCTGGAGGCTCGTTTAAGTAAGAACTGCCTCATCTATTAGGGTACACAAACTAGAATATTCTAACTAGTCAAGCTGCAGTTATAGTGCTATAGTCTCTGACTGCAGCATAAAGAACAAAATTAACATCTCCAGTGAAAAAAAGGTAAATGACTTCAAAACAATCATATCTTAAAGAATTCAAGAGTGCCTTTAAAGACCTACTTCATCAATCTACATATAAGTATTTTGCAAGGACAAACTAGCAGCATATACTCTGCCTTATACCTGAATAGCCTCATTTAGCTTTTCAGATATCTGACTGGAATAAAGTTAGCTGGAAAAAGTTAGCCTTGAAAAGGCATGAGATAAACAACAATATGTGATATAAATAAAACGTGGAAAACACTAGAAGAGTAACTAGAGGCTACATCTGTGGCAAGTGTAAACAGCAGTAGCTCCACTGAGTTCAATTATAAATTCAATTTCATGACAGTGGCCCAAGCTCTTTAATTAGAGTTCATTAAAAAGTAACACCGTGGTATTTAACTATCCAACAGATCGATATAAGACAAAATAAGCAGCAGAGTCATGTACATATCTTTCACAGTCAGTATAAAAACTTAACATAACATTCAGTTCTGGTTTCAGCAATGGAGCTGAATCCTCTTTCCATTCAAGTTTGAAAGAAAATAACTCAATTATTTCAATTCCATGTGGTTGCAGACCAAAAAAAAAAAGAAAGAAAGAAAAAAAAAGAAAACAGATTGCTAACATGAGTATGAATTGGGATGAAAAGCAGCATGCAAATTATTAGAACTTCATATATAAATTATCAGCATGAGATTTTTATCATCAGGATGAGAAAAACATCATTTGAGAAGATCTGGATAGAAATGGATTGTTCATCTCTAAAACAACTTTAGCAGAAAGGGACATAACCGAAAAATAAACAAGGAAACCCTCAGAATACTCCAAAGACAAGGTGAGAGCTTTTGTTCTCCATTTGGAAGAATACGTTCTCCATATACAAGAAAGGGGATGGTAAACAAAAGTGAAAGACAACAAATTCAAGACTGACAAAAGGATTTTTTTTTCACACAACGCATAAACAATCTGTAACACACCACAAGACATTGTAGAGAAAGAAGAAAAATACATATCCAAAAATGCATAAAGCTAGCAAGAATATTCAGACTTATATGGCTAATGGTTCTTGGAAGAAAAATTACACTGCTTTACTAGGGTTTATGGTGACTTTGCTTACCAATGAGATAACCACAAATGGGTAGATCCTCTCATATCTCCACATATCCTACATTATCCTCTGAAGCATCTGAAGTTGTTGTAAGAGGGCAGAGGACAACTGGGATTATGAATCTAATTCAGCGTGGCTGTTCACACAGGCCCAAGCAGCTGAAATGTCAGGGATGCATTAAATGCAAAAACCCTTCCTCACCATAAGGAAAAACACTTAGTGGAAGAGAGGACTGGGAGCCTGCTGAGGAATCTCCAGCCTCAAAGATATTTAGACAAACATCTAACAGGAAGGACTGACTGGTGCTGATCTGGGCAGAGCAGAAGGATGGAAGATCTACCCTCCTCTTTTTCTGTGGTTTTTGTTTTTTAACTCCACACTGAAAGTGAGCTAATCTAATAATTTAACAATCTATTTAAATTACACAAATAAAGAGAACAACAATTCCTCCCACATTTAAAAATAATGGTTAACAGCAGGACTCTCTTTTTATTATTCAAGATTAATTGAAATTATTCATCTAAATAAACAGTTATTAGCTATTTTAGATATTTGTGTTCATTTCTTTAGAACACAATTCCTTACAAAGCTTTCACATAACTAGTGTCATCAAAGAGTAATATCTAAACTGGCCACTCAACTCAAAACAACGATATTATATGAGATACTAGGAAAAATTCTGCTGTCCTGTAAATAAGAACAGCTTCCTTTAAACAACAAGTAGTGACTGTATAAACTGTAAGTCTGTGTCTGATGCTTGTGGATGAGTGCATTTCATAGCTTGCTCAAAGAGAAAATATTTCTGGGGCATGTTTTTCAAGAGCATTCGGTAATGGTTAGTGCACTGATACTGAAAATAATCGAGGTTTTATCATTGACAAACCTTGTCCTTCTTGCAGAAGCAGCTCTGAAAAATCCTAACTTTAGTTTTTGAGTTGATTGATAAAATTGGATGTTCTGGATAGGGTAATTTATATATCCCAGACCAAAGCAGGAGCCATTTAGGCTTTGATTCTAAGCTAATCGGAAACAGCCATGTGTTTATCACACAGCCAGAGAAACACAAATTTGCAAGCATTAAATTCTCAGTAGCATCATTCACTCACAACAAATTGCTATCATTGTCTGCAAAGAACTTATACACAAGTCATCCATGCCAAGCAAAATGCCACTTAGCTCTTTTCCTCTGAATTTCCATGGGATGGTGAATTATGCTACCGACATCTTGTTTAGAGCTACAACCATCTCTCCAAACTCCATACCTTTACACACAGCATTTACTGGCCCTGCATATGTTGCTGCTGAATACAATGGTGGGAGGATTACAGATTGCATGTTTCCAGCATACTGAGTCACCCAGGTTTATTATTATCACTCCTATATCATTTTTTAAAAAACATATCAATTCACTTTAGGCTATTTACAACACACTGCCTAGGAATCAAGCAGCTTGAGTGTTTTGATGCTAGAACACTTACCTGAAGGTTTGCCTCACAAAAACAACCAGAATGTCACTAGTTATCTAGTGCTAAATTAAGGACCATTTCTTATTTATCTAATCCGCATTAAAAATTGAAACATTTTTATCTGGCACATTTAAAAGATTTTCCTTTTAACCCTGTTGTCGCAGAGTACAACTGTATTACAATGACAAAAGAGACCCAGGGATGCAAAAGTAGTGCTATATATTAAAGAAAGGTGTTAACTGCATCCAAGTAATTTAATGCCTCAACAGGAAAAATACAAGACTAAAGGTATACAAAATGGTGATAGCAAAGGAAATTACTTAACTTTATGACTTAAGAGCAGCAACAACAGGTCATTACATTAAAAAAAATGTCAGTTGAACTACATAAACTAGGTTAGTGCTACAGCAGGATGCAACCCAAGACTACATTATAATAGGTTTAATGACTGTTTCTTGGAGCGTACAGCCAAAGAATCCTAAAAGGAGAAGACAAAAAGTCCCGAAGAGAGAAAGGAACATTTGACGTGGCCCTGAGCAGCGTGCACGCTCGAAGGCAAACTGCCACTGCTCAACAGCCACTCGGTACTGGTGAGCAGCAATGACCACAACGGATGCAAGTTCTGCGTTCTTCAAGGTATTAAATAGGCTGCAGGAATTCACTGCGATAGCGCCTAGTTTCAAAAGCAGAACTATGTTACAACGTTGAAGCTTTTAAAAAATGATCGAGACCAGCAGCCAAAAGCATCAAACGCTTTCAGATAGAAAGAAGACTGTTTAAAGGCACTGCATTATAGATTCAGAGTAAATGCACATCACTAATTAAGAAATACTTTAAAAAGGGATTCCAGATGATATAATGTACTTTTTTATTCAAAAACTTTCAATGAGCTCCCTGGCACAGTATATTTTCTTAAGGAAAATAATCTGCCATGGAATAAAGGGGGTGTTCAGCTCATAGATTAATGACTGGTTAATTAGTAAGTAATAAAAGGCAGCAATAAATGGGCAAGTTGTACAGCTGTCCCAAGGGACTTCCACAAAAATCTCTGTTGGAACATGTGCTGTTCAAACAGGTTGTTGATAATGAAAAACTAAAGATAAAAATTGTCCATGAAGGTATAGAAATTATTTTGTGATATTTATGGAGTAGGCAATAAAATGGCAGAGGGGATTCAAATCCAAGGCACATGAGGCAATAACCATTCAAGAAACAAGTCACTCTTTTGGATCTATTTTGGAAAGAGATATATGAAGTACTGTGGATAGCTCAAAAAAAAAGCTCAATTCAATATTCTGCGGAACAAATTAAAACAAAAAAAACTTAATATTCATAACTACAGATGAAAGAACTCTCTATAAATGTTAGGAATGTGGACAAAACACAACAAGAAAAAACTGTGCAGCTTTACAGGTGGTGACAAAGAGCTCTGATATAACTGACCATAAGTTTCTACTTTCCTTCTAAGACATCCAGACTTACACGCATGACGTCCACATAAAGCCAGAAAGCACCTCCCCCAGACAAAATTTCCTAACAGATATGTTCTGGTGACAGTCAGAGGCTTGTGCATCTTTATTAAAAAGAAACAATTTACTGGGTGGACTGAGACAGCGGATGCTTCCTTTAGCCTGAAACTACTGAAGTAACTGAGATACCTCAGCTCTGGGGAATAGCGTTACCTCAGTAAGGTGGCAGCTATGAGGATACCCGCAGTACCTTTTGCTTAAGGCAAAACAGCAAGACATGTCACTGTTAGGGAGCCCAAAATCTTCCAAATAGAAAGCTTGGTTTCTGTTCTCGTCTACTCCAAAGCCATCTATTGACTGAGGTTACCATTCTTC
Source organism: Eudromia elegans (assembly GCA_003342815.1). NCBI lineage: Eukaryota > Metazoa > Chordata > Aves > Tinamiformes > Tinamidae > Eudromia > Eudromia elegans. The sequence goes on from PTEX01000040.1 coordinate 4,467,170, forward strand.
AAGTAGCAGATGAATTTGGTATAATGTATTTGTGACTTGCTAGAAGTCATGTCAGATATCAGGTGATGTGGAACATCACAGAATCATAATATGATTTAAGCTGGAAGGGACCTCTAGAGATCATCTAGTCCAAACGCCCTACTCCAATAGGGTCCCCTAGAGCACATGGCACAGGGTGGCATTCAGGTGGTTTGGAAGTTCTCTAGAGAAGGAGACTCCACAGCCTCTCTGGGCAACCTGTGCCAGGGCTCTGTCACCCTCACAGGAAAGAAGTTCTTCCTCACATGGAACTGCCTGGGTTTTAACTTGTTCCTGTTAGCCCTTGTCCTGTGACTGGTCATCACTAAGAAGAGTTTGGCCCCCTCCTCCCTACATTCACCCCTCTGGTATTTGTACATATTAACCAGATCTCCTCTCAGTCTTCTTTTCTCCAGGCTAAACAGGCCCAGCTCGTTTAGTCTTTGTTCGCACAGTAGATGCTCCAGTCCCCCATTCATCTTCATTGCTCTACGCTAGACCCTCTCTAGAAGCTCCACGTCCCTCTTGTACTGGGGAGCCCAGAACTGCACCCAATATTCCAGGTGCGGCCTCACCAGGGCTGAGGAGAGGGGCAGGATCCCCTCCCTTGACCTGCTGGCAACGCTCCTCCTGATGCAGGCCAGGATCCCATTGGCCTTCTTGGACACAAGGGCACACTGCTGACTAACTTCTTGTCAAGATGAAAAGCTGAGATGGACTTTGGATCCCAGTAACACCAGTTACACGGAAGTGTTGTTTCCTGAAACACTAAATACATCCAAACTGCCAAACCTTGCAATGGCCAGGTATTCTGGCTGTATTAGTCCTTTTGTAAGAGATGAGAAACTCCCTTATCTCTGGAACACGGGCCTACTGCCTACAGTAGGTGACGTGGCAGGCCTCCTGTCTACATTCCAGAATATTTAAATACTAATTTGTTTCCACAGAAGTCATTTACCTCTTGTCTGGTGATGTTTGTATTGTGTTTTCCCACCTATTACTGAAGCTTTAGACAGGTTTGTTTGGGCAAGATGGACTATAGGAAGATCTAAATGTAGAGTTCTGAATTGTCAGTGGTTTTAAACAAGGGAAATCCCATGAACATACTAGTCCATTCAACGTACTGTGATATAAAAGCAGTCATCTTGACGGTAAGCAATTCCTCTGCCGTCTAGATCCAGAGATATGAATGCTGAAGTGGCCGGTTTTGACTTTGTTCTTTCAGTGAGAATGGGGAGCATGCTGGCCTCTCTAGCCTCCATTGCTCATTATTCGAGGTTATGGAAAAAAATGTTCAAGGAGAGCCCTACCCCTCTGTCTGGGATCCTCTTTTTGAATTAGCTTGGGCATTTTGGATTGATGTTTTCCAATGCTTTCATTTGCAGCTGTCTCATCTAAAGAATTTGATACCTGCTGAGCGTGAAGATATTTTGCTCCCACCTTATACATCAACAACAGCTGGTATCTGTCAGATGTTTCTGGTAAGTCCAAAGGGGCTTCAATTAATTAGGTGAGCTATTCTTCTGACACAGAAGTGTGCAAGATGTCCAGCAACTGATGAGGTACATCCTGCACTATTTCTGGTATGAACTAATACAGCCTTTCTCTTCAACTGATTTTGGAGGCTTTTTAGACATTGCAGGGGACAGATTCAAAGGAATCAGGACCTTACAGGACCTTACAGAGAACTGAAGAGCAAATGGTAACTGGGTCTAAATATTCTTATTTTAAAATAAGAATATTTAACCCTCAGAAGTTCCAGTTTTTGAATACAATGGAGCTTGAGGCTGCAAAATCTATTATCTCAGCTTACCTCTCTTTATGAAATAGTAGGTGAGAGACAAGCTTTAGAGCACCAGTATGACAGGGTAAAGAAAAGCTGTAGGGGGCTGAAGAGGAAGGTAATACATCGTGCTGAATGCAAATGTCTATTTACATCTCCATAAAATTTGAGACTTTCCAAACCCATGAAATATACAGAGACAAAGCAGCAGAGCTTCCACCATTTCTCTGGAAATAAGATGATGCATAACACAATTCTGCTTCCAAGGGAGAAGCAGCAAGCCCTGGCGTAAGGCGTTAAAGCCCTGCAGCTGCCTTTCACAACATTTCTCCTGGTCACTGTTACTGAGACTACAGATCTGCCAAGGAGTATAAAGAGTGAAGCAAAGCTAATAGCAAAGGAATCTCTAGATATTCGATCATTTGTAGGTACCAAGTGAAATAAGATTATAAGCGGCACTAGTACAAGTGCATTATTCTTCATATTCACAAGTGCAGCATTAGTCTGAATACTTGGTATTCTCAGACATGCCAAAGCAGCAGCAGTGACCAAGGCCAATGTATCTGTAAAGCAGGCAGAACAGCAGCTTATTTCATTATCGAGCATGGATAAAGTCTGATGCGACCAAGGAATCCTAGTGGGACCACTTCCTGCAAAAGTGGCAGGGGGCAATTTGGTTCTTCTGTTAAAAGGTTTTTAAAGAAATGCTCCTGTGCCTCTGTGATCTTAATAGAGGTGTTTCTGTCTGTATCTTTTAAAAATGGAGGCTTTGCTGAAGGTGACAAAGGAGGTGACTGCCACTGATCTACAGACAGGTATCCCAGGGACACTGACAGACCCAGATTTGAGGCAGACCCAGTAGAGCAATCAAGAAAGAAAACATTTTAATTTGGACATGAAAAACTGAGATTTGAGATTAATATAGCCTGGAAGTTGTTACTCCACTGCAGTAACTGAAAGGCCACCCACTAACATCTCAGGTTAATCACTTCTTACCTAGAGAATATTGAAGAAGTGGCCAAATTGTCTTTAACCCAGTAGGGGAATTTTGCACAGTGGGAAGACCAGCTGGTGGAAAAAAGGACTGCTTAGGACTGCTTTACAGCCTGTGTTCTGACACTGAAAGCTCAGCTGCAATAGATTTGAGGCTGTCTCATCATACCTTTTTTCAGATTTTATTTTCTGATCCAGATGCAATGTCACAGTCTTCAATCCAATAAAAAGTGATATAGTAAGAGACCAATAAAATATCTAACCTTCTTCCTACCTCAAGCTGTTACATACTCCAAAATTTAGAGCTGCAATCAATCAGACTAAAAGTTTTCCATCATTAGTGACTTGAAGATAGTTTCCTGGTATTTCTGAACTAATTCTAATCATTTGTTGGCCTCTGTGTATATCTTTAAAATAGCTGCTGATGCCTTGTGGAAAAGGCCAAGACATACTATTAATTGCCACTTCTGATACACATAACAACCTTTTTCCTTAGCTTTTCATTTGCCTAGAAGTTATTGCTTGATTTTTGCATGCTTGCACACATCCTAGCAACAGATGTGCTGCTAGAAGTTTCACTTTGGGTGAGAAATCATGTATCTCTTAAGATGGCATGTGCCAAATCACTATCTTAAAATCCACAAGGTTTAAGAGGATTAATAGGACTTTGAAGCTGAAGATAAATCTTGGGGTAGGTATTGAGAAGTATCTCCACAAAAGCCTGTCTAGAGTATTGCTTATGCCTAGAGAGTGAAAGAATGGTGAATCACAACCAGGGGAATCACAACTCCTTCAGAAGTCTTTGCACCTTCCTGTCTTTGCACCTGGCCAGCCAACACTGACATTTAGCTTGTTCTTGCCGAAGAAAGTTGGGAGTTATGAAAGCAGTCGCTGATTCAAGTTGCTGGTTTCCCCTGGGAATACAGGCTTTCAGCTGTGGTGAAAACCTGTTGAAATAAAGCGCTGGTGATGGGGATCCTGCAAAGGTCATTCTTGCTCTCAGTAGGGAACAGTCTGTGTGTCTGCCTTACTAAAATTAATTCAATGCCTTCCATTTGGGATTGATACTGCCCACCAGTGTGAATTTAAACAGCAAGGTGGGGAGGCTTACACTGCATGAGCACTGAACATTTAAATATTCAGAAGAAGAAAGACGACTAATTTTGCCCTAACTAGTCCATGATAAAAAAAGACAGAGTTGGTCTCCTTTTTTCAGAGTAGCAGTGTGTAAAATCTTAAAAGCAGAAGAATTTCATACTAAGAGATCTGCATCTGAAAATAACTCTACACTTACAAAGCTGCTGCTTCTTCTCATGTCATTCATAAAACAAAGAAAACCTTCAAATCTCCTTGTCCCTGTTACACTCCCATCCCCTCCACCCCTGCCAGGTCACAGAGCTTCCCAGCTTGTAGGGTTATTTGCAGCTTTCTAAAAGTGGTTGGTCTAGGTACAGGGAAAGCATTGTGGTAATAACTTGAGTGTGGGTAGGGCTGTGAGAGCTGCATAATTATCCTCTGCAATGGAAAAGTTCTGCAACATGGCCTATTTCAGTACACAAGAAATGAAGGAGAGAAGCAGGGGTCCGGAATGAGGCCCATTTCCACATGTAAAGAATCTGACCTATGACCAGGTGACTGTGGAGTGACAGATTACAGTGCAGGCTATCAGCCCATGGTAACTGCGAGGTCACCTGCATTAGTTTAGCCTTCAGCACAAACTGCAGATCAAATGATTACCTCCTATCATGCTGTAATTTGATCTTGTATCTAAGCTTTCCTTTGCAGCTGTCTAGCAAATAAAAGCCAGCCTTCAGTGAAAATTAAACAACCTTTGCTCCCATTTCGGGAGAACGAGGGGAAAAAAATCCTTGGCTTTTCTATTTTAAGACTTCAGTTGCACAAAGAGGATGGGAGGAGACTGAGCAGTGAATACGATCTCCTCTTCCCAGTTCTTTATGCAAGGGCCATGCACAGAAGCTAGTGCCAGAGAGATTCTCATTTAAGCACTACTGACTTTACAGATTATCTTTAGCAAATCACTGAATCTTCCAGTGGGTCAGTGCTCCACCTATAAATTAGGAGTAGTTACATTTTCCTTCTTTTTGTCTCCCATTTGCTGCTTTTTAAACTATGATTTATTTAGGTCGAAGTTTAACTTTTACTGATACGGTGCCTGCTAGCACTTACAAACAGGAAATATTCCTGTAATGCAAGCAGTAAGGGTGTCCCGTGTATTTTAGATACTGACCTTCACAAGACTCTCCGCTTGGTGAAAACATCCCATTGTCATGGTAGCCATCTCTGCACTCACAGTGGTACCAGCCAGGCAGATTAATGCAGTTAGCACGGCTGTCACACTGAACAAAGCCATCTGAGCACTCGTCAATGTCTGTTTAGGAAGAACAAAAAGCGAAAAGAAAAAGAAATTTCACTTAGATGAATTCACTTAGATCCACCCAATGGAAGAGGCAGGTCTGTAGTATTCCCTAGTTTCGCAGAAGTATTTTAATTTCTAACATTTGAATTTCCAAAATCAGTTGTGTTCAGTTTTAGAATCTTTCCATAGAAGGTCTTGGCTAACTTGGCTGTCTAACAACAGAGGTTTTGTTAATCCTATTTATTGTTTACATATTAGCAACTCATTTTGTCATAATACATGATAGATTATCTGTTTACTGTGCAACAGATCATCTGATATCCTATCCTGATATCCTATCCTATGGTAGGAAAAGGAGTTAGGCTAAAGCATTGATACGTGCAAACTTCTGATAAACCAAGACTGTTTCTGGGTGCATATCAAAACAATATATCCTTTTTCTAGCACTAATTTTTGCTCTTGGTGATGCTGATTTTAAGTTAGTAGAAATTCCCTGTCTTGTGGCACTGCTGTTGTCTCATACCAGCGCCTCTGCAGACAATTATGTCAAGAATCAGGCTGTGCTCTTACTATCAGAAAGAACTGTCAGGATTCCAAGCATAGATACTAATAACCTAAATATTTCCCTCAGAAAAAAGAAGCTGTAAAAAAACCCCTTTTTTGAGTTTGAATGTTGAATAAACTCTCACGCTTTCATTAGTCCTTTCTGGTCATGCCAGGACTCAACCAGGAATCTTTAGAATTGAATACTGAAATAACAATTTGAGACTCAGACTGTTAAAAGCACATCAGGCATTGATCTAGTATCCTCTGGGATGCAGGTACAAGGAAAAGACATGAAATGACCACTGAAATTATATATATAAATACATCAGAATTCTGCTCATAGTGGCTGTTAGTCCCATTAATGTCAGCTGCTATTTTCACAGGAGAAAGTGTACACGGGCTGCAAAAATCAATTGTAAGACACGATTCTTTTTTCTGAGAATATTAGTGTGTAGGTAGAGCATACAGATATGCTCACTCAAGTCTCCTATGATATTTGTTCAAAACCAAACTTTTAAAAGAAAATGAGGCCTTTTCACCCATTCAAAATGCTTCATCTCATGTTTGCAGGTATAACAGTTAGTAAGCATTTGGGAGACAGCTGCATACACTATAAGGTGTTTTCTCAATCATCTGCATTTGTTTTCAAGTTCTGTTTTTCTTATAGACTGTGAGGGATGGGAAGTAATTTGCTCTGAGGTATTTTATTTACAAGCCAATTGGTCTCTAACATTTCATTTTATATTACAAGACAGATGCAGTCATCTTAAAATAACCAGACATCTTATATCGGGTTTTAAAAGCCTTATAGTTATTTGAGGTAAATTCCTGAGAACTTTTCATTACAGATCTTAGCTCTGTTTTCTGCCAATAGTCTCTTTGTCTGGGTGTCCTGGTTTAAATTGTCAATATTTATCTTGATAAAATTAACAGTACACTTGTTAGAGTACTGCACCAAACAGATACATTTTTACCTCTTTGTGCATCATGAATTAATTAATAACTATTGACTAGTTTGAAACACAAAATCTCCAACTTGACAGTGACTTCCAGGATAATCATATAATAATTCCTGATTGCTGACACTAAGCAGTGTCAAACCCTTACAACCTCAGCGTGTGCGTGTCTAACTTAGCATAAACTCGGCCTTTTTCTTGTGAGCAGGCAGGAGCCTGGGGGACTACACAAGTGTTTGAGAGACCAGAGGAAGATCAATGAAAATTATGTTGCTGGAGTGAGAAAAGGTGGGTTTGCAGGCTAAGCCCTATCTACCAGTTTTCACTTATGTACACACAGATTGTTATGTGTATAAATATAAAAGGAGGGGAAGGGGAAGGGGAAGGGGAAGGGGAAGGGGAAGGGGAAGGGGAAGGGGAAGGGGAAGGGGAAGGGGAAGGGGAAGGGGAAGGGGAAGGGGAAGGGGAAGGGGAAGGTCTAACCATGTAGAATTTAGCATACCATGGGGGAATATGCAAAAAAAATAGTTTGTTTGTTGGGGCATGATCTAAGTTTACCTTGCTAAAGGCTGGAGATCATCTGCTCAATAGAGAATAACTTGCTGAGGTTGGCCAGAGCTGTAAGCTCCACTGAATCCATGAAGTGGGTAGTCTGAAGCTGAAAAAGCAGGGTGCTCTTGTTCAGACCTTTATACTCCCTGCCTTGCAACCCTTGTAACACACATTAAGACACTGGATAGCATGTATTTCTCCTCCTGAAAAATTTGGAATTTATTTATTGGTGATGAGATAGAGGAAAAAGGCTTATTTAGGTCAAAGTAACAGATATGAACTAAAGAAAGCCTGTGTTCCTCTCTTCAGAACAATTTATTTGTGAATCTGTAAGTTTTATAATTACGAGTAGGGTGCTGCAGGCAAAGGCTGAAGGCGTTCTGATGAACTCACTGCTTATTCAGGAAAACAAACCTTGAATGTCACGTCAGTATTGGTAAACTGACAAACAAAGTAGCTCTTCTGTATTTATCTGACAAACCTATATCACAAGAAAGATTACTTGGGATGAAACGCTTCATGAGATGCCAATAAACAGAGAAATATATTCCCTTAGCTTTGTTATGGCTGCATGCAAAGCGGTGCGTGGAATTAGGTAGGAGTGCCTACGAGCAAGGGCTAGTGTCAGCACGCTGCTGCTCTTTAAGAAATGATACAGTCTTGACAGGCCGTTTGCCCGCAAACTGCTTCACCGGGACCACTCCTGCACTGCTGGCGAACAGTCCATTCTCCTTTAAACATAGCCAACAAGATAACCCCCCAACCTTCTCACCACTAACTTTTTATGCAAAAGATCTCACAGCGTATGCTGGCGGCTTTCAGAAAATAAATGTTGTTATGTACAAAATTTATTTCTAAATCTTCCAAATAAAAAAGAGATTGTTATCTCTTGTAGGGACTTGCACTGTAATGGGACAAAATAATTGTTGCAAATCTGCTAAACAAGAAAGTGCAGCAGAAATGTGTTTTATAGAGCTAAAGCACTGATTTCATGGAAAATTTTCTTGACATTTGGATAAAAGGATTTCTATTTTCAAATGGGCATAGCATGGCTCAGGAAGTGCTGTGAAAGGATCTACAACTGAAAGGATCTTATTAGTATGGGCAAAGCAGCCAGAAATAATTTTTCCTCTTTCCTATGGTGAAACATTCTCCGATGAATCATCTTGCAGCTGCTCAGTCAGAGGTGTGAGCTGACAGGAGAAGAAAAACTAATTGAAGTTTTGCTTGGCCAGTGGCTATGGTATATCTGTGGACTATATGGAACATTAAAAGGACTAATGAAGTCCCTGTTTGATCCTGTACTAGAAAGGCACACACAAAAAAAATGCTATACTATAGAAGGAGGTCACTGAAAAGGCATGATATTTTCACTTTTGAAAGAAATTAAAATTTCTAAGTACAAGTAAAGAAGTGATGGTCCTTCTTCAGTAGCAGGTATTTGGAAGCAAATACACAAATTGGACATCTTATTCTGCATATGCAAGCTCTTTTCTTCTACTAGACAGAAGCAGCTGCGGCAAAGGAGAAAATAAAAATGAAAACATCTCATTCGGGAAGTAAAAGAGAGTCTTATCTATGTGAAGGTGCAAAGCATGTGGCCTACAGCCTCAACCCTGGTCCCAATGAAATTGATGGCAGAATTCCCACCAACTATCGTGGAGGCAGTGTTTTCTCCATTTTTCCTACTTTTTATATAAATGCAAAATTGCACAAGCCAAATCTCCCAAATCTCACTGCTGAGAGTGGCCAGTTTCAGAACTAAAAGGGATACTGTGACAAGCTGGAAGTAACCTTGAGCCCCAAGCTGGACAGCAGCTCCACAACTGGCAGCGCAGCGCAGCCCTTGGCCACGTCCTGTCCTGCCCAGCTACATTTCCACCTTGGGGAATTTGCATGGCAGAGGACTCAGGATTCCTGCTCTTGAAACCATGTGCCTGGGGAACACACAACTGTGACACTGGTGAGCACTACAAAACATCAGGAAGCGACGACTCTGTCTGCGCTACAGAATTTGTGAATGTGCTCAAAGCAACAGCACACGCATCCTACCGCCACAAGCAGCGGAATTCATTATTACACATTCATGTTTCATGCAGTTTTCTTTTAAATTATTCAGTTTTTCTTCTGCATGTTTTTCTTGAGCTGAAATCAGCCAACCTGCTTATTTCCATATTATGCTACCCATTTTTCAACCAGGAAAAAAACCCTCAAATTTTTGCTAATTGAAGCCCCGCTCTAATAAAATAGTCGTAACGCCTAGTGCTTTTTGAAAGCAAGGAGGGTAGGCAACTAGCTCCGCTGCTTGAGATGAAAAAAAGGCACCTTTTTTGCACCTCTGAATCACTCATTTCCTGAAGTGAGGCAACAGTTAGAGCTATTATATCCCTTGCTCTCAGGGAGACTGCGAAAACTCTGCTCCCTGAAGAGTCAAATAAGATCATTAGCAAATTATCCACCGGTACTGTATGAAAAAAGGAAAGCCAGCAGTCTGATGAATATTATTAGAGAATTTTCGTATAATAAGAGCTTTTGAAGATAGAAAGTGCTATAAAATTGCCAATTTGAAAGATAGCTGTGCTCTTTTATCCAGCAATAGGCCCAAGTTCTCTAACGTGGCCAAGCTGAACTCAAAGAACCACGGTGTGGGGGAAGAGGAGGGGTAGTTATATCATTTTACATTGCCCTCACTTCAAGATTGAAATATTAATCACCAAACCCTGCACTCTGAAAAGCCTGTACATCACCATCAAGCACAAAGTTACAGAGAACACAATTCAGCTCTAAAATCCTTTCTTTCATAAACCTCTTTATCCCGTCCTAAACCAAAGCCCCAAAGTCCTTTCCATTCAAGAAGGAAACGTCCACTGATTCAAAGTTGTGAATATTTAGAATTGAGTTATTTCCATTCTGGAAGTTTTTTTTCTAGGACAGTATGGCATATAGTAGTCAGCTAAGACTGCCAAGGAACAGACACTTCCAGCTGCAATAATACCTGCCCCGGTGCTGCCATCCCCAGATGAATTTGTAAAGACTAACAAGCAGCCAACAAATCCCATCATTTCAGTCACTTCTGATTTAGGCTCAGTCTCAAATCTAATTTCAAAGGCAAGAGCCTCCCAGTCTAAAGCTGACCTCTAGAGCCACCCACATCCCAGCCCTCTACCCCAGCCCAGTATAAACAAAGTGCCTATGCTGAAAGAAGTATCCCTTCAAAACACATCCCTGAAGAAGGTTATGGGACATACTATCTACGCAGCTGTGTGCAAAGATAAGCCTGCAATGCTCTTTCATAGGTATACTTGAAACATTCAGATCACAGTAAGTTTTTGCATACTTCTATTTGCTTTCAAGGATGCTATTTCCTGCCTGGGTATAATAGAGCATATTCCAAATTTTTAGACTTAATGCTCATGCTTTGTAGAATTAAGATGTTTGGATTATAGGATTTTAGTAAATACATGCACAATAGAGAAAAGGTTTCAACCTTATTCAGCAGGACAAAACCAAAGTTCACTATACTGTGTGTATTATATCTGCTGTCATAACTCAATTTTCTGAAGTGGCTGTGAAAAGAGTTCATTGTATCTACTGCAAATTCTAGAGTTCTGATCTCATTACATTTTCAAAAAGTGTTTTGGTTGGATTTCATATGACAGAAGATTTCTAATATGATGATACTTGAGAAGACCTTGCTGTTCAATCAGACTTTTGATTTGAGATCTTATGTAAAAATCAGGTCCCACAGGAGAAACACAGCAGCCTGAAATTGGTTCAATATACTAGAGCTATCTTGCTGCTAAAACAAAATATCAGCCTTAGGGATTTCTGCCTCACTACATTCCTATATATTGCAGGCATATAAACATCACACAGAAAGATAAAAAAGAAGAACACAGAATTTGAGACTTATGAAACAATCCAGGGAGATATCAGTTATAGCAGAAAACTGAAGTTGTTTAGGATGCATTTTAAAATGGTTTTGTAAAGGCTGATAAGCTCCTTTCTCATAACACTGCTGCTGATGATGATGATTCCCAAAGGAATTTCATTCCTTGGTTAATAAAAGTTCTAGAACTTGATTTTCTTTAGACACTCACTCAGATTTGTTCAGCTTCCCATAACTCTTTAAAGATACAAGAACAGACCCTGACCACCGTAACATACTTTTTACTATACGGACACAAAGTTCCCACTGAACTATGGAATATTCTTGAGCTTCCCTGTATTTGTATTCTGACATTTCATTCAATTTTACATTTAAATTATGAAGGACTAGACTGAAGTTGGTCTGTGGGCTACAGTAAAGAGAACAGTCACCCACTCCTTTATCCTAGGAAAGGCTAATAGTCACGAGGATTTTCTCTGTAGAGCACGGGACACATTGGCTATCTCAGATAAGTCAGAAAGTCATCGGAGAGCAGTGAAGACGACGGCCTTTGGACTGCATGCCTTTGTACTTGCTGCTCCTATCTCTGCCCCTTCACGACTCTAGCAGAAGTTCTGACTGACGCAGCCTGAAACCCGAATCTGGCTTAAAAGGGAGGAACCCCACAACAAGGGCTATAAAAGTAATTTTTAAAGCTACTCAACAGGTTGAGTCAATGCTGCAGATATGTTCTTCAATCTAAGTTTCCAACTGCCACATTGCATGAAAAAATAAAACCTTTTGTTGAAGCAGGTCTTGTTTTTTTATCCTAGCAAGAGCATGAGTGCTTTTTTTTTTTTAATACTGTGTCCATGGAAAACTAATTTCGTTCCATTAATGAAAAGGAAGCAAAATGTGATTGAGGATGTAATATGGAATTATAGTTCATTAATTCTTCAAGTAGGTAATTTTCCAGACTCCTGATCCCCCATTGATTTCTATACACCTCCATAGGTCCTGCTAAATGCCAGCAAAAGGAAATTCAATCGTGTTGTTATTTCATGTGTGGCAGCAACGGCTCTCCAAAATTAGATAGAAACATTATGAAAGGGATTTTTCCACTGACTGCTTCACCATGCAGGCCTGTTAACAAGTCTTTCTTGTCAAAAATTGATCAATCACAGACCCCACTGATAACTGAAACTAAGACAGTTTCGTATTATGCAGCCAACACCATCAAAGGATATGACATTAGTAACAATTGAAGATGGTAATTCAGAACACCTAATTAACCATGATGAACTAGGTGCATGCTTGAATAGTTAAAAAAAATGTAAGAAATATATTTTTCCTTGAGATCCTGTGAAACTGGTTATGCCAATGCCATTAGAGAATTAGGTAAATTGAGTCATTACCAGGTTTCTGTTTTCAGATGTTGACTAAGATGCGGGATTGCTTTCAGTTTGGCCATAATTCTCATAGCAACTCATCCTCAAAATAGTACATGCTTATGTTTCCCTGCTAGTCCTACCTTGAGAAACAAAACTAATTATCTTCTTCACGACACCAAAATCACTTGCATGCCTTGAAATACACAGAAAATTCATTTTAGTTACATTTTAGCTATTTAGCTCCAACTGTAGATACTAGAAATAAGACTAAAGTGCTAGTGCTACTCACTAAAAATCTTATCAATTAACAGATAATAACAATCATTTTTAAAGAAAAATGATGAGATTAATCTGTTTGGAAGAGAAAAAAGGAGTCTTGTCAGGTGCTTTCTTTTGTGAAGAGTGAGAAGGAAGGCTTTCCTTGTACAGTGCACTGAAAGAAGAACTTGAATTTTGTCAGGGAAGGAATCAGGTCATTTAAAACTGTGAGGTGCAAGAGCAACTTCTGCGTATTTGAATCAGAGATTCAACCTGGTCCAGTTGTGCAAAATTTAGTTCAAGTTCAGTTCTGGTATGAATTAACAGAACCTCCAATGATTCAAGTTCAGAGGGCATTAGAGGAAAATGAGCAAACAAACTAGAGCTCCACACAACAACTCAAGCAGGTTTTGTCCTGGGTTTAATTTGACATCCTGACTGGCTGTCAAACGATGGTCTTCTGGCGCAGGGTATCACATATACTGTGAGTGTGCATGCAGTCTTAACTACATTTTCTTACTGATGACCTATCATCATGACTCACAGCCCAGTGACCATCAATCTGCGTTGCTGTTGTTTGAGCATAAAAACATGCGGAGGTCGTACAAAACCTCCGAGCCACAGAAAGGGAGCAAACACACTCCTCCTTCGCTTGGGCTATAAACATATCATCAGCATATATCTGCAGAGATTGCAGACTCCCTCATGTTGACAGGAAGAGAAAGGGCTCCACAGGGATACAGTGCAATGATTGGCGGTGTTATAGATTTTAATTCCACTAATAGTTGAATGGGTCATAATTCATAAAAGAGAGAGCTTAGGGTGAGTTATGAAGGTCATCCTCATTTTCCCTATATAAGGGAAGGATATTTTATTGTAACACTGCCTAGCTGCACTATTCACATTCTATTTATAAGCTACAGTATTTTAAGAACCTAACTGAATTTTTAATTTGCCTGTTTAGTACAGGAGGTTCTTTCTCACAGTAAAATAATAAAAAAGCTAAGTTACAGATGCATTAAAATCCTTCCAAGATATATTTTGATTTTTACATTAAATGAGTTTTTTTAATTTAAACTGGCAAATAATTTGGGGGGGGGGGCGGTAAGAATAATACTATACAACTAAGAAAGCATATCAGTCAAGGAAAATGTAAATAAAAAGGAAAGGATACAAAACAGAAAGGATGAGCCAGTAAGTTTCATGCCTAGATCCAGAAAGTTCACCAAATTCCACACAGTACCTCTGCTTAATCGCTGTCAGAGTTTTAGGAATAAACAGAAACAGAAAATGGGAAGCAAAGTGAAACATCCCAACCTCCTAAAGCCACCAGCCATCGCCTCTCTGCTCGTTTTGAACCCATTTCTCATATCTCAGAAAATGCAGGTGATAACTGGGATTAGCACGACCTCCCTACCAGACACTGCGGCCAGGCACAAAGCATCTCGTCCGCAGAACCCTGGCTTTTCACGTGGCTTGGTGCAAATCTCATCTGTTTACAGTATAGAAACTTTAAAGCTCTTTCTCCAATATAATGAGCAAACAATTTTAGAAAATGCTCTCTCTAAAAGTCAAAGGAAATATATTTTCTCAAGATTTCATGAATTGGCAGAGTTTTCTTTCTGGAGTAATGTCATATAAAAACACTTTGTCTTCCCTCAGACATTGACTTGTTTGTACAGAAGAACAAAAGGAACAGAAATGGGAGGACCTATTTCCTATCTGGACTTTTGCTACTGATTTTTTCTTACACAACATTGCCATCTACTCAACTTGGCCATGTGTCTTGATTTCCACATTTGTAAAATAGGAAAAAAGTGCTTATATCAACCATTTTTCTTTGCTGTTGTTTTGTTTTGCCTACCAAATGCCCTAGGAGAATAATTTCTAGTAATGAAACTAACTCTGCAAGTATCACATGTGACACTGCCCAGGAATGTTTGGGGCAAAAGCAACAGACCAGGGAATAGGAACCATGGAAGAGAGAAAGGTGTTTTGAGGAGAGGAGAAGAGAAAGGAGCACTGGTGAAAGCTGCACCTCCTGCCCTGACTCCCTTCCCGCTTTGTTCAGCAGCACAGGCACAAAGCACAAGCCACATGGATACTCACTGATACTAATTTATCCTTTTTTGTTGTTTGTTTTTTTTTTGTGCAGATCACAGCTATTATTTTCTGTACAATAAAAGTCTTCTGTACAATTCTATTGGATTCTGAGGATATTTAATGTCATGTATATTTGAAAATGAGATTGAATATAGCACCAGCATGTGTAACTAACTTTTTATTATTGTATCTGTTCAGAGGAAGTATTTGGAGAGAGGGAGGTCCAGGACACTGTTTTTTTACACCAATATATTGAATTTCATAATTTCACCTATATAGAGCATACCTGCAGCGTATATGGTCATGTTTTAATGCATCTACCTGCCACATATATCTATGCAGTCTCAAATAGCCGTGTTAAAACAGAGCATTCCTTCTAGGAAAATCTCATTCTACAGATGTTAGATGAATTTTGCCCTGCAACTATTGAATTGGTAGCCATGCTTAGACTCTTAAACTCTGACTAGCAACTGCCAAGGGGTTGTAAGCCATTTTATGAATGAAAGTCTTTGAATATATATATATATATTTTTTTTTTTTTTCTTGAGAAAAAGCTTATCTGGAGGTTCTTGGAGGAAAGTCCCAGCAGAAACTCTGTCCAAGAGTCTCTTTTTCTTCACTCTCTGAAAAGGCTCTTCTCAACTCACTTGAGCTGAGGGAAGAAACCAGCCAGTTTATAGCTTTTGTATGAAACAATAGAGAAATCTCAGACAAGTTAGTGGGGACAGATAGCATAGGGCTGGACAAGCTCCTTTGGTAACCTATTTCGTGCCAGACCACTAACCAAACTCTGCAGAGAGTCCACAGTTCACCAGCTTCCCAACTGATAAGAAACACCATCAAATCTGGGAAGGTCCTCCTGCAAAATGTAATCACTCAAATGCAATCATCAGCTTTCGCCTTGTGTCAGGAAACTTCCTCAACCTTTCCTTCGACCTGCACTTGTCTGTTGGAGGACTTTTGATGTTTTGGACTGTGTGAGGGACATGCCCTTTGCCACCTGCAACCATTGGAGAAAGGCTGCTGCTGTATCATGCAGCCCACAAGCTGTCCTGCACCCTGCCTCTGCTGGACCCCAGCACTAAGGGAGATGCCAGTTAAAAGAAAAGTACAGCCAGGAAAGGGTTAAAGCTTTTGACTCTACTTAGCTACTCCTATGTTCATAAGAGCAACCGCTGCCCAATTAAAAAAGTAGAGATTGCAGCATTTGCCTCTTTAATGCGCAGTGTTCCTTAAGTTGTAATATACTAAATGCTTTGCAGTGACTTCACAGTCAGCAAATGGAAGATATTTTTCATGAGCACTTTTTAATTAGCTTGGAAAAATGCACCACACTTGAGATCCTTATGCGGTAAAGCCTCCTTTGAAAACCAGCTCTAGCATATCTTTTATTAAACCCTGCTACATTTCCTACTTTGTAAAAGAAACTTGTTTTATTTTTATACATTTGGACTAGGCAGCTATTCACCTAGAATACTAATTAGTTGTGGAGAAGGAAAATGATTTATGAATAAAGTTAAGAACATATTGTTTTAGTTCCTCCAGCTGGGTTCTAGCTTAACAGGACTACTGCTCACCCAAGGCCTGACTTACGAGACGATATTAAAGGGTGAGCACAACAACAATAACAAGCTTCACTGTCCATGTTTTCCTTAGGGTTGGTCACAGATACCAGAATGCTCTGAACCATCAAGTGCAAAATATTGTTTCTGCATTAGTCCAAATGGACATTAGAGCTTGTTGTTATTGTTTCTCGGCAGAGACAAGTAACAGAAAATGAATCAGATGCAAAGGCAAAAGGCCATGCAAGAATGTTATCAGTTGAATGCAAGGGCATGAAAAGGGAGTTTGGTTAGGAAAAAAAAAAAGCACTTTTATCAGGTTTGTAAAGAAACCAGAACAAATGGAATATGGGGGAAAAAAAAAATAAAGGACAAAATAGTAATTAAACTGCTCCATGCTTTTAATAACATACCTTTGTCTATCTACAACACAAGGATGGAAAACAAGCCAATACTCATCTTGGTACCACCTTTTCAGTAATACCTATGGGGTTTCATGGATGGGTTGACAGAACAATGACCTCAATGACCTGTCTCAGTCAATGTCCTCTGTCTCAGGGAGCTGAAAATGCCCAGAAATCAAGGCCATATTGTCTCTTCCTTCCTTGGGCCATCTGTTCCACCAGAAGCATCATATGAGCAAAGCATCTAACTGTGAGGATTGTAGCTCCTGAACTTATAATTTTATATAAAGTAGAAGTACACAGAGAAGAAAAGAAAAAGAAAGAAAAAAGGAAAATAAAAAAGAAAAAAAAAGAAATTAAAAAAGGAATCAGAAGTTCCTTTGAACCCTCTGCTCCATTATCAACCCAGCAAAATTTTTTAAAGGCTTTCTAGGAATTTCAGATTTTACATAGTATAAAGTAGGCCCATCTGGCTGGAAAAGTCAGTCAACACAGGTTATTACCAAGGCTATTTCTGTGCATATACACCAAAACAATCTTAGCATATTAATCTCCAGTTAGGAATAACTATAATTAAAACAGCAGTTAACCCTAACATGTACATCAGAATGGCAGACTAATCCAACAGCACAACACATGTCAAGCATGCAGCTTGGAGGTTCAAATTCATGGAACGACCATCCTCAAACTATTTACCTGTACGTGAGACAAGCTAAAAGAAGGAAAAACTGAATGGAAAGAATCTCCAACTATTGAAGAAGACTTGAGGAAATGACCAAGATATTGGATAAGATTTCACGAGAGCACAGGATTTAAAACCTGGACATTACTCGCAGTTCCTCGGGAGGCAAGCCTCAATAGCAGCTTTCCCCCATTTCTCCCACGGAAGTAGAGAAATTACATTAAGTCAACTGTGCAAATCAGTATGGTGATTTTAGCCCACACCTTGCTAGTGCTTGTTCAAATCACAAAAATTCCTGCTTATTTTAAAAACATTTATAGATTTTGCAACTACAAGATGAGCAGAAGTGTTATGAATCAGACGGCTGCTATAGTGACATGGCTTGTAAGGAAACACTCCATACAGTCACCTCCTTCTAACTTATTCTCAAGGCAGTAGAAACCTACAGAGGCTTGTTTCCCATTAGATAATTTTAGTTCAGTGACAGGAGCTCAAAACAAAGTATTTATTTCAAAATTTAGGACTAGGGTTCTGTACCTAGGTCTTAAAAAATATCAATGACATAACGTTATTCTTTTGAACTAGAATTAGCCACTACATTTAAAGAAGAGAGAGAAGTTGACAGCAAAGGATTCTTCCCATGAGTTTGTCTGCATTTTTACCACCTCATTTTCCTACAGCAGGGCAACTTCTAAATGGAATACAGGAGAGCAGAGGGGGCATCACTAAGCAGACTAGTGATACACATCACCTTGCTAAACCAAGGAAAGCTCAAAGAACACTGCTCCTGCCTCTGAAATACAAAATTACCAACTTCGAGAAGGCCAAGGCTCTGCTACAGTCCTGATTTTAAGCCAAATTTGTACAGCTGGGTAGTGTTGCCATGTAACAAAGCTGAAGCATATTCTTCAGACACAAGTTAAAAAAAATTACATTTCAGTATCCTCAGCAAAATCATCTCATTATTTTTAGCAGCTGGGTCCTGTCTCTTTCTGATGAGACGGAAACTACAGAAAATACTAATTAAATGCAGGTGCATGCAGTAACTCAGAAGTGTTTTTATTACAGAAATTCAGCCCCTCAGATTAGAAAGCATGGTCAGATATTTACCTTTATAAGTGTTAGCTACACTACCTTAAACAGAAAACTGAGGACTCTGTATCTTGATTAACACCTATACTTGATCTGTGGCAGAAGAGGCCAAGTTTCCTGATCCCCCATGCAACATACCCAAACCTCCATAGGGCAGGGAGCCAGAAGGCATACAAAGCAAATGAGGAGTGCTCTGGGAATAATTTCTGGATGATAAATGACTGTAACTCCCCAGGTCTGGACTGGGCATGTAGCTAGGTCCTCTAACAACCTGGCCATGTCAGCTCCAGTATTTCTCTTCATTTACACAGCTGGAGACCTGGATTACACAGCGACCCAACGTCACAACTTCAGGACACCTGTAGTGCCCAGCAAGGATGCAGCCCAGCAAGTGAGCCAGATCTCTGCTGCCTGCAAACAATTTTGGCATGGTTGATTACAGCACGAGTTTTGGGGGGTTGTTCTAGGTTTGTGGGGGTTTTGTTTGTTTCTTTGTTTTTTATGGGAGGAAGGGAGGAAGGGGGTTGTTTTGTTTCTGCCTCCACCGAGGACAAAAGTTTCCAGTAGCCTACAGACTTTTGTAGTGATTTGTACTAAGTTGAAATGCCAGCCTTGAATAACTCTAAAAGCCTGACTTTCTGAATGTGAGGAATCCCAATTCACTGCACATTAGGATCTATTAAAAAGTAGGCTGCAGGCGAGGCTCAAGAACTATTTGCATTTTAAAATTTTATCCAGAATCTGTAAACAAATGTAACATTTTCTTACCCCTGTAAATTCAAGTCAGGCCTTTAAAATACCATTAATGCACCACTGGCTGAAAATATTCTCTACATCTCACACCTCAAACTTGGGAGCCTCCCTGAAACTGGGAATCTGCCTTCTCAGGACATCAGGGCCAAAGTTCCACTTCGCACTTCAGATCTGGCACTGCAAAAAGCAACCACCACCACCTCCAGCACACATGTAAACACCGCCAATGGAACAAAAATCCCAGAGGGAGCAAGTCAGACAAGATGTGAAAACCAATGAGCTGCAGCGTGTGCTCAACCAGGCAGTGGGACGAAGTATTGACACACTTCTTCCGACAGCTATTGCTCTGGACAGCGCACACCTTACTGCTCACCTCACAGCCTTCCTCCTGCTCCCCTCTTTTGTTTCCTTCTGCATTAAAAAACCCTCAGACCCATGAGGATGTCATGAATTATGAATCCCTATATGCCTTCTGCTCAAGCAGCTTGTGTCTTATACTTTCTTGCCCCAGCATGTGGCCTATGTGGTCCCATTAGACTACCAGCTCTTTAAGGGTACTCCAACTACTGTATTAGTACAGGGTCTTGCAGATTGTGTCCATGAAATTGAGCCTCTTCACATTACTGTAGTAAATCCCCATTCCACGATTGAACAAATAGCTAAGTTCTCATAGACCTGAGCAAACAGAACACTCTGGACATTTTGGGAAGGTTCCTGCCATGACACTCTGCCAACTTTCAGACACTTTTCGTTAGATTGGGGGCCAGGAATTTTTCAGAGTTCTGCTTTTATGAGTTTAGTTTAAGAGTAATTCCAGATCTTCTGCAATGGGATCAATGGCTTCCAATGCCATTTGTATCACAGTTTTAACTTTAAGAGTCTACCTAGCCACAAGCTGACTGTGGTTATTTTACCTGAACACCAGCAATGAAGGGCTTAAACTTGTGATGTTAAAAATACTGAATCAGGTTTTAGCAATATCAGCAAAGTTAACAAGCTTTCTGCTTACTTTAGCAACAACTTCTGCTCCAATACCAATAAAACTATTTTCCTAACAATTAGGGTATCAGTATTAAAAGACTTTCACAAGCTTCATTTGGAACAGCAATAATCAAAGCATGCTATTATCACGGTCATTGCACATGAAGAAATTAATTTAAATTTGCTGAAAAGAGCAACAGTCACGCATGTTAAAAATTTAGCTGGTAAAGAAAGTAGCACAACTCATTAGAGGTCTCACTGCCTAGCAAACAGCTAGCCAAATCACTCATCTGAGTTGTATTTTAATATTTTGAACTACAAACATTAAGCAAAGTTAGAAAAAAATGTTTTAGTCATATAGTTTTTTCATTTTCCATGAGGTATTCCCCAAACTTATTTATTTTTGTTTGAGCTTTCCATTCATGATAAAATGAAAAACATGGAGAAGAGCCAAATTATATATTTTCCTTAAATTTGGCTATTTCTGGTAAGAGGAGGATCTCAAATTCAGACGCCCATTTCATTATTCAAATGGTACTAGTAACTCATGGTTGAACGAATGTAGAGTGCATAAGTTAAGCTTGTTCTGAATGTTGTTTTTTCTCACTTGAATATAATAGTTTTGTGTGCCAATTTATTTCTAGTTGTTTGACGCCGATTGTTATGTAGTAGATGGACAAGATTCCTATGATATCCAAGGGAAAGTCACTAGCAGAAAATGCAAATCGCAAAAACAGGCCATACGCTTCCACTCAACGTGTTACAAAAACTGTATCAAAACTCTAGTAGTCAAACATTGCTATTTAATTTTACATCATAATTTAAAAATTTAAAAATACTCAAAGCATAAAATGAGTGTGGGAAAGAAGAATTCAGTAGTCTTGTATATATGTGCTAGAATATATACATATATAGTAGGAGAAAAATCCACCGCCAAAGGTCTGTCATCCAATTAAAGGAGATTTACAGCAGCGTCAGACAGCTCTTAACAAAGTCATTTTATGCTGGATTCTTACATAAGACACTTTCCAAATACAATTTAACACAGATAAAATGTCTACTGAAAAAACCATAGTTTTGTAATATAAGAAAAAAATCAGTAATAAGTTGGGTATTTTGAAAATATATCTCAAGCACAAACATTTTCAGACTCCTTAGTCATCTCTGCTCTCTATAGAGAGAATAACTGTGCTCTGCTGGGCTCTTCTGTATCTTCTATATCTGGACTTTTTTTTTTTTTGTTTTTACACCCATCCCCTCTCCTTTCCTAAGCCAACGATTACATATCCAGCATTAACATTACTTCAGTCTGCTTCCTTTGGGAAGAGAAACAGGAAATCTCCCATGTCTTATTTTTATGTTTGAATACAAATAAAACCAAGAAGTGCTAGAGGTTGAAATATCTGCACACGACTCTTGCCTCTGCTCCCTTATTCCATTGATCCATTTCAACAAGGCAAGGGCCACGATTAATCTAAACGGTTTCCAATAGATAAAATATTCCAAAGCTTTGCAACAGCTGCACTAACTTCAAGGCATTCACGGAGATGACCTCTTCTCTCAAAGGGTAATAGCTGACTAACATACAGTCTTAGCTGATTCTAATCCTTACGTTACGGAGAAAGCAGTGGTTCCTTCTGACACTCAGAAGCATCCACTGGAAAGCAAAAAACTTCACGAAATGCAATGCCCATTACAGTGCTTACACAAGGCTTCTTTTTAAAAACTGATTATATTTAGGAATGTGACATACCCTTCTCGTGGCAGCTGGCATGTCATTAGGGTGAAGAGTTACAGCTATGCCCACAAACACAAACAAGCTTCCAATGCTGCCAGGATCTGCCAGGAAACCGCTTTGAGTCATGGGGGATGTTCGTGCCCTGAAATCCTGCTCAGTCTTAGGGTAATTTATCTAGAAGTTTTCAGATTTTCCCATCAGGGGCAGGCTGCTTGCTTCCCACTCTACTATTCCCCATCCATCACTGACTCCACTCCTCTCTGCTCCACTGCAAGGCTCAAAAGGGCTGATCACCTCTGGCCCAATCTAATTTCCAAGCTGTAGCTTTTAGCTTCTAAGCCAACAGCTGTGGGCACTTCATCAACTATTTACCTGAACTGGAGCCAGAAGGACTGGGCTATTATCACCAGCCATTCCCACATGCATTTTTCATTGATGAATGGTGTATCTTCCCAACCCACACTGTGCCAAGGAAACAGGCCAGGTCTCTGCTGGCTGCAGCCTCACCAAAAGTTTCAGAGGGTGCTCTGCAGTTATGGTTTCTTCCTGATCTCAGTCAATTCCCTGGTTTTACAATAGAATCTGGCCACTGGCCCCATGAGCAGAGCCTATGTGGGGACAGCATCAACCCTCCAAGGCCTGGAGAGGAATTTAGAGACACTATTCAAGTATGCAGGGATAGTGTTAGTGAAGCCGAAGCCTATCTGCAGCTGAATCTGGTGAGGGATGTGAAAGGCAGCAAGAAGGGCTTCCACAGATCTTTCAGAAGCAAATAAAAAATAAACAAATAAAAATTAGGAAGAATGTGGACTCAGTACTTAAAGGAACAGGGACCTAATGACAAAGGACTTGGCAAAGGCCAAAGTGCTCCACATCTTCCTTACTTCAGTCTTTACTGGTAAGCCTTCAGTAATCCCAGGGCCCTGAGGCGAGTGGGAAAGGCTGGCTCACGGAAAACATATCCTGAGTAGAGCAGGTTACGGAATATTGAAACAAACTGGAAAGACACGTGCATGTTCGTGGGGCATGATGGGATGTGCTAAGGGATTGGCCTTGCAATGACAGCTTCCAGTTCTTGAGAGGGAGAGATTTCTGAGGATTGGAGGAAAATAAATGTCACAAATATCTGCAAGACAGACAAGGAGTATCTGGAGAATGGCAGGCAAGCCAATCTCCCTTCAATTCCTGGGAATGTGATGGAGCAAAATTTCCTGGAAACCATTTCCAAACATATCAAGAAAATGAAGGTGATGAAGGTGTCTGCGAGCAGTCAGCAAGGATTTATGAAAGGGGAATCACACTTTACAAACCTGCTAAGCCTTCTCAGACAAGAAGAGAGGCTCCATGATGAGGGGAGAAAGGTGCATGTTGCTCACCTTGACTTTAGTAAGGCTTTCGACATTGCCAGCACACCTCCACAGCCTACAGTGGGCTATGTAACGTGAACTGGAAACTAGCTGAACTGTCAGGGTGAGTTGCAATCAGCAGCACAAAGTCCAGCTCGAGACCAGTTTTCAGTGTTGTCCCCAGCAGTTGGTACTAGGGCCAGTGCTCTTTATCATCTTCATTAATGACGTTTGGAGCGCGCCCTCGGCAAGTTTGCTGATGCTACAATATTGGGAGGAGCAATTGATACACCAGAGGACTATGCTGTCACTCACAGGGACCTGAGCAGGCTGGAGAGATGGGCAGGAAGGAACCTCATGAAGTTCAGCAAAAGAAAATGTGGAGTCCTGTACCTGGGAAGGAATAACCCCATGCACCTGTACAGGTTGGGGGCTGACTGGCTGGAAAGCAGCTTTGCAGAAAAGGCCCTGCTGCTCCTGACAGGTAACACGTTGGACATGAGCCAGCAACGTGCCTTTCTGCAAAGACAGCCAACAACCTCCTAGGCTGTGCTAGGATGACCATTGCCAGCAGGTTGAGGGAGGTCAATCCTTCCCTGCTGCTGAGCAGTGGCGAGACCATGTTTTGCTCCAGTCTCAGGCTCTCCCAGAGAAAGGGACATGGCCCTGCTGGAACAAGTCCAGCAAAAAGCCATGAAGATAATTAAGGAACCGGAGCACCTAAAAGAGGAGAGTCTGGGAGGGCTGGGATGCTTTGCCTGGAAAAGCGAAAGCTCAGAAGAGATCCTACCAAAGTATATAAATACATGACTGTGGGGGAAGGTGAAGGAGACCGATCCAGACTCTTCTCAGCAGTGCCCAGTGCGACAGGACAGGAGTCAACGGGAACAAATTGAAAAACAGGAAATTCCATTGAAATGTAAGAAAATAACTTTTTTATCTTAAGTTAGGAATGTCAAGAATCCTCAATAAGCAGTTCTTAAATATAATGTGGCATAAACAGAGCTAAGTAGCATAATTTAAAAATAGATTTGACATCTTTAAATCAATCCTCCTTCCTCCTTGTATGTGTTAACAGCTAAAGATGTCTGCCTAGAAAGGCTAAAATCGTCTTTGGAGATAAAGTAACTGCTCATAAAGGGAAGCCTCCTCCATGAAATATTTGTAATATGAATGGCCTGATCACTAATGAGAACTGGACACGGTCATATTAACTCGAGTGAACTCTCTAGAGCTCAGATTTTGCTTAGTGGATGTAGGTCCACTGAATTACAGATGGGCCTCCTCTTGCAAAACTAACCTACAAAACGGGTTTGGCACTGTCATGTTGGCTCCAAACCACAATGGTTATGCAGGCTCTTGGTCAAAACTGTGATGCTAACCACATGGTAAATACTGAAACCATATTTTCAGAAAACATTGTGTGAAGCTTCCAAGGCATTCAAGCCCAGTGAACTCTGCTGTCCCTCTCCCATATATTTCATGAAGGGAAGAAGAGAGGGGCAATTAGACCACTGACAAGTGCACAAGAAAGTCATTTTGACCTGAATCTACTCAACCTGGCTTTAGGCCTGCATCTGAACTTCCTAAATTGAGAATAGAGCAGCCATGGGTTCCCTTCTAACCAAAGCAAGTGTGTTTCTCGTGTACACAGGTCAGATAGGCATGGAAATCTAGGAGAGATGAATCTAGCCCAGAAAACTGAGCCAGTGCTCAGTTTGCTTGGTTGATAGCAGTAGAATAGCTGCAAGAAGCATATAAGACAAACCACTAAAATAAGGTAGCTATTTTTATATTTCAGCATTACCTCAGCCCAAAAAAGGCCTTAAAGTAAAACCGTAGCACTACTGTGAAGTGACCTGATATTCTGCACCATATCATTTCCAATCTGTGAAATAGCGAGAAATACTTGAAAAATTGCCTTTTGGACAGTTTTCTAGAAATAGATTAACAATCAGGGTGCTGCTTTTCACATCACACTCTCCTTGCACATTGAGGTAACATCCATTCAAATACAGAAGAATGAAAACAATCATATTTTTCACCTCTCAAATAGACCAGAGAGTACAGAAATTAGATCAGTTTGTGTTTTTCACTAAACTGGACATGTTTACAAGTAAGATGAAAGCAATACTTGCTGAAATGACCTCCTTTCCTCTGTTTGTAAGATTTATTGAAGGCAATATAGAATGGTAACAATAGTCAATCATAGGTGGCAGACTGCCCTTTTATTAGGCATAGTGAAGCCAATTAATCTAAGAGAGCTTTTTCCCTTCACCTCCTGAAGGCATGTACTGTTAGAATGCATTTGAAAATTTTACAGTAATAAATAAAGGTCCTGAAACTACTCATTTGAACTTTAAGAAATTATTTACAGGCACTTGCGATGCTAAATATTAACATGCTCTGCTAAGAGTTTGCTGGGCAGAGTGCCTGCTACTGTAATTTGCATAGACCCAAGATTTAAAATAAAACTGTAAAACATGGCTCTATGGTACTGCTGTTCCCAGGATTAACAAGAAGAGAACAGAATGCCTGTGAGGGAAAGGAAGAACACTGAAAGAAGAACACTGAAATCAGTCTGTAAGTAAAGTCTGCCGAGTTAATCAGATATGCCTTTAAACAGAAATGCAAGGGAAGATCAGCTACTGAACCAGGCATAAGTTTGGAGCACAGAAGTAATCTTTAATAATCTTTTTTGGGAGGATCTATTTCTAGGCTTCCTATTATCTGCTGTTTGTTTTCATACCAAAGGCTACCTGAGATGAAAAGCAAGTATATACTTGCTTATTATTATATAATAACCTTCTTAATTATGGACTACCAGAACTCAAGGTGTCGTAATTCAAGTTCTAATTTCTATGGTCACTGATTCTAATTAGAACATACATGCTCTTGGGAGCGTATAAGAAAAGTGAGCAACAAAGTAGCAGCTCCTGTTTTAGGAACACACAGTTAAAATATTCCTTTTTTCTTGGATTACCTCAAGCATCCTTCCAGGATTATCTCCATCATAAATTCAACTATAATCTTACCAGTTTCACAGCTGGGCCCAGTGAAGCCTTGGGGGCAGGCACAAACATTGGAAGCAATGCAGGCTCCTCCATTCCTACACCCATCTTTGCAAAATGCTGAAATAACAAAAGCACAATATATGATTAACAAGTAGTTAACAAAATTACACTCAACAACTTTGCAGGTGTCCATGGCCTCTAGCAGAGTGACAGAAAACACAGCCCTGTAGTGCTGAGCACAGAGGCTGTTTTCACCTAAGGATAGAGGTCACTAGGAGATGGTTTATAGCCCCCCTGCCTCATTGGCCAGATGGTCTGACAAGATGAAGAGGGAGATTAGAGTAAATCATCTGAAGAAAACAGCCCACATATGTGCTTCTTCCCATGCACTGGAAAGCAGTGAAAGGGAACATCTTCCATAGCAACAGATCCTGCTTAAGGCACTGCTGTTCTTCAGTGCTTCCCAAATAAAAGCCTCAACTTAACAGGCACAATTAAGCAGTAAATCATCTGGCCTACCTGATTCCTAAATTCAGCAATTAGATCAAAATAATAAAAAGAATAATTTTGCTTCAAGGAATTTTAAAGAGTTTAAAACTTCGACCATTTACAGTTTGAAGTCCGTCCTTGGATTTGTTCTTTGTCTTGCATTGGAATCTAAGAAACTGCGCTCGCATATTTAAGTGAAACATTATCCAGATACAACTGTCAACACGTGTGTGCCTACGACAATTTCTTCTGCTGACACATGAATGCAACTAGTTATAATAGAAAATATGGCAGTTTTTTAATTGCTTTGACTGTATTGGTACTATGGAGTGAGCCATGCTGTGTTCACAAGAAATTTCAGAGGAAAACTGACAGCAAAACTAAGTGGATGAAGGTTATCACCAATGGGAAGAGTGAAATCCTGCCCAAGAGCACTGGGGTTACCCCTGCATTTGTAAACAGCCACAAGAGGAAGGAGGGTTGGTGTGCAGCTGCTGCATGAGGCAGCATCACTGGTGATGTCCAAAGGTGGATCTACAGAGAATATGAGTGCTTTGAAGTTGACCTTTCCAACTCAGTATTGAGGCATGGGGCTTGTGAGGTAGGACCCACAGCACTGAGTGGGACACCTAAGCTCCTGGTATGAATGGACCTTCCTTGACCTGCTTCTTGGACCACAGCATCAGTTGGCAAGGGCACAGAGGGCTGCTAAACCCATAGTGGTCAAGAGGTGCATCCAGCTCTCGGGAAGCCTCTAGTATCCAAGGTAGGGCTGCCAGGAGGTACCTTTCTCAGAACAGGATACACAGTCCCAGAGCCTTCTCCTGCATACTCTCTTTTCAATATGAAGAAGGGAAGGAGAGACACTTTTCCTTTACTGCAGGTTCAAAGGCCCTCTGAAACATTAGATCTGTATCATGTCTTAAGTGGAATGTGAAAGAGCTGAATGCTGCTCTATGGGCAGGCACCTTCTTTGAACCAAAGTCCCAACTACCTGCTTGTGAAGAGGCACATCCTGAACAGGAGGCCTGGGGACCATTCCCAAGCACAGCGCAGGGCTCAGGCGCACAGACCTGTTGCTCTTCCAAGCGCAGTGGCTCTGGATTTTAACCTCCCCAGCTCAAGGTGTTTTTTATCACATCCCAAAAGAGAGGTAACAGCATAAACAGGGGTTTTGGCTGACAGCTTACCCTCTATCCATGTGTTTGACTGCAAGTAGGTGTGGTACAGGTTTTACAAAGAGTTCTTCTATATCAGGAATGCATAGGAAAAAAAAAATAAAAGGTATACTAGGACTAAGTTTTAGGAATGGCTTATGCTAATACCTTATCGATTAAAGAAACAGTGGGTTGGCTTAGCCTCAATAATACACAGCAGCACAGTGCATCTATGGAATAAAGGCCCCTTAGATTCTGATACCCAAGAGGTGAGGGGATTGAGGTGCAGTTTCAGGGAGTGCTGGATATGCCATTGCTGCAGCTAGATCATTTCTCATTTCTGAGCCAGTTCACTCACTGCTGTACTACCTGTACTGTCAGATATTCCCAAATTCTGTGCTAGGAGTCTGAAGACTTCTGAGAATTTGGGGCCAGTTACCAAGTATTACCTCCTCTGATGCAAAAAAACATCAGGAATTACAAAAGCAGCATTGTACCTCTTGAAAAACAGCTGAGACTATTAACATATTTTTTAATCTTTACCAGTGAATGGCAATATTAGAAAACACCCAGCACCTCCTGCTTTTCTGATTTACTATGGAGAGACACAACATACCAAACAATCTTCACGTCATCCAAGCAGAACAGCAAGTGACTAACAGTGGAATATGTAGATTTGACAATATTTGCACAACTGTAATTTTGTTGGTGACAGTGGATTTTTTGAATGGGGTAGCAGTTGTAGAAACTTAACTTGGGACAGAAGTGAAAAGTAGTTACTCCAAATTTTAGAACCTACTATTTATATCCTCACATCCTCAAATTAATATGAAGTGTAAATTGCAAAGTTTCTCTGTCCGCTCAGGAAGAGCTACAGAACCAAACTGCCTAGTATTTTGCCTGTCTTCTGCAAAGTCTTT
Source organism: Eudromia elegans (assembly GCA_003342815.1). NCBI lineage: Eukaryota > Metazoa > Chordata > Aves > Tinamiformes > Tinamidae > Eudromia > Eudromia elegans. The sequence goes on from PTEX01000040.1 coordinate 4,496,153, forward strand.
GAACAGACTGGCATTAACCCATCCAGCTCAAAGGCTGCTGACCCAGGGGCTTCCACAGCTTACCTTTACACACGGTCCCATTTCCTGTGTAACCCGGCTTACAAACGCAGTTGTGCCCTCCCACAGTGTTGAAACAGAGAGCGTTCTCGTCGCAGTTGTGCTGGTTTGTGATACATTCGTCATGCTCTGAAAAATGAAACAATAATAGCATGTTCTCAAATTCTGAATACACAACAAAACAAGAGCTTTATATAGGTTTTGATGTTAAAAAGAGACAAGCATAGTAGCAGAAACTGAAAACAGGTTAGATGAACACGTAACTCTGCAGTGAACAAGGGTACACATTTTTATCACATATTTGTTCAAGTGTGTTGCAGCGTAAGTCCACTTCATTAACAGAGAGCTCTCACCATTATATTTTCTATGTTGGCTACAATGTGCTTGTAAACATTTGCCCCCCAAATGGCTATCATACTACAAATCCATATGTTAGATCTAACATACAATTTATTCACTCAGGTTAATCTTAACCAGCATTCACAGGGTTTCTTTCAAAAAGCTGACTCATGGCATCAGTCACACAATCTAAACTGCAAAAAAAAGCCCTGAGCAGAAGGTAGGACTTCCAGGCACAGCTCATGCTTTCCTTCACTTCACCATGTGCACAGCTCTCGTCCTTATCCAGATAAACTAAATGAATTGAAAACAAATGCCCAGCTTCGGTTCAGATTACGGGACTTTCACCACGGGGTATTCTGGCACCACAGTTCAATGGATCTGACTCTTCAATTGGGCAACTAAACTTTGATATCCTGGAGAAACAATATTTTTTGGATTAAACGAACATGAAAGTATGATTTTGCGCTAACCTGAAGTGCACTGCTTAACTGGAAATTTAAAAAACATAGATTTTGTACATGCTTAGGTTACTCAACATTTTACTGTTTTAGCTTGTAATTAAAAAATAAAAGCAAAATATAATTCCAAAATAAGAGGACATAAGCTGACATAAGATGACATAATTCCAAAATAAGATGCTCTGAGTTATCATTTCAAAATGTCACACAAATTGATCCATCATATTTGAAATGAAATATCAATGCAACAGAATGAAATGTTTCAGCCTTCTGGAAACCTAACCATAAATAATTTCAGACTCTCTGGAATCCTTAATTTTCGGAAAATGGAACATTTTAGTGAAAACAAAAATTACATGGTTTCAATCTGCAGACACAAACTAAAGTGCAGGTGAGGTTTCAAAAGCCATCATTCTGTCCATGGTCTACCAAATTTTATTAGTTTAGCTTATGCTTATTCTATCTATCCTTCTGACCCAAGTCTGAAATCTGGTCCCGGATGTTCCCTGTCTTGGCTATGTCACATTACTCTGAAACTTGCAGCTTCCAAATAAGGGCTGAATCCTAAGCATACTTCATAGGGTGGTTGTGAGAATAATTTTGCGGACATTTGCAAATCATTACGTAAATGTTCAGCTTGCTATTCCAATTTCTTGCCAGCAAGAAATTGTAGGCATATATAACTTGCAAAATGGACCTAGACATCTAAGCCAACAACAGCTGTAAATTGACCTCTACCAAAAACAAGTACCGGTTTTTAAAAAGGATAAAAAGTCACCAACGTAGAGCTAATTATTAATAAATACTGCACAAGGGAGAGTATATTTTTTTGTTTTATATAACACTAACTTGATACCACTCTTATAAACTTAAATGTCTCTGACATCACTAATAACATGGTTAGCAGCCCTCACCCCTTCTGAGCAAGTCTCTTACTGAATGCAGCAGTTGGGCTGCATGCCTCAATCCTGAAGCATAAGATTTAATTACCTTACTATCAGCACAGTAACTAAAACAGTTAATGTTCACCAAATGATCTGGCCCAAGTAGACTCCAGTTAAAATATCTGATTCTCATCCCCTGCCACAGTGTAATCTTTTACATTGGCTGAAATCACATTTTTGTCAGATCAGTTCATAAAACAAAAAAAGTCATGATTACTTAAATTAGCTACAAATGTCATCTATGTTGCAATAGCACTCTGGATTTCTTAGTCTGTGTTATTATTGTGTGGCTATTTAAGTAAGGTATGCTATTCAAATAATGCATACTACTTAAATAATACATACTGATTATTTTCTCGTTTTTAAAAGTTGCATATAGCACACAACAGGAAATGAACTATGGAGGTGTGAGAAAGAGCGTGCAGGCAGCAGCACAGCCTGCCAGGCCGGCATCTCAGGAGTGGGGGCATACACAACGGTACATCACACTGGTAGACTTGATTCAAAACACTGCACTTGGCAAATGGTCACCCTGAGCGAGAAGCGGGACCTGCCAGCCCAGCCCTTGGGGATGCAAGAGCATCCCTAGCACACACAGCGTCTCTTTACCATGGATAGGGTGCATGAGAGCAAGGCAGCTACTCCCATTAAAAGGAAGGGTCATGCTCAAAGGGAGGCCTCCAAGCACAAGCCTGCAGGGGCTCTGCAAGCTGGTGAAGCAGCCAAAGGCAAGGAGGCTGGTGTGGCCTTTACGCCAAACGTACTCTCGTGTTTCCAATGCAACAAGGTATTAAGCATTAATGCATTTTAATAAAATGTAGAATGCATTTCTATTTAAGTGAATGGTATAGATAATTTTAACCTTTTAGCAGCCAAGTAAAAGACCTTGAACTCAAAGGTAAAATGCCTTGTTCCTTAATCTGGCAGCAAGAAACTTCAGTACTTCATACCCTTCTGTAAAAGGACTTTCATAGGATGACTGCAATATTTCAGCATCAGGGTCCAGCATATAATCAAAACTGTAGTATTATCAAAATACCCATCGCTTCTACAAGTGTGACTACCTGCTCAAACTCTAGGTCTATTTTTCTTTTAAATCAAGCATTAGTGACTTATGAAAAATTCATGGTTCTGATAAATGGTTCTGAGATTGAAGTTTACATGTTATTAAATTGGAGGAAAACGTCTTAGAATAAAAGGAAAAACTGTAAATCAGTCAAAGAAACAGCCATTTTAAAATGACAGGAAAAGAATCAGCAAGGATGTTTTACATCCTATCCAAATCTGTTGTCTTACATCATGTAAATTAACAACACAATTAAAAACATGTAAATGTATTGCTTCCTCTCATTCTTCATATTCCTCTCGTATTCCCTGCTTCAGTACTAGCTAGCAGAGCAAACAAACCATACACGGCACACTATGCAGTTTTGGAGAGATCTTCACAAGTACTTTTCAATAACTCTCTTTGTTATAAGGTCCCGTTTACTAAATATAGAAGTATTTAATTATAATTAAAAGGATGCCTCTGTTGATAATTGTTCATTGATTCACTTTGTTTTTTTCTTCCTAATAAAACTTTTGAAAGTCACTTTAAATGAAGAGGACATCATAGAAACTCAGCTCAACAATCCTCAACAGCAAACCAGAAACTGCATAAGCGGGTATGACCACACATTACAAAGAAATGAAAAAGACATTTATAAAAGAATCATTTAAAGAGAACCATGAATATGGTATCTTCTACTTTATGTTCAAAAATAGTATTGAAACATTACTTGCATTGCTCAGAAATATAAATACTGCTCAGATACTTTTCTGATGCCCCAAGAAGCAATGCTGAGGCTATTTATTTCATCGGCTTTAGAAATAACGTGACACAGATGTAACAAAAGCCTTATGCTCATTTCACTGCACATCATAGCCATAATAGGGACAGACCAGGTACAACAGTATTACACAGTCAAAGAAATAAAAAATTACTTTCACAGAGAGATTTTAATGATTTACAAATCTGAATTTGCATAAACTAATATTCTCAAAAGACCAAATGCACTGCTTCATGATTACTTCTAAAGCAATATTATCTAACACATCTAAAATCCATTTTGCACTGGCTGGGACTCCATGCTTAACAGTATTAAAATTCATAAAATCTTTGGCCTGGGAATTGACTGAGACTTAAACACAGTATTCATATTGGCTAAACTAACTCTTGAACACGGTCTTTCTAAATGCCAAAAAAAAAAAAAAAAAAAGAAGTTATTATTCCTCTGTAAACGCACTTGAATGTTTCACTGAACACCTTTCAAGACACAGATGACTTACAGAAGTGCAGATGACACTGATCCACATCACTACACAATCAGCTACTTGCCTTTCTGTGTGCAGCACACAGATCATACACATACATGTGCACATATATTTATATATTTATAAAAATACATACGCTTTATTTCACTTTGATTCATTCCAAAACACACTTCCAGACTATTTCATGTGGTTTGTCTGAGAAACATGTTATTAGTTTATACCAAAAAAGAGACAGAAAAAATAAAGAAAGAAAGAATCCAACAAACAAAATCCAATATCCGACAGCAAGCAGGATTATGCCTGAATTGCATACTCAGCTACTAACGGCTAAGGAGCATTATGCTGACAGTTTTTCCAAGCCACTCATTAACAACATGGGAGATTAAGAGCTATATCCACACTTAAAACACAGAAATGCATAAAAGAACACAAATATATAAATATGTTTCTCCAATTGTATCCTTGTAATGCTATGCAAAAGACATTCATTTTTGAGTGAGGAATTTGTGAACCAGAATTACATTAAAATATATATATAGTATATACATACATATGTATATAAAACAGAATATTTTAGATATTTTCTCCTTAAGATGTCTCTGAATTGTTGAACACCAATTAACTTTTTTCTCCTCTTTCCTTCTAATTGATTTGGTCTAATCAACAGAAGAGTGGTGACCTGCTGTCAATCTGACAGTGACAACAGGTAAGAGCAACACCTAAATATCCACGAACAGTTCATCTTAATCGCAAGATTTTTTTTCAAATATTGTTCCTGTACAAGATAAAAATTTCTATTAATTATATGGAGAGTTTAGAAGACTTACTCAATTAAGATCATTTGGGAAGTGACAGATGGTTAATGTCTTTAAAGACTTCACATTAACTAGTTTAAACTCTAATTAGCAGGGTTATCTAAGGCTTCAGCAAATGCACACTGCTTTCAGAGAGAATAAATTTATAGATGAAATGGTTTGTTTTTCCACATACTTTCTACAAGTACACTTACAAATTTCATTTTTCTGCACATATCTGCAATTTAAATGCAAAACTGAATCCACACTTTAACTACTCAGAGTAACCACATGATTTGCACTTCATTAATTAATGATTCATGACTTCAACATCAGTGACCACCAGCAGTTGTCCTCAATTCAAGGCTGGGGATCTGACAGACAACGTCTCTCCACTGCTAATCTTGTTTCTTGATTAATTTTCACTTTCATCGACTCCTATATGTCCCTTGTCCATGCTGTTCTTTTACTACTTCTTCATTGCAGTCATAAACTCTTTTTATTGAACTTTTGTACAGAATTTTTCCTACTTTCTTCTCTTAAATATGATGATAATAAAAAAAACTCTGGCATGTGTAGGTTCTTTTCTCAAAGGCTGTTTAGAGACCATCCTGCTTTCTGAAATGCTGTTTCTGACTGTAATTACTTAGTCCATTGTTGTTCTTCAGGGAGAACAGCTGCCATCACCTCATCCAGATGTCTACTTCTCTCTTTTATTTATTAGCTTAGTTATAGATTCTATTTTTGATGCTAATATGACCCAAAAAAAAGAAAAAAAAAAGAAAGAAAAACAGGGATAACTAAACCTTAGGAAAAAAAATCCAGTTGAGGTCAAACCACAGAATCTCTTTTCATATCTCTTATGAATTGTGTTATATTTCTATTTCAGGGTTGTGTTATACTTCTATTACTAAGAAGATATAAAAGAGAGCCTATTTTATTGGCAACTATTAAGAATAAAAGCAGCTGAACAAGTGCTTATTGACAGAGAGCAATACCAAGAATATGTGCCCGCTCTCGTTGCGTCTGCCTCTGCAGTCCAGAGTGCTCTGCAGAAAGCTCAGACGTGGCGACGACTCCAAGGACAGACGAGAATGGGCTGGAATTCAGGGTCTGTGCATGTGCAGCTTGGGCTATTTCAGTTTAAAAGGCAGCAAAGTAAGGCACGTCACGAGAACTGAATGGGAACTCTAGGATACGGATCTATGTCAAAGCAGGCCAGCAACAAAGTCCCCAAATGAACAACTATGTGACCGATGGGGTTTGTTCCAGCACAGGGGCTCTGTGGCTGAAACCCACAGAAGGGAAAATCAGAAGCATTCACAAATAAAGATATTTTGTTGGCTTATCAAGAGGAATCTGCTTTTGCATGTCTGCATAGCCTTCTCCCTTTGCCTTTAGTAACTGCTTGGGAGAGCAGCTGAGTAAGGACAAACCAGCTGGACAGACAACCCCCAGGACAGCTACTTGTTGTGGAGGCTTATCTCAGCATAAGGGGTCTCAGCATAAGCTTATTACCTAAGCATAAGGCATGCACATTTTTTTTTAAACCATTAATTAGACTTTACTTTTTTTTTTCCTTATAGAACATTATGCAAGTGATTTTTCATATAAAATCTCTCATCTTTTTGGTTATTGCAAAACTGAAATTCTGAATTTTCATTCTAAACTGAAGAAATATGTAATTTAGCTGTATGCCTTTCTGAATTGTCCACTAGAATTTCTACACAATATAATGCTAATGATGGCTCTTATGGTTCTAAGCACAGTATACGCTCCCTCAGATCTTTAACAGAAAAGCCCAACACACAAGCTGAGTGTAGACCACTCCATCCTTCTTGTAGCAGTTCTTCAACAAGAAATCAGTCTTACAATTTCTGAGAACTCAGGGAAGACAAAAAATATTCACTACTGCAGCTACAATGGACAAAGTGATGGCTAAAATATGTATTTCAAGTCAGGCTTACCACTGCTCCCTTCATCAACCTCCACTGCTCTTGAGGAACTCACTTAAACCTACTTAAATCCCCTTAAGTTTTCTCGCCTTCAAAATTTGTATTTTAATTGTGGTATCTCATTTCATAGGAGCACTATTGAAAAATAATAACATTCCTCTCACGGAGGGTTCTACTTTAATATTAATTATTATTTCATATAATAACCTATGAATTTTTACACTTTTGAACCACTTAAGCAGAGGAAAACTATTGAAGAATATGTAACATAACAGCTAAAATAAAATAAACTTTAATTTCCTTCATGTCTGCCAATTTCTATATGCCTTCATGAAGGGAAAAGTTCAAGAGAAGCATTTTCTAAGGCACTTAGCAAAGGTCTAATTGTTTCCCCTAAGGGAAAGACTGTAACTCCCACTGACTTCAATGGCAGGACTGTAATGCAAATATAAAATGATTTTGAAAATCCCACCTTAAGAGATTTCAGCCTAGACATGAGGTCTGTGACCTTGTCATCCACTTCCTTCTTGCCTTAATGCAAACTGATCTCTTAATATCTTGTCTCTTTTATCACTGACATTTTTAAACAGTGTTTCTATCCTTTAAAAAGGTATTTCATCATTATCATTTAGCCTGTATTTCTCAATATATTCATTTTACTTTTTTTTTCTTTTCTAGGCAGACACATTATTTGTTCCTAGACAAACCTTCTTCAATTCCAATCTGCATTGTAAACCTCCCAGGTACTTATGATAAGCTGATGCTTTCACAAGCATCTATTATGCTGTCAGAAGCGACAAAGAGAGCGAATTCTGCATCTATGGTAGTGATTCCTACTTTATCACCAGTAGAAAATAGTCAGCCTAGAACTGTAAATATCCTACTCCAATTTCCTCAGCCATCTGAAAAGTGCTTATTTCAGTACTTCTCCTAATGCCAGCTCTTTTAATTTACTGTTTCTTTACTGAAAGACTCCATGTTATAGAAGTCTGCTACCAGCCAGAGATATCAGTATCGCACGCTTGGCCTCCATCTTGCACAACTTACAGATCACCTCCATGACCAGCGGGCTCCACAAAAGCTCCTCGAGCAACACTTTTTTGGATGCGCGCACAACGGGACAACAGAAACATGTCTCTGCAATTAAGTGCTGTCCGAAGGTAGTTTGTTAAACAATAAAAGTACTCAAAGGTCTCTGGAAACAGTTGGTGCCATTTTTCTATTCTTTTGGGATACTGCCAGTTCATTATTACCTTGGGCTGCCAGGGAAATCGCCATACAGGATGACTGCCATGATGGGGGAGAGCACCTGACTGGAGAATAGGCGAAGAAAATGGGACACTACCATGGTGGATGTTGCTTTGATCCTGATCTTACTGTCCTTGGGATCCTGGTGCCACATATCTAACCATATATATTAAGGGAAACAAACCTCTTGTCTTATGTAGCAGAGCAAGTTCTTGATAGAGGAGATGATTCCCCTTCACTCCCCAGTGGCAGCGTGCCACAGGAGCACAGATGCCTCACTGGGTATCTAGAAGGGCAGTATGGGTTTGATAACGCAATGGCAGGGGCTTGGGCTCTGTGCAGAAAGGGCTTCCTGCAGTGTTGCTCCCTAGTTTAGGAAAGGGGTCTCTACCTGGAAATGAGGACAGAATTGTCACCAGTGATGGGTCAGTGGAAGTGCAGCAGAGTGGTACTTTGCCCTCAGTTCCGCCCTGTCTCTGGTGATGCTCCCCATTTTCCCTCGAGCGTATCCTGCACAGCAGACGACAGAGGCTCACCAAAACAGCATGGCAGGGACACAGGGCGGATGCTGCGCAACCGCTGTGCTCAAGCCTGCTTTCCTGGGAAGGAGCGTGCTGGGCAAGGACAGAACACCAGCACCAATGAGTCAGGCAAGCGCTAGCGCATACACCAGCCCTGGGAGGGCGTGAGGAGCGCCCAGGCACTGCACACACTGCCCCCGAGCTCTGGGAGCCCAGGAGGAGTGCCCTCGCACTGCATACACTGCCCTCAAGCCCTGGGGACCCACGAGGAGCACCTTGGCACTGCACACACTGCCCCTGAGCCCAGGGGACCCGCGAGGAGCGCCCTGGCACTGCACACACTGCCTCCAAGCCCTGGGAGCCCAGGAGGAGTGCCCTGGCACTGCACATATTGCCCCCGAGCCCTGGGGACCCGTGAGAAGCACTCTGGCACTGCGGACACTGCCCCCGAGCCTGGGGGACCCGCAAGGGGCACCCTGGCACTGCAGACACTACCTCCGAGCCCGGGGGACCCACGAGGAGCGCCCTGGCACTGCAAACACTGCCCTTGGTGCCAAGAGTCAGCAGCGGCGCTCAGAAGCGGGCTTGGCTGCCATAGGGTGCATCTATACCCTACAGGGTAGCAACCCATGGCACAGCACAGGGAAATGGGCTTTCACCTTCCTTCTCCTCTAACCTGGTTCACTGGTGGATTTTGTAGCCCACGCTGTATTTTGTTGCCAAGCATGCTAACAAATAATGATTTTTGCACTTACACACACATACATTTGTACAAATACAGTAGTATTTGTAGTTTATATTGATAAATCTTTGCATAAGCATATGCTAACAAATTTTACATATTCGAAAATTTCTACCACCAAATCCACTGCCCACAAATTCATGAGCACTATGAATTGCCCAATTAAACAGAAACAAGACTGAAATTAAGTACTCAGTAGTGTCTGAAGTACAAATCACAAATTTAGAATTAAACCAGAGTTAAGAAGCAAAGCAAACCCTGATCCTATATTCCACTCTATGATACTATTGCCATCTCAAGATGAATTTAGCCTTGCATTCCTACATGTTTTATATATCTACCATTTGGCAGAGAGATATTTGGATGTTGAAAACAGCTTTGGGGCCCGCTAACTTTAGGGTGGGTACTTAGAGAATATTTACAGTATATTCATAAAGTAATGGAAGATCTGTTGAGGTAGCAATTGACCACATCCTCTTTTTACGTCCAAATATTAAAATGATACAGTGAGAAGTTACATTGAATATTATCTCCATGTCCACTTTCTGAAAAGCTCAAAGTAAGGAATTCTGTTTACCAACCATGTATATATTCCACATTTAACTGAAGCATGCAAAAACAATTTAAAAAGACTATTTTTATTGGAGCTGTCTTTCCAGAAATCAAGAATTTATTACCCATGCCTACTTTGAACTGTGTGAAATCTTTATCTTCTTATTTTTTTCAATGCAGCATCACCAAAAGACGCTACAGTTTCCCAAACCCCTGAACATCAAAGTTAACACTGTGTGACAGCTGCTGTGTTCCAAACACATCACATTTATGGTCTGTAACAGGGTAAATGGCACAATTACCTGCTGTAATTACTGTTGCTAACAATATTTTTTCCCTGGTGATTGGTTTATATGATTCAGAGCTGCTTATCTTTGTCAGTCCAATCCAAATCTCCATTTGCACGCAACTTTGACATGAGCTTAGTAAGTATTCAAGAATTAGTTTGAATATCTACCAAAGACAGATATCTGGGATGGTGAGGACAGTAAAAAATCACTTCTATAGCGTGGCTAAGCAGCCCACCACAGTGCACCCCTTTAATGCCTTGCATTACAAAACAAGCATTTATAATGAAAATCTATTTGCCATTTAAATTAAATGGTCATTTGTTTTATTAATACATTGGAAGACACACTCACTGAAAAAGGTAAATAAAATGAAGGAAAAATGCAAATAAAGATGTAAATATGGTAAAATTATGTGGAAAACATTAGAATTGCCATGAGAAGGCATATGTTAAAGAACACTCGTGGAAGACAACAGTGACTTTGATTTATAGCAACATGAGTTAGAGGCTAATCAAGCTTCCTGACTGCAAGTATTTCCCTGAAATGCCTTTCATTTTTGAATATAAAATAGGTGCAATTTCCTGCTTTACTTCTCCTATGTATATATGTACATTAATGCAAAAAGACTACAACACACTGGGACTGCAGGAAACTGCTGTAGTCTTTCTAAGAAGATTTGAAGCTGATCAGAAAAAAAAAAAATCTTATAAACCTTTAGGTAGAACAGTCTCCTCTTTTACTGCTAAGCTTGTTGCTACAACAGGCTGTGCAAGAGAAATATCAGGATTTCACAATTTGCTGGGGGACTATTCCACAGTTTGGTGAGGAGGATCTCCATTTTTGCAACTACATAAGTTGTAAAGGGGATTGATTTCAGGAAAGTGAATTGACTACAATTTCTGAAGTGATTTCTGTTTGCAGTTTTCTAGTTTTGACCTAGAGATGCCTCAAACCCACAGTTCTCCAAAAAAGATATGAGAAGATTGAACACTTCTTAATATTGAGAACTGCCTGACATACATATTGATTTATTTTTAAAAAAGAAAAAACATCTTTTAGAGACACAATGTTTTCAGAAACATCGCCTTGCAAGATGCATCTTAATCAACAAAAGGGAAATGTCAACCAAAAGCGACAGTGATGCTCCTCCCAACCTGACTTTCTGAACTAAGGACAACGCTTTGGCTCACCTTCCTCCCCGCAGTCATCCCCAGAACAAGCCCTTGAGGACGGCTCTTCTATTTTCTCTCTCAGTGTGCCAGGATTTGGGCCACCACAGAGAGGCCTTGCTGCCTCTTGGGCATTTTGCCCATGCAGGTGAAACGACAAACTCAGATAGGGCAAGTTTTGGAGATGGAACTGGCTTTAGACAGGAATAGACAGACAGAAAAAGCACCAGTTTAGCTTTAAATTACCAGTGCTGTGCATTTGTGCAGGACCAGCCGCGTTTGGCTGCAGAATCATCAGCAAACTTCAGTGTGAAATAGAAGTAACATGCGGAACAACAAACATAAGCCTTTCTTTGGGATTACACACAGGAACACAGATACCGCGTGAGCCAGTGAAGTGGATAAGCCCAATATGCTTACTTTGTGCGCCAAGACATTTCAGGGTAGATTTCAGCATAATTTATGTGCAGAGAAGGACTAGCAAGTGTGCAACTCCTGCTGTGGTTAACAGGCTTTGCAGCATGGCACAGACACCATGCCGGCACACGCAGGTGGAGAGGTTTGTAGCCCTAACAGCCACTTCTGAGTGCTTTTGTGCAGCAATAGGTTTTGGGAAAAAAAAGCAGTTTGATGCAAACTTAATTTGGTTTAGTAAGTCAAAAATCATCTGTACCAAAGACTCGCAAAAAGGAATATTATCAGCAAGATCTGTGCCGGAAAATAGCCTACATAGGATTTCCAAAACACAACAAATACTAAACTACAATGATTTTCAATGTCGACTACCAGTATAAAAGCAGAGTTAAAGAAACAATTGCCATTTAGCATAAGCAAGGTTAGTCTTTTAAAAATTTCACAAAAACAAAGAACTGTTACAAAGTGTTTCTGGAGACACTGCTTACTTGCCCTGTTGCATACAGTAGAAATAAAATTATAAAGAATTAAGAGCTTCCATATTTGTTAATTGTTTGAACTAATTGTCTAAAATAATTCAGATTCCATATTAATTTAAAAAAGAGCCCTTTGGCTATGATATTAAAAGAAAAGTACTCTGAAGCCATAGACAAAACTAAAAAAAAATCATGTCTCCTTTATAAAACTTGATAGACAGACAGATCTTTCTTACCCTCAGCCTCTTCTCATGACTGCATTATGCTACAATTGGAAATATTTTCAGTAGCAGAGTGCTAACAAACTAACACCTGATGACCATATACTGCCAGCTGTATCTAGTGCCCTCAAAACCGGTGCTAATTTCTGTCACAGCTATAGTGACCTTGATTTTTATTGCGATGGCATAGGAAACTGCTGACTTGAATAGAACATTACCACATAACCTTAAATAACTCCGCCGTTCCTATTTAAAAGCCGTCCCTTCTCCTGCAGTAGCTCCAGTCTCTCACTGACCTTGGCTGGAGTCCTCTGAGGACAAGCTGGGCCCTGCCGGCAGGAGAAGCTCACCAGCTGGCTCAGACGCAAGAGCTGTGAGCCGTCCAACTTCCCGCTATTAAACTGCGTTCCCTCCTGGCTGGCTCAACAAGACAGCAGCAGATTCCCATCTCCTGCTCCAGAAAGATCCTTATTACTTCAAAGAACCTGTCCTCAAGGCAACCTATAATGTTTCTTGATCTTGGCAGTCTATCTTTTGCCTGTGATCATTTATAGAAGGACAAACCAGGAGAGACCCATCTGTGACAGAAAGACGTGTTGTGGTTGAGGTCCATAGAAAATGAACCTATGAATTCTCTTTTCCTACACTCACTCTAACTCAAAGCCCTAAATTCTTCAGATATCAATGACCAAAGCGGGCAGGAGACCTGTACGGGTGAACACGTAGCTCCTGGCAAAACTCAAACAGAAAGAAGTGTACAGAAGGTGAAAGTAGGGACAGGTCACTTGGGAGGAAGATAGAGATGTGATTCTAGGGATGAGAGGAGGAAGGCCAAGTCACATTTGGAGTTGAATATGATAAGAAAGGTCAAGCACAGCAATTAGGGCTTTTTAAATACATAAGCAAGAAAAAGGAAGACCAGGGAAAACATGGACCCACTACCCACTGGGGCAAAGGGCTGCGGTGAAAGAAGATACAGATTAAGGAACAAAAGGGGTATGCTGAAAGGAGAAAAAGCTTTATTCCATCAGTTTTCAGGTTGCATAAGCCAGAAAAAAAATCTGTATTAATGTGCTATCCCAGCAACAAAGACAGGGCTGCAATGTTTAGGTAAACAACGAAAAATAACTACTTTATAATTAAGAACTTTCAGACAGGAAACACTCTTGATCTGGTTTTGTGAATCCATTCTCTTTGATCTGATGGACTTAAACTTTTTAAAAGAAATCGAACCCTTACTAACCTTAATGCCACTGTTTGTCTGTTAGAAATTCTGGATACTATCCAGCTCCTGATTAAGATGTCTAAATTTGTATGTCTGCTTGTGTCATGGGTAGGATCCCACCAACTAAACACACTTGCATCTATTGAATCACTCCTAATCTAGAGCCCTGTGCTATCTATCCAGGGCATCAATACAGGCCAGCAGAATGAGAGGACTCTGCAAAAAAGCTGTAACTGCTGCTTGAAACCAGGTAGAATACAGCACATAAAAAACAGCATCCATGACTGGGAAACCAAATCTATCTATAGATCTCTAAGCTACCATTTCACTCAGGGCTGTCTAGATAACAACTCAGAAAATGTCAAATAGATAACTAGGACTGAATTGAGTTGCCCGTATCTAGGAATCTTAAATCTCCTGAGAGGGGACCTATCTCCTCCTGCTTGCATCTAGGTGTCACTCTAGAAAAGCACAAAGCCAACACTGTGGGTCTTGTATCATAACTTGCAATCCCATCATGACTACTTAGTTACCCTGCACCATCTTACATAGCACCAGGATATCTGAATTGTACCCAAATGAATTGTGTCCTTGATCTTTGCTTATTATGTAGGCTTAGATGAAGACATCCACATTTACCTGTCTTAAACTCTCAGACCGATTCTTACTTTGGGTCAATCTCAGGAAAATTCTATTAGGGGGATTCAATGCAATCAGCTACGGAAATCAGTTATTTTTAATGTTCAATTGTAATGTACTGATACAGCACATAACTGCATTGCAGATGCTGTCAAGAGACAGGGGATTCTTGAAAGCTGGGGAGGGATTCAATACACTGAAAAAATGGGTGTATTGGTGGTGCCACTGAGAGAAATATCAAGTAATGTTACTGTTTGAAAAGGTTAAGTCTGGGAAGTTTTAGATGAATGAAAGACTTCACTCCTTTCTGAACTATTGTTTCAAATGGACTGCATTCTCAAATAAATGGCTATGCCTTCTTTTATAAATGGAAAGCTTCCTCACCAGCCTAAGAATATAAAACACACTATATACAAAATAATCAATTGTGATATCTGCTCCTGTATAACTACAGAGTTTGAGTAGTATACAGAAGGCATATGAATGCAAAGTAATTAGGAACTTGCACTGATGCAACTTTTACCATGCTCTGGACAGACATCAACATGGAATCTCGCTCTATTGTGCAATTGTTCAGGGTCACTGAATTTGCCAGTAACACGCTTTAATATATTTTGTAAACAAATAATCTCTCTAAAAGAGTTAAACATCCAATATGCAAGATCAGACATTCGTATATGCAGTTGTCAAATGAATATATGTTCTATTTATGAACCAAAATCACAATCTGTCAAAAACTCTTGAAATATGTTGGATTTTAACCAGTTGAGAAAGCAATCCTGCTATAACTGAATAGCCAGAAGAACAGTTCTGAACTGGGTCAGTAACTGAGGAGGAAATGGAACCTAATGGATTATGCCCTGAAAAGAAAAGAAGCCTGGTTCCAAGATAAAACAGCCTCTGAACTAAGATGTCAACGACAACCTGATTCAATCCAAATAAAGCATAAACATATAAATGCATAAATGTATAGCAGATATATAATATTATCTTTTATTTTACTAATGCAATAACATAGCCATAAATTCAGTCTGAGTGACCAAACCTCTGTTAATTTTGTGATTTATCCTACAGCTAGAAAGTTGAAATTGTAGAACATAGGACAGAATTTCTCTGAAAGAGACTCGAGCATGTTGTAGGAGCTAAAATTCTATAAAGCAGAAGAAAATTGTGCCCCGTGAGGAAAACTGCGCCCAGGGAATCAGATGAGTTTTGAGTTGAAAATGCACTGTGCATACAAGCCAACTTCCAGAGCATCTATCACTAACAGCAATGCTGAATGTATAGCCATACACCATTACTGAGTTTTAGATTATACAAAGATTCATATTGTTCTGTAAGACATATGTATTCACACTGTTGCTAACATCATTGGTTGCATGGGTGTTGGAGAAATCACCAGTATCGGAGACGGTGAAGACAGATGCAGGTGCATCTCGCCTATATCATTACGAATCCAGAATTGCTCCCCCTGTTTTTTCTGGTGGTTTGCTGACTAAAGCATTTCCTTACTCAAGCCATAGGATTTCACTACACTGATGTCATTACAAGCCACGCTCAGCAAACTTATTTATTGCTCTACCCCTTGCACCATCCGCTATCATCATTATTAGTCTTTATTTAAACAGAGTCAATGAGCTCAGCTGTTGTACAAGCTGCAGAACGTGAAGATAACTTGAAATGATGGTTTCATAAAAATATCAAGGGATGAGCAGGAAGAAATTAGCCACATTGTTTTTAATATTATCATAATGTCTCCTATTACTATATGTGAAAATAATAAAGCTGCTATACTATAATCATATGACAGTCATCTGAAGTCAAGATGGTGCTTTTCCTTTTTTAAGCTTCTTTACAGCAGTGAAGGGTATACAACAGTTCTGAAGAGTTGCATCACATAGCCCAATTTAGGTACTTACTAAAATGTGGCCTCATTTACCAGTGTAGTGAGTATTATGCTCACAACGATTTGTGGATGCACTTGTGTGTCTGAAAAGGCAGGTCAATTTTATACCTTTAATTACATGAAGTGCAACTTAATGTGCAACTTTAAGCACAGAATTTTAGTGCTTTCACTCAACTCAGGATTCCACTGGTCTTATAGCAGCTTTCCTCCATGGAGACCCAGGCAACTTTGCCAATCCAAGAGTACGCTGCAGGTGCTAAGATGCAGCCCACAGTCCTCACAGGCAGACTAAATTCTGCTTTTCATGTTAAATAAGGATTAATCACAATATTGTGAAATATTCACACTTCATGGGTAACTGAAATTAATTTTCTACCAATGTACAATGTACAAATTCACATCTAGTCATATCAGAACCATTAGTAGCACTTTTCTTGATTACCTGAGAGAAAAGATTTGGGTGTCTGTGATTTTAGACTTAGATTTAGACTTTGGATGTCTTGTTAAAACTGCTGTTTAAAACTGAAATCCAAGCCAATTTGCCCACCTGTAAGCCACAGATGGCTCTAGGAATGGAATCAAAAATAGGTGCTTAGGAAGGTCACAGGCACGATTACTGTGGTGAAAAAAAAAAAAGGACTATAAAATAAATCACAACAAACTGGCATGTCAGAAAACCTGATTGAGGACACAGTAATGAGCCTGCAAAGAAAGGAAAGCACAAAGATACGTGCCACACACAAGCATTGAATAGGCTAAATATGACAATTATTTTTCCATACATAACATTCAGTATGACCAATCACCTTTGTTTCAAAGTCGATCCACAATATCACTAAAGTGCAGTGCTGTGGGTCAGATGTAATGAATTACGGTCGAAGAGTACAGTCTGCTGATCTGCAACCATGTAGGCCTGTCTTCTACACTTTCCCATGAATAAGTGGCATCCTTCAAGTAAAGATTACTATTACTGTTATCATCTTCCCTACTTTTTGCACATTAGTCATCATTATGTAGGTGAATGTGTTGTTTTCTCTTTAAATCTTTCCCATATGCCAAGTCAATCTCCCCAGACCCTCAGTATTTTAATGCTGTTCTTGGAATACCTTCCAATTTGCAACGGATTTGTGATTTGATTTGATTTGATTAAAAAAAATGCTAAGTTACCAGCATTCCAAAGAATTAACATTTCAGGTGTCACTCAATTTGCTACTGCCATGCTTCTTGGCAATTTATGTGGAAACAATTATTAGACTTCCATCTAGTAGGAGAGGCCTTTCCAAAACACATTAAATGCTTCTGAATCCACTGATTCCATAACACATGCAGAAAAAAGGAAAGGTCATTCGAATAATTTCTGATATACTTAAATGACTTAGGGTGGGGGGAAAGGAGGTAGGAGTGCAGTCCAGCTGGATACACTTAGCAAAATCCCAGTGAGTCTGACATATGATCTCCTTTGCCTTCTGTATAGTCAACTCACAGAGAAAGAAAGGAAGGAGGAAAAAAAAAATACCAAAGCCATCGATCTACTCCTTCCATTCCTTTTATTTTCAAGGAGCTGCTTTATCCCTTCTGCTTGTTTAGACTCTGCTAACACGCCTCACTGAAGAACAATGCACCCTGTAACTATTCCCACCACGGTCATGAAATTGTGTATAAAAACCCTTCACAAACTCCTTTGGAGGTCTAGAAGAAAAATATTGAGAAAGAAAAGCACGGCCGTATTTAGCTGTAATGTATAATAGCAGCCTCGCAAACTTAGAATCTTCACTTATTTTGCCATTTCCTTTGACTTCAAAGCTATTTCTTTCTAAAAGAAAGTAGCAGCAAAAATACAGCATCTCTTGGCTCGAATGAAAGCAAAAGGGAAAGACAAAATCATGTGGAATGGATTTAGCAAAATGGTCATGAAGAGAGTTGCAAAGTCTGCAAGCACTTAAAACATTTATGTGACTAACTCTGCACATGGGAGTAGTCCCACATAGTTCGGGGTAACTGCTGAGATGGGTAAGGCTGGTCATGTGGCTCAGCCACGTTTTGAAGAAGTAGGCCACAATTTGCAACATGCTGATATATTTTAATAATTAATCAGTTCAGACTTCACAAGCATTTGCTGCCGAAGTGCAGTATAATTTTAAAACCTTGCTGATGTCACGACACAGATTTGTAGATCACCTGCTTTTGTTAAATAAGAAAAAAAAAAAAAAGGCAAAAGCAGAAGAGCAAGCAAGAGAGCAAAGGAAAGCATAGAAAAGAGTCTGTCCAAAACCACTGATTAGGGCTTGTACAACCATTACTTATCAAGATACCAAGGGAAGGACTTACAGAGCCTGGCTTAGGTACTCACACAGTCTGCTCTGCACACCTGCCTTGCTTTGGGTTGCTCATTATTTTAGCAGGAGCATGAGGTGAAGATGTGCTGAAAGGCTGTCATGGTCTCTGCTTTGCAATCAGTGGGGATTTCAGGCTGGGTCAATGCTCCAGCACCATGAGGGGTGAAGCACAAAGCTGCCTTGCGGCAAACCCCTCAGAAGGCACCACTTGGCAGAACAGGTTCTCCTTTCAAGCTGGCCGCAAAGTGAGAAAACAGAGTAGGCAGCTTGTGAAACCACCCAGAAACAGAGCTTTAAGCAAGTTGCCTAGGCCTGGGAAGATCCATCTTTCTCTACCTGAACAGGATCTAAGGAGTCAACAATGCTAAAAATCTCATAGGGTTTCTTTCTTCCATTCCCTTTTTGAGGGGTTATTGAGTGTTCCCAAGGCAGGAAACAAAAGCCGTATTCAGAGCAGACACCATCAACCTTCCAGCTGCAATACTTAGAAGAACTCACAGTTAGAATTAGGTGTGGAATGTTAACTTTTCACTTCTTATCTTTTTCTTTTTCTAGTTTTTTTCTAAACTGAGCAGGGGGAAAGATGTATTATGTTGTTGAGAGCACTGCCCTGCTTACTGTGAATTAACCAACAACCTGGAAGACCTGGAGGTGACACCTGAATCCTTGCTTCTTGAAGGAAAACATTTCTATTTAGCCAAGAAAACAGCCTGTGCATTTTTTAAATTCCAGACAGAATTAGAGTGTATCACTATTCTGGAAAAACACCAGGGTATTTGGATACTCTTGGCGACTGTGCAACATGGTGCTGACTTGCAAAATGACCCCAGAAGAGAAGGATGCTGCTTTGTGCGTTCCTCCCCCAGTGCTGCACCAGCATGGAGCAGGTTTTGCGAGAGAAAGTGGAGAGCCTGAGATGACCTGAAGCTACAGAAAGGATGGCAGCCCGGGGCATATTTTTATGCCTTTAATTTGCATTTGTGCACTCATTTGGCATACGAGTGTAGCTTAGCACTCATCTCCCTTTGCAAGGTTATGATTGATTTTTGAACATGGAATCACTATCAATAGATTTCTGTGTAAATACTCTCATGACTAACTCAGTCTAACCCTGTGATACTTGCTTCCAAGATGAGCACAAATAACAAAATCTTCAATTGAAGTCTTCATTACATCCTTTGTTGTGAAAATCAAAATGTAATTCAGATCTATTGTTATGCTCACAATAAACATGCCACGTAGAAAAAGACCTGGCTGCTTCCAAAACAGTCTACATGTGGTCTAGCTCAGTCTTGTATGCGTAGGACTCTAACAGAGACAGGTAGCACAGATTTCTTTTCAAATGCCTCACGTGGGAGAAAAGCCCCCTCAATGTCACTGCTTTTATGCCTCTTTTCTATTTTGATCAATGACTGCTAAATTATATAGGCACGGATGTATGTATCAAAGTGGAACAATAAGGCGTTTTACATTAATCTGCCAGCAAGCTGCACGGACTTCTCTCACACAATACCTATCTAATCAAGGTTTGTCTATGATTTTTCAACATCACCTGCCCATGCTTCAGCAACCCTGTGCAAACAATGACACGTTCACACCGAGCCACAGAACACTTTCTTCCCACTTCATAGCACTCCAAAAGATGGGCTAGTAAAGTTTTGTTCTTGCTCACAACCAATTCAAATTGCCTGTAAGGCGAACAGACTGGTTCATTGAACATTTCAAATGCTGTAGAAGACGGAGAAAGGCTAAACAACTGAAAACGGAAAGTGTGTTGGACTCTGCTGGGATGGGACTGCCTCCCGCACGACCACATCAGCTTGAATCTGGGAGCAAGCAGCCCTCAAGGCGGCTCGGGATCCTCTCCGCACACGAGCGCCCCGTCCCAGCCACCGCTGCAGCCTGGCTCTGCACCGCACCGCCAACAGGCATCGCCACAGACTACGAGGCCCTCAGAGCTGGAAGCATCAGCTTTCACAGCACTACCTATTACCCTGGGGAAAAGAGAAGGCAGCAACACAAAAGTTATGCCCCCGTAAAAGCTTTTTTTTCTTTTTTCTTTTTTCTTTTTTTTTTTTTGCAAGAATTATGTGAAACAAAGCGCATATGATCCAATGATTTTAAAAATGTTTTGAATAATAGCTCCAGAAATGTTTTCGTTTAATTATTATTCCTCAGGCAGATGTCTTTCCCACTTCTCATTTTTTTTCAGATGTAACCACCCTTTTTTTTATTCACGACCATTTATTATGTGCAGCTTATACAACAAGCGTGTTTTTTAGAGTAGAAAATCAAAACCAGGAAACCTGTAAATTCTCTTCAGGACAGAGTACAGCACTACTCTCACAGCTAGGCCAAGTTAAACAGGTTCTTCACAGAAGCTTTTAAAAATACTTCCTAAGCTCACAGATCTCCAAGTCCCATGGCCCATCCCTGTTTTGCTTCTTTGCCAGATCAAAAGACTTGGTTCATTCCCTTATCCAACACAGCCAGCACCATCATGACAAAAAACAAAGCCAAAAACATTTCCAGATGTGAGGAATGGTCCAATAGGTCAGGATGTTCATGGTCTGGATGCAGAGTCAGGTGTGTTGGCCAAGCTGGACACGATCTGGGTTCTCACAGTGCAAACATTTTTACTCATTGCTTTCTGCAAATCGTAAGGGGCAGATCAACGTGACGGGTCTGCATGCAGCAAACATTCTGGGCTTTTGGTTGGTTTTGGTGGGAAGGGAGAAGACATACTATTGATAACTGTAACTGCTTGGAATAAAACTGTCCGTAGGATGGCACTGAACTGTTATCCTCCTCATCTCTTTCCTATTATTACTCAGCATGGATTAATAAACACATCTTTCAGCAAAGTAATGGAAACAAAGTCAGTGTTCTTACTATGCAGAAGAGCTGTTCTTTGTCAGAACACAGCAAGTTTCTTCAGGATAGACATTGTTAAGCAATAGACATAGGGAAATTTTCAAAAAGTCCATGTTAAAGCCACCACAACACATCTGTGTTATTTATGTTCACCTTGCCTCTCAGAGTTATATCTGGACAGTTGGGTGCACATGAAAGTCTCAGAAATCAGGAGTTTTAACAGATGGCAAAGCCAATGAAAAGCACATGTTCATCCAGAGGTATAAAGAAAAAATAGCAATTATATCCATTTGCTCAAATGCACTGCTGTAACTTAAACATTCTCAGCGCAGTCATATAGTCTAAAAGAAGCAAGCTACTGTTTATTGATCAAAACCATTGACTCTAAAAGTATTCTGCTTTTCAATCAGTCAATAAACTGTAATCATTTGTCATTTGGTGGAAATGTCACACCGGAATCTCCTAACTGTCTGTATTTCACTAACTGACCTGCAGCTGCAGTGGAGATGCCCAGAGTTATGGTGGGACCATAAAAAAAAACAAAGTTTCTTCTCTGGCGCATCTACTTATGCAAGGTTTCATCAGCAGAAATTCTGCCATCCAGCTGACATTGCTTTCTCATGGCTGCTACATAGTATTCCAAATTCACTACAATTCCAGGTAGCATAAATGCGCCACGGAAATATGTTCCAAATAATTAGAAGTGGCATAGAGAGATGGAGACACTACAGCACTTAGAAATTCCCCTAGCCTGAAGATGTCTTAAGAATTTAACTTTCCTTTATTTTACTTTTTTTCCTGTTTGAAGAAGTGGAAAAGAAATCATCTTGTCATCCATCAGGCTCATTTCATTGGAAGCTATTATTTACAAATGCAGAGCCAAACTCGTTTCATAATGTGAGGTCTGTAATGGATTTCTAGCAGGTTTTACATCAGTTTGATAGAGCATGTCAGGATCTTTTAAAGTTCATTGAATTTCATAACAGCAGATTTCAGCAAAAATGGGGGTTGCTGTGTGTGCGGTACTGAGAATTACCTTTATTATTTTTACAGGTCCACCAAATGCCCCTATGCTTATGCTGGTTTAGTGTTTGGAGAGTTCCATCAGAATGGCAAATTGAGGGAAGCAAAGCAGAGTCACGCAGTCATCACAGCGATTTAGATAAGCTCAGTCCTAAAATAATACCAACACTCATACTCAGTAGGTAGTGAAACAACTGTTTGGCTCAACTGGGGGTGTGGAAAACATGAGGCAGTGATCAGAAACATAATGTTTGCTTTGGAAAAGATCTGCTGCAAGCAGCCTGTATCTTGGTCCTTCAGTCACTGAGGTAAAATAATGCTTACCAGTGTATGTGAGTGCAATGGTAAGTACCTCCAAAGAGGTAGGCACATAAATCACACAGAGGTGATTTTGAATCCACGTCCCTGAGTGCAGAGCACGTTTAGACAAAGAAATTATGCTAGCTTACAAGGAAGCTCTCCCTCTATCCAGACATGCCACTGATGCCCCATAATGCAGAACAGAATGGACAGAAATAAAAAAAGTAAAACAAATTTTACACTGATAGCTCCATCATTCTGAATATTCTCATCCATTTCTAGCCAGTTTTAGAAAATAATATGAACTCTAAGAAAGTTTTACTGAACATATATATATCCTTTTATATAAAGAAAGAGCTAATGCATTCCCCTGTGAGAATAAAGTAGTGGTATTATTTTGTTCATACACATTTTTCTTCACTGAGAGAAAGTGCCACATCTCTGAATCATATTTCATCTGTCTAGTATGAAAAAACACATTCCTCCAAGGAACACTTACACTCAACCTTCCTCTGATAAAGAGAGTTTTAAATGTTCTATTTCATTTCATAAACCTAAAACACTTTGCGATAACAGAAGACTAGAATACAGAAAGTCAGCGTGAACCCAGTGCTTCCTCTAGAGCATCCGTTGGCAGCAGAGCAGAAGGGAAGGCACCGAGACAAGAGAGACCATGGAGCACGGAGGTGCAAAGCAGACAGATTTCTTGCCCTCTGAACTCACAGAGAATTCAGGCAGGCAGGGAATTTCCCCATTGTAGGTGAACTCAAAACAAGGAACCAACTATATCTAATATGCAGGAAATTTAATCCTAAGTTTGCATAAGTATCACTATACTACAAGTTGGAAACTGAGACTTCATAGCACTATTTTTGGTCTCTTCTATCATTCAGTCAGAGAAGCCTTTAACTTCTCTGACACTATTCCAAAGCACGTAACCAGGAGGCTGTCCAGACTGCTGCACCATTTCATGCAAATGCTTCATTATATCTGTAATCTGAAGAGTGTATTAGCGCTCTTGCACTGTACCCGCCTCAGTATTTGGCATTGACTGCTTCACAAAATGTCAACAGGCAGTTTGAATCTAACAGAGATTAACTTTATCTGCTTAATCATACCTGAACCATAGCAATGCTCCTCAATACTACTACACTGTTACTTCCATTCACAAACATACACCTCTTACCTGTACACGAATAGTCGTCGATGCGGATATAGCCGGTTTTGCAGATGCACATAAAGGATCCTGGGGTATTTACACACATGGTATTCTCACGGCAGTAGTGTCGGCCTTCAGCACACTCGTCAATATCTGGGAACAAGGCAAAGAGAAAAATGAGTTCAATTCAGGTGTTCTCTTCAGTATCTTTCAATACTTCATACTATTCACTCCACTAATATTAAGTTAAACTATGACATTACTTGAACAGGCAAACATTTTGGATTTTTTTTTGGTGCTTTCCCTTAAAATAATTGTCTAAAGTGTTCATACACCAGGAGCAGCATGAGCTTTTCGTGAACAGCTGTTAGTAGAGTTACAAAGAAGATTACATTGGCTTAGATCTCTCTTAAATCCTTTTGAAGTGCCTATGCTGTTATTCCTATGATTTAAATAAGATCAGAATATAAGTAAGTGGGGACCAAAACAGCAGAGCAACTGTCTCAGTATCATCAATCATTGTATCTGTAGAGTCAATGTAGTTATTGATACATAGATATAAACACGCTACTATAGGCATACTATACATCTTTGCTCTAACACGTATTGTTTGGGAAGGAATTGTAACGAGCACACTGAGTTCTGAAAAGACACTGGACCTTGCTAGGCATTTCTTTTATAACTCTGAAGTAACCAGCTGGTAGTTTATTACATATACATGTAGAGAGGCCTATCTGAAGGGAACATGAAAGAATCTGATTTATATAAAGCT
The DNA here is from genome assembly GCA_003342815.1 of Eudromia elegans. Classification (NCBI taxonomy): domain Eukaryota; kingdom Metazoa; phylum Chordata; class Aves; order Tinamiformes; family Tinamidae; genus Eudromia; species Eudromia elegans. The sequence continues at coordinate 4,520,883 of PTEX01000040.1, forward strand.
CTGCTGTGATAGAAAAAAAATATATATTTGTTGGGGTGGAATACTTGCTGTCCTAGGAAAGTCACAGGGCAATCTCCAGGCTGCAGGCATGGACTTCAAAACCTGTCTGGTTTCTGTACTCACTTTGCTTTAAAATCAAACCTACTTCTTGTAGCAGGTTATACTTGAATGAAAGACAGAGAGGGCACCACAAATAACTTAGTAACTTCTGCACTCTATTATTATGCTGCATAGAAGAAAAACGGTACTAATTTGGAGGTGATTAGTAGCATGCCATTCCTGTAGTCCTAGTGATGAAGCCAGTATCACTGACATGTTCATTACACTTAGTTGTATCATCGTGCAACGTCTCACCAAACCTTGTTAAAGAAGTGGGTTAAAAATCAAAACGTTGCATTGCTGGGTTTGTCTTTTTCCTGCTCATCAACTTTGATTTGCTCCCTCTTCTCGATGGTGTTTACGGCTTTCAGAGTTGAAAATAAAACCTCCAGAACAAAGTGTTGTGTTCCAGAGTTTGCTGATAGTTCAAAACAACAGCCTGGACTTATAATCTCATATTCAGGGATGTTTTCTTAATGCTGAGATGCTAAATGTCAGCAATGTTAACTGCTGTACTTTACTCCCATCTGTGTCATATGCTTATCTCCCAATTCCTCCTCCTCTTGCCAGCTACCTTAAAGCAACAACTGCTTCCCAGCTGCACTCATTGCCTGCTTTCCCTTTAGCCACACAAAAATTTGCCTTATCAGTAAGAAACAATGCAGCACATGCAATAATGAGTGATTCCAAACTCATTTTTCAGTTTTGACAAAACCCTTCCATTTTCCAGCCCAGTTTAGGTAGCCCTGTTTGCTCCAGTTCTCCCAGTGCGCTGCTCCACGGATTCTGCTGCAGAACCTGGGGGGATGTTTTGCGTTTTAGAAGAGACAAATGTGTTGACTGTGAGTGCTCAGTGTTGGGGCCCAGCCTGGTCGGTGCAAACCTAAAGGTTCATGACTAGCACATTTGAGCTATTTTCCTTCCCTTTTTTTAAATGATCTATAGCCACTGGGGGTGTGGGAGAGCTGGAAGGAGACAAGGAAGAACCACTATGAGGGTGCTGGTTTAGTAAAGCAGGTGGAGTTTTCATGGACATACATACACGAGCATCAAACACTTGTTCATAAGGAAGTACATTTTATGAAAACTATTTAAGAAAAGTTAAAAGCAAAGCTCTCCCAAGAGGCTGACAGAGGCAGTTGTTTTGCACAGAAAGCTGAAAATAGCACAAACCTCCCAAAGCACCAAGGTCCTGCAGAAACAAATGTGCAGGGCACAAAAGCAGTCACTATTTACAAGAGTCACCAAAGCTACTTCCGCAATTGATGCAACTTGTGTCTTTCACAATCTCAGTTCACAACTCCATGTTAAATTAATAGTGCACATTTATACTTAATAGTATTGGCCTTTAAATAATTGTTGGCCTCAAATTCTTGGGTCAGACTGCCTGTGAACAAGCTTTGACATCCGCAGACAATTCTATTTAAAGATGTAAAGCCTAAAAAATGTTAAACAGAAATTTCTGAAAATCATACTAATGATTATTTTGGCAAATTATTTGGCAAATAAAAAGCCACAGGAGACTCAAAATTCTAATTTTCTTAGAACTTTATTTTTAGGTTTCTGCATTGCAAACCAAGGAAGACTGAACTGGGGCAGGGGAGGAGCCAGACATTTGTTCTCTTTAAAAGCTCCCAGAACAAAAGCCTTTTTACCCTGCTTATTGGTTGAAACGCTGTTTTAGCCTTTCCTTCACCTTTAGACACAAATGCATTCAGTACAATAGAAAACCTGATGCATTTCAAAATCTAACTAAGCCTACAACATTTATCTTAATTTTACCCTGCCAAAAAGCCTTGCTGACAAATTAATGTACATTAACGTCTTACTGTTTAGCCAATAAGATCCTGCAGTCACTCAGTTCAATAGGGTGAAAGCAGCACTCCAGTGGTTCTGCACATTCAACAATAAAAACTTGTCTGCTTTGAGAGCGCGAGGCGATGCTGAGCCACCGGCTGTGCTGCACTGACACAAGGTAGTCATGGAGATCAACCTGCTCTACTCCCAGCGGAACAGATGCAAGAGGAATTTCTGGAAAATTGGTTGGCACAGAAGTACGTGGCATAGGTTTATTTATACTTGCAAAGCTACCACCAGCAAAACCCTGCCTTCACCCCCCGCCAAACATCTAAACAAAATGTATTAAAAATATATAACCCAAGAGGAGCGTCCCTTCTTCTGCACTCCTGCTTCCCTGGAGTGGAATACCCATTTATGCTTTATAATCCCATTAATTAGAAAAGAACTTAACCTGTAATCTATAAATCATTACTGGCCAAAGCCTCATAACACAGATGTTAACAAACAAACTCTCTCCTTGAGCCTTACTATCCATCATTGCCTTTACCCACCATAAAACCTGCCAACACAAATGAGTCTGGGGCTTCATCAGTAACTCTGGGCTGCAGAGCAAAGAGAAGGCTACTTCCAGAATGACACCCTGCCTCCAGCCTCCTCCTCAAACACTCCATGGTGTCAAGCAGAAATGATCTCACTGGTCACATCCAGAGCAGCAAATGATGACTGGGGAGAGGTTTTTGCAGGATTTTAGCAATAACTAGCTCCAATTCCCCTTGAAGAGACCAAACAGAAGCAGAGCAAACAAAGTTAGAGAGGTATTTTTAAAAATTTCTTTGGTAAGTGTGTCAGAAAGGGTCATGAACCCAATAGCAAAATATATTAGATTTACACCTCCGTCCACATCTGGAGTCTTTGCTGCGCTGCGCAAGGGAACAGTTTCTTCACGTTCCTGTCCCCTCACAGTCTCTCTGCTGAGATTCCTGAAGATGGATGCCAGTTACAACATGCAATATATAAAGCTCCTTCAGTTCTTAATTTTTATCACTACTGACCTGATTCATACAGAAAAGGACAAGCTGGGAAGAGCTGACACTTTCTCATGTGGATCCTGACCCAGACAAAAGACATCATAAAATCAGCAGATGTTCCTCACCACTAAGGGACTACAAATGTGGAGAATGAATGGCGACAGATCATAGCAACTGCTACCACGGAGAAGGGGAAATGTGCCTTTTACACAGGATGAGTCTTTCTAAGGACGTACCGGTCAGAAAAAAAAACATAAAAATAATTTTAAAAGGTCTGTATCTAGCTATACTATGACTAGACTGCCTCTTGTCTCTTAAGACTGGTATACCCATCTCTTGCACATGGCCGGGAACAAGATGTAGCCTTGCATTTGTAAAGCAGCACTGTGGCTCTATGGTGTCTCCTGCTCATCTTTAAAGAGAGCCTCACGATCAGGCAGCTGCCATTTCAGATTGCTTTTCTTCTTCTATCCCATCAGCCTTACTTCTTCCCACAGAGCACTGCTTTGCCACCTTCTCTGTAATTCTTTAGTGAAGTTTTAAACTTTCCTCTATAAACTTCTTCAGTTCATGCAACCTGGACAGGGTCACAAAGAAAAAAAAAAGTTGTCTTTTCTCTTTGTCTTCCTTTCACCTACAAGAGTTTTTCTCACCTGTCTCTGACACCAAACTTTCTCTACTGTTCCCCTCTGCCACCCACTTTCTACCTGCCTTACTTCACTACTACTTGCTCGCCAGACTGCCCACGGGCTTCAACCCTTCCCCTCCCCAGCTCCTTCTTAAAAGAAGGACAGTCTCTTGTTCATATCTTTTTTTCCTTTTCACCATACACACTGATTCTTCCTCAAACTCCTCCAACTCCCTCAGGTGTCCAACACATTAAAACTCCCCAATTCATTGCTCCAATGAAAATGTTCTTAGGAGGGTCCTTCTCACTTCCCCCAACCATATCTGAGATCCTCTGTTTTCTTCACACTACCTCCCATGGGCCTACAGCTGTGTCTCCATACCTGTGTGCTCTGGGTTCACAACAGAGCGCTTCTGGGTGTCTCTTCTGGCGCAAGCTCTTCTTCCCACCTAGGATGCCTAAGTCCTGGCTGTAAGGACAAACTCTCTGAGAGCTCTGGCAAAGCCCTTCCTGCTCCCTTGCTGCTGCTTTTTCCAGGCTTTTCATCATCAAGCAAACCCATGGTTTAATTACCACTTTTATTCTTGTGAGTCACAGACTCATCACTGTACTTCTGTCTCACTTTGCTCTACTAAATCCAGAACAGTCACTTTTCCATCTGACGTTGTACGCAGAATGTACAGAGGATGTTAAAATCAACTTAAATCAAAATTGTATGTTTTGCTCACTATTTCCCACATTATTCATCCCAGCTGATTGCACTATCACTGTCATTGCTCACACCCTCCAGAGAAAATCTTTGATTCTTTCTTCTCCTTCCATATGCAGATCTGTGCTCATCTGATCTGGTGTTCCCAACAGCCAGCAATAGGCCTAACTGTAACAACAAAACTACCCATTGGTCAGATGCATGTCTGCTTGTTTTAACTACATAATGATGTGACTTATTTTCAGCCTCTTTTTTGTTGTTGGTTTTTTTTGCCTTTTTTTTTTTTTTTGTGAGTGCTTGTCTTTGTGCAGCTGTGCAATTCTTCCCTCCAAAAGAAAATATGCTCCAGGTGAAGAACTAACCCCTACCCAATCATGATATAATTAACCATAACTAACCTTGTGGATCAAGAGAGGAGGAGAGAGGGCAATCTATTATGAGAATACATCCATACCTATTAGGTTAAAACAAAAAGAAGCAATTCTAAGTGTATATAAGCCCGTGGAGTAAAAAGGCTTCCAGCCTGACCGTCGTGCTGCTCCCAGCGAAGAAGGCGGAACACATTCACTGTCACGACACAAAGGAAGGCAGAACGTAGCACCAGAGTCACGGGCAGCTGCCCGGAGCCATGGATTTTATGGAAACTAATGGACCCTAAGGGAAACTGTGAGAGTTGGATTATAAGCATTAGCACCAAAGTAATTGGACTAAGAAAAGGTTGTTAAAGCTTCACTGGACAACTGAAGCATTCGTGAGGCTAAAAATAAACTCTAAATATTGTGTCTTCCTATAAGGTGTGCTCTCTTTTTTGCCCTTAATAAAACTGCATACAACACATACACCCCGGCACAGACACATACTTCGGTGCTTTTCTCTTTGGAGTTTATTACAGTTCTGACTTTCGCCTAAGTTCATGTTTTTTTCTGTCTACCTCATGCAGAAGGAGAATGGACGATTGAGACAGAAAATACTATTGAAATAAAGGCAAAGTCACTCTGGGCAGAGAGGCTGTTGAGATAAACTGTCTTTGTTCGAGTTTTCAAGTTAGAGATACAGTTCAACAGCTAACAGTGAGACACTTCTCACTTAGAGAACCCAAACTCTTCATCACTGCCTAACAAAAACACTACTGGACCCCACAGATATTACACAATTAAAAAAAAGAAAACGTCACACAGGAAATCTTTGAAAACAAATACTGTCTGCCATCATGCAACGTTTTACTTGGCAAACTGCACTTTCTTACTATTTAATATATTATAATTAATTCATCTGGTAGTGTATACATGATAAAACAAGTAATTATAATTATCTGTCAGACATGAAATCATCCTGGGGGGTTTTCTTTACACACCAGCTAAGCAGTCTGATGTAGCTGCACACTAAGAATAAAAAGGATGCTGTATATGATTAATCGGTGTATCCCAAAAATGAGAATAACTTACTGAAACTCCAGCTCATGGCCTCTATCCCACCTTCAGCATTGCATCAGGTTAGGAATAAGGGCTTAAATTTTATTTTTAAGACATTTTGTTTTTCTAATATGACAACACTTCCCAGCATTTTTCAAATTACGATTTTCAAGAACTTAGAAAAACTTGCAACTGTTCTGCTAATGTTTTTACTTTTCTGTTTTTAAATAAAAAAGGTCAATAAGAAGAAGGAGAGATTATTTATATACTGAAACTACAAATATATTCTGAATCTCAGATTCAGGAAGAATAAATAGCAACATCTCAACTCATACAGCCTCTCAACTGATGTCAGTTATGTCAAACAGAAGTTTGAGTATGTGAAGCACTAGTTTGAGCATGACGTAATAAAAATTGCAATTTAAGGTAAACAAGAACAAAATTCAGGTGCGTTATTCTTCTGCTTGATGATCCAAGTTTTATGTGATTTCTATGAAAAATATCTTCTTGAGTTCTAATTTAAAAAACAAAATGCAGCATAAGTTTTTACTGCTTGGGCAAAATGATTGTCCTCAGTAAAACACACTCTGAGCACATAAGAATTCTGAAGAGTTTCTGAGAAGCTCCCTTTATAGGGTTAGTTTTAATTTGTTTTCATTTGTTTTCATCCTAATAACATCACTGTCAGACCTGCCCATGGGTAGATGACAGAATGAGTCTGAACATCCTTTCTGTAGAAGTAGTTAAGATCAGATAACACCAAATCACATCCTGCAACGTGTCCAGGTCCAAGCTATTTCATGTTGCAGGCAGAAGCTACCTGCAGCCAAGAGGCACAATATTCAGCACCATGCTTTACGTACTGCTGCTCGTACACTGCGAGTAGGAAAATGCTTCATTATACTCCTGAATAAGAGCCAAGACAAACAAGGACTTGGCCCACCCTCTATAGTCCACAGTGGTGCATTAAGACGGCCAAATAATTCATCATTTTCAGATTTCTCACATAATGATGGAAATAAGCTGACAATTACTGCCTTTATTCAAAGAAAAAATAGCATTTTCCTGTTTAGTTACTTTTTAATAGAGATTTTGGAATAACATTCTGCCCTCCTGGAACAAAAGCTTTTCTTTCTACTTGATTAATTTTTCAACCCAAATTGACAAAGTAATCACTGAAGCACTGATAGAGATGGAAACATTAATTTTGTAGTTACATGCAATACTATTGCCACATCCCACTTATAAAGCAGAACTTATGTAAGAAAAGAGAAGCCCAACCCATCTTCCCATCTGCAAAATCCTGACAATACTGCAGAGCTCACATGTAGAGCAGACCCACATCCAGAGAGGATGGTGAGTACTCTGAAGATCTCAATGCTAGCAAGCAGCCCAGCATTCTTTCATATAGAGTTGCTGGATTTAATTTAATACGTTTAAATATTCTGGGGTTTATCTCCATTTCAAATGACTCTGACTTATTTATGCTCTTCTCAATATTACAGTTCCCTAAAGAGAAAAAATGTTGTTGATTACTGTGCTTGGCCAATGTAACGCAGAATGCATCCTTCTCATTATTTCTTTTCATCTTCTGTAAGATTAATTCACTTCACTGCATTCTGTAAAAAGAAACAGACTCATTCTGAAAATTTTCTTCATTTTTCTAATCTGGTTAGCCCATAGTTAAATCAATGGGAAGCAGTAAGATCAACATGCTAGGTAAAGGATGAAATGCAGTGTCCTGCCTACTGGTATTTCTACCCAAACTTGTGGACAAAGGCCAATCTGTGCAAGCAGAATGAAAACACAAACACCAAACTAAGGGAATCATGAAGAAGCCCAGCAAAGCGACACTTCTAATCTACTATGAATGTTTACTTTTGAAAGAGAAGAATCATGCCCTAAAAATCTCATTTCCTTCATGCAACTGAGGAGAGCTGCTGTTGTCTCTTCACTGTGAATTACTGAGGGGCTTTGTTTCCCTGCAGAAGCTGGACATGACTCCAGGCTCTCCTACTAAAGAAGATGGAACATAAAGTTCTCAGGGCTCCAGGGCCAGCAAGGTTGATCCCTTGTTGCAAAGCAATTATCAATCCATTAGGAGCTAAATAAGGGAAGTAAATGACTTACTGGTGTGTGTATTTGGTTTTGCCAAAAAGTAGTCTTCATCAAGAGCATCTCAAATTAATTATGAAAGGAAATTTACTCTCAAATTTAAGAATTCCCAGGAGTTTTCTAAAGCTTCCCCTGCCCTTGTGTGTCTGCTGAGGTTTTGGTTTGTTGCTGATTTTTATTCTTTTTAAACAAACAGGAATAAAAAAATAAAAACAAGAGAAAGTTAGGAAAGAATCTGGTAACAAAGCTGGCACCTCTGGCCAGGCAGAGTGCTGAAACAATGGTAGGAAAATGTGAAAGGGTAAAAAGGGTATGCACAAACACAGGTACAGGTATACATATACATATATACTCAGAAAAATATATAAAGCCATTCGGTAAGTTGATTAACAAAAATAAACCAAAATTTCTTGTATTACTTCAGCTTAACAATTTCAATTTTATAAAATCAGGAAAGCAAAGAAGGTGATATTCCTAAATCATTACTGCCTCTTGAATATTACTATTAAAGTCATCTCTATATTTTTCCTTGGTTGTGTTCTTTCTTCCCACCTCAAGAATTCCTTATAATGCGAATTTCTCTAATAATGACCATATTTCATAGACTCTCTTCTAAATTACAAAAGTGGCAGACCTTTGCCAGAGTTTGTCTTTTTACACTGGAAAGTGTGAGGGACTTCTACAAGATTCACAGTTCTTTCTATAATGAGCTTGGACAGCATGATACAGAAGGAGGAACTAATGAGGAGCAATAGAAAAAAAGGAATAGTAGCACTCAGTAGAAATTTAAGATAAAGACACATATCTGGCGATGTGCCAGAGTCTTTTAACATTAATTAGTTTGATTTGTTTCTAGAAAATCTGGTAGGAAATTCATAGCTGTTGAAAGCACTGTATACCCTAGAAATAATGCAGATTGGTTTAAGGCCTCCTCTGATACCGCCCAGCCTCCAGGTTTGCTCACATGGTCTTCCTAGTAGGGATTATTTTCACTGACTCCAGTGCTAGTAAGTGCTTCTCAGTCAGGCCCTGTGCCCTACACGGTAAGAGAGAATTCTCTGCCTCCAGATATGGCAATATCGCAGTGATCATTTCTTTAAGTAAATAGATCTCCCAAGCTACTAGTCATTTTCACAGGTTTTCTGAAAGTACTCAG